>CAXHSM010000097.1:0-40000 GCA_964019185.1 Maratus speculifer | reverse complement strand
CATGTAAAATTGATATTCGAGACAAATTGTGAAAAAAGTTCACTGGTAACGAATTCCCGATCTAAGAAAATGTTGTTTTTTTGTGTGTGTGTGTGTGTGTTTCGAGTATTTATATTGACTCGAGAACCCATTTTTGCCAGGTTATTGCATTTCATGACGTTCATAGTAAATGAGTTTTTATATTTTTGTTTAATAAGGTAAATTGTTCTTTGAAACTTTTTTAATTTTTCCAACCTTTTTTTTTTTTTTTTTTTTTTTTTTTAATTTAGAGTTTTTAATCTTTTTTTATGCCGATTTTTAAGTTTTTTTTTTTGTTTTTTTGTTTGTTTTTCATAAGACAGAAGAAGTTTTCTGATATACGCTTTTTTATTTGAAAATAATCAAGTTTTTTTTAAAACCAAGATGAACCCGAATTCAAAATAATTAAAGTTAATCCAACCCGACCCAAAAGTCTTTCTTATATGACAAGAATCAAGATCTTTGCATATTTCTGAATTATATGGATTCAATTATATATTGTAGTCCGAAAACGAAACCATTATTGAAAATTTATATTGGTACAAAATCATTTAAAGAAAAATTTTTATTTGTCTCCGAGATCTCTGAAAAAATTCACAAGGTTTTTTTCACGATCATTTCAAGTAATACGGAATTTCTCCCATAACAGTTTCACTTGAGGATTTTTTAAAATGTCGCAAAAAAGTAGAACTATTACAAACTTAGATGAAAATTAAGTCTCTCTCTCTCTCTTTCTATATCTATCTATCTATCTATATATATATATATATATATATATATATATATATATATATATATATATATATATATATATATACATGGAAGAATTAATTTCTGGGAAACAATTTAAGGCAGACGCGGAATTATTGCACAGATGTTTTTATTATCCTTTACAATCTTTTTATTTTTCATTTTATTTTATTTTATTATATATATATATATATATATATTTTGTGTGTATATAATTCGTGCAACCCATAAGCCTTTTTCGAATCTTTTATTTGAAATACCACCACCCCCCTCGCATCAAAAGAGGAGCCTGAAAAGATGTACCTTAGTAAGGGAATTCGAGATGTAAATATTAGCAAAAAATGATACATTCAAGATTAATATCATTAAAATTTTCAGGCTGATGATCTATATTTGATCATTTTCGTAACTGAATGCCTGAAATTTTGGGAAATATCAGAATAGAATCAAAGCTGGTACAGTAAAATTCGCCAACGCATTTCAAAAAATGCATGATGCATTTTAAAAATTATACAGCGCTTACACCGAACTAAATATGTCCAGAGAAATATCTAAATTTTCCCGGTTATTAACTAAATGTAAAATATATCGTACATTCTTCTCTCTATCTGAGATCATAATTTTATTGTTCCAAATTTATGGATAAATATTTATAATTTCGAAGCTGTAAATTTTCAGTGTTCATCTAACTCAATAGATTTAAATAGAGAGTATAAAATTCAATCATTATTTGAAATGAAATAAAAGCAAAAAATGTACCACACTTTTATTTGTGTACTTATATATATATATTTAAATATATTTTATATTTAAATATATTTAAATATATTATATTATTTTAAATATAGTTGGTTGAAAAAACTATTTCCACTGCTTTTAAATATTATTATAAAGGCTTATTTTAAGAAATATTTTTAATATTCAGTGTATTTAATAATTTATCATTATAATAATCATAGTAACCAGTTTTATTGTTGAACAAGCAGAGTTTATTTATTCCAAAAGTTCAATTTCTGGCTACATTATATTGCTGAAATAAATACCTGCAATGTTACATTATCGTATTTTCGCTGTTTTATTCATTTTCATTGCTAATTATTCGTACTGATCTGTTACTTGATAGTTAATTTCATGAAATATTAAAATACTGTATTGCTATCGGGAGCCCATTAATGTGCATAATGTTACTGCCAGTAAATTATAACAATTAACAACATTCAACACAGTAAAATAACTCTGTGGTCAATTAAAAATAACGAACATAACAATTGCTTCAAAGATCTTTAAAATAAATATTTTCGCATTCATTATTCCTCTCTTTCCGTAAAAATTGTATCTTCTATTCCCCCTCTCTTTGTATCAAATGTCTGCAAAACTCTAACTTCTACCACCTCCCTGCATGATAAAAATACAAGAAATTAGTTTCGCGGAAACCGAGCGGGGTAAATAGAAGAACTATTTTTTTCCTGGTCAGTGGTCAGCTCTTAGCGGATGTAAACAATATTGTAAGAAGGGTAAAAAGGTTGAACTGGGGGATCTTCTTCCTTTTCACACAAGAGGTCGCGCTCTTCGTTTTCGATCTGATCATCGTGTGAAGAATCCCCTTAATCATCATTCTTCAAGTCTCAGGTAATATCTTCTTATTTATTTTATTTTCTCACAAGTTTCTTGATTTAACATTATCGTTAAAACTTAATCTCTGTCAAGAGCATTCAAGGTAGTTTTGTCATGTCTTTATGGGTTTTTTGCTGGCCTGCATTCAACACAAATGTACTCCCACTATTATGTTTGGCCGCTTAGGTGGACCGAAACAGAAAAGCGTTCCCATCCACTTTCTAAACACAACAGTTGTATCCATATATTCATTGATTAGTGTCAATATAGAATACACAATACGGGATGTACTACTACATTTGGATAAAATCCCTCATTTTTTTGCTTCATTTTGGAAACAACGGATTTTGTCCTTCTTCTATAGACGATTACTTTCAGAATTTTCAAACTATGATTTTGAGACTTTTACAAAAGTTGCTCTATACATTTAGCTAACATAATATGCAAATGAAATTTTGCTACCTTTGACGCATGCGCAGTAAAAAATTATTTAGTAAATCTACTCATTTTTCATACAATTTTCATTATTTTTTAATTCTGATTATAGGGTACTGTGTGCAATGTTGTTTGTCATACTTTCTAAAAAAAATATTATTTTATATCAAGAACTTTGAAAATTATAGGGGAAAAACTTGGAAAATTTTGGGACCATTTTTATAAAAATCTTAATTACTCTGCGAGTATGCATGCTATTTGCATAAAAATGAACAGAGTGTATTACAATAAGGCATTCAATCACAATCTAGTGTTTGAGCGCTTTTGCTACATTAGTTTTGACAGGGTTAATCAAAAGATATTCATTCTGTTTTAATTTGTTGACGGCACCCTATGGAGTTTCGGTAAAAAATCTTCACGGAGATGTATGACGTATACTATTATATTTATACACTAAGAGTTTCGAGATGAATCCTCATGTATTTTTCTAGATATTTAGTAAAATGTCTAAAATCGCAAGTGTCCAATAATCAATGGCAATATAGTGTATCAACATATGCAAAGGCATTGACTTACAAATAGTAATTTTTTTAATGACAAATGTTAAATAAATACCATAATATAAGCTTGGAAATTTGATATCAGACCATTTTTTAAACACAACTTTCATCCTTTTTTTTCTTGCTTGCTTGGCTTTTTTTTACTTTTGAAAAGTGTTTTTTAGTAGATATATATTTTTTAAAGAGCCTATATAAAATTTAAATAATCTGCTCACTCAGACTAACATGAATTCTCGTAGAACCTCTGTAAGCAGGAAATAAAAAATATAAGTGCATCTTAGAGTAATCAATCATTTAAAAGCAGCGAGAATCAACTTCTTTTCTTAAAGTATCATTCTTCTTCAATTTACATGGTATTTAATTTTGATGAAGAATGAAAATTTTGTAAAAAGCTGATAGAATCGAAATAAAATATAAAACTATAGTTGGTATTTTAGTTAGATATAATACGAAAACTGAAATAAAATATAAATTTATAGTTGGTATTTGAGTTAGATATACGAAAATCTAGTTTAGCATGTAAACGAATAATACATTGAAATTTCTCTTTCAGCAATTTGTGCCAATACACGGACACTTGCTTGACTGCATTTGTACAACCCTGTATTTCATCTGCTACCTTTACATTCACACTACAATTTAGCTTTAATTTAATCAGAGTAAAATATTCTTGGAACTAGTAAAATTACACTTCCAAAAATTATCATCCATTGACGGCCATTTTTTGCGTAGTCCTGTTGTCTGTATTCAGTAAGCTTCATTTAGTTTGCTAAATGTAATTTCCCGTAAAAATGCATAGCTAATTTAAACTAGCAAAAGCCATGCTTTGTTTGAATTCGCGAAGTATTATGCTATAAGATAAATATTTGAAAGTAATAATATATTTTTTAAATTACTTTTGCATCTTTATTAAGCAAAAATGTAATTTTATGTTTCGGCGCATTATAATTTTAAAATGTATTTCAACCAAATTACTAAGAATTTCCTCAGATTGTTTATTTATGATATAAGACTGGTATAAATAAAAATATTTTCGAATTATACAAAATATTAATTAATTTTATTTGTTTACAATTCTTTTATTGCCACTTCTCCAAAACATAATGTAATTCTTTTAAAATTCATAAATATCGTCTGCTTAAATGATTTCACAAAATAAGAATAAATTGTGTACTTGAATTTTTAACACAGAAAAATACTTTTCTAATTTAATGTTAATAAGAGAATTTTATAAATTTTATAAAATAAATCATGAAACTATACATAGTTAAAAAAAAAATGAGCATAGTTTGAAAATCTGAAAGCAGTTTTTGAAATATTTTGTCAGAATAATGAAAATATATTTTATTCATTTATTTATTTAATGATGATTCTAGGTATAATTACTGACCCCATGATTTAAGTTTTTCTTCTGAAAAGGTACGTGTTTCACTTTTTATTTGAAAAAATGCGTTCGTAATGGAAAAACATGTAAAATAAATTAATTAAAGTAATAATTTTTTGAAAAATATTTCTGTAAAAAAATAATATTCTGCAAATCTACAGATCATAATTTATATTTGTGTTTAATTTCAAATCAAAATACTGTATAGTTTTTTTGTAAAGTGTACGACAAACTGTCATTTGAGTGGCCTAGTAGAGGATTCGCTTCGCTCATCCTAAAAAACGAATTAATTTATGCCTAAGAAAATGTAAACAAAGATATTTTGTGATTTGTTTGTCTGTTCGCGAACGAAATGTTTGACTTTTACTGTTAAGCTAATACTCTTAAAACTAGTAAAAAAACACTTTCAGAAATTGTCATTCATTGATGACAATATATTTTTATTCTATGTCCATATATTTTTATTTATTTATTTACTTATTTATTGCGAGGTCCTGTAAATCGTTTTATCTGTATTCAGTAAAAATCTTTTAGCATGCTAAATATAAGTCAGCATAAAAATGCATAACTAATTTGAAAACACGAATTCATTTATACCTAAGAAAATGAAGCCAAAGATGTTTTCTGATTTGTTTGTCTTTCTTCGAACAAAATGCTAATCGTTTATTATTGATTAATATAATTGGTTAATATTGTTCTGGAGGCCATCTTTTCGTATTTGACGCTAATTTCTATGCATCCAAATTCGTTGTTAGAATCCAAACTTGTTACTTATTCAGACATTTAGATAGCAGACACTTCCGTACTTAAATATTGGTGTTGAAATTTAAAAGTTTTGTCCAGTTTTTGGTAATCTATAAATAAATCGTTGGATGCTTATGGGTTAAATATTGCTTAGAAATTTGGGTAAAATATGGAAAGATGGCCATAAATCGATATGATATAAAATATTATTGTTTAATATAATTTTACAAATCGGTTCAATAGTTCCAGAGATCACCCCCCCCCTTTAAATACAAATTTTATGGTAAAATCGTATTTCATCATACATTGACGTCATAGTTGTTATCTATGTTGATTCTGAGCTCAAACTCAAAGCGAATATTATTTACCATGGTTCTCTTTTTATATAAAAATCACACTCAACTCATTTTTTTTCAAAAAGTTTTGTTTACTTTAAGAATGAATGGGCCTCCGTGGCTGAGTGGTTAAGACGCCACTCCGCTTATCGCCTTCGAGCATAGGAGGTTGTGGTATCGAATCCCGCTGGCTCCATTGCGTACCCTCTTCGTGCGGAGCTCCTGGTTGTACTTCTCTTGCGTTGTAAAATTTCCTCGTGTTATCTTGTCTCTATATATTGACGATGACTTATAAGTCATCGTCAATATATAGAGACAAGCAGGCTTTCATGTCAAGCACACAAGTCAGATGTATGTTGTTATTCTATATTATGAATGAAACTTTAAATGCTAATAATTTTAAATGACTACACTTTTGAAGATATTTCTTTCTTCAAAAGTTAATTTTATTTTAAAGATCTTTCTAAAAATGAACTTTCATACTGTTTTATACGAAATAATAATTAAAACTTGAAGTGACAGCACCTAAAACGATTTGCTCTACTATAATGTAGCTAGTGCACGATTGGCAGGTTTATCGTACTTTGGATAATTTGTTAATTAATTAGCAATTTTTTCTTATTAAGGATAGAAATTTTATTTTTTTTTAAACAGAATTTTACAAAAGTACGTTGCTTGAACAATTACCTGTCCGAAAATGCACTCTATAGCTTTATCTGTCCCTTCGTTAAGTCTGTACCCTGATTGAAAAAAAAAACTTTTTGATGAAGAAAAAGGTGATCATTTTCAGTATCTCGACGTTTTTAAAAAAATCTTGTATCTTTCTTTATAATTATTTTATAAACATGAGTTTGATCTCAAATTAAAGTTTTTCTTCATTACATTCTTCTACCTTTCGTTTTATTTCTCTATGATATTTGATTTCTTAAATATCTGAAATTTTAAAATGCTATGTTTGATCGATTTAACAGATCGATTTAGAAGTTGTCTCGAATATAATAAGCAGTTAAGCGGTCATTATGTTCTTGGCGTTTGTTTTTTTGGCGGGCATATTTTTTCTAGCTTGGCTTGGCAGAAAGACCGTCTTGCTTGATTTGTGAAAATTGTCACATTGCTAATCAAGCATAAACCAACAGAAAGAGAAATGCTCAAATTGGGAATCAAATTAAGATCCTTGGAATGGTGTTCAGATGTTCTACTCTTGCGCAAATTGGCATCTCTCATTGTTAAATGTCATCGAGGCTGTATTGACAGCACAAGATGGAATTGTCTTCTTGAGCACACAACACTGCGGTAACCATAAGACAAAAAATAAGACATACGTCTGTTGGAGCATTATACTGTTATCTGTGACGGTAATTATAAATATCAGAAATCAGTGTACCTATTTGAAAACAGCACTTTTTAATATTTCAATTAATTCTCTCTTTTTTTTCAGTATAAAGATGCAATTTGCCAAACAGAAGATGAAGATAGAAAGGGTGTTACTTTCACAGATACAGCAACAGGAGATCTAGACATTAACGTAAGTACAATTTAGGCCAGCTAAGGTCTTCCTTCTTACTCACATAATTAAATTAGTATTGACTTCTACATGGCGTTTCTAACAAAACTAACATCCACCAGAAAATAGTATTATGTGTATGTGCAGCTTATAATTTTGGTTTTTTAATGTGTTCGGTCATCCTTTATATGATTTTAGTATGTTTGGTGCATAATATAGAGAGCCGTGTAACTCATATATAACTACGTGTGTCTCCATGAATTGATACATGTTGCTAGATTATCACTGGCGATGAAACGTTTCCAGCCAGTTAGTTTTTATGATTTGTTTTCCAGACCATTTTAGCGAAGAAGAGCAATCGCTGGATAAATGAAAATGACTTCAGACTGAGTGATCATTTTGATTTGATACTGATGACACTTGACTGAAAGGGAAGGAATTCGAAATTTGCGTTTGCAAAAGTCTCTGACCATTCGCCATTCTTTAGTTGTTGCTATCTGAAAAGTGTTTTCTTATTGACCGTATTTATTAATTAATCAACGTGAATGAATAAATGATGTCAAAATTTAAAAAGATAAAAATTGAAGAATTATTGCTTGTAAAAGAGTGATACTGTCAAAAACATGAATGTGAAAGAATGCCAAGTTCGTTAAAGGTTGCGCTAATAAAAGAAGTGAGATCTAACTGCAAACCAAGTTCTTTCGGAGCTCCTTAAATCATAACTCCTGTCATGCATAATATTATTCAATTGCTTAAAATGATTTGTTATGTTACTTGTTATTCAATTGAGCGACTTAGCAAGTTTTCTCTTATTAATTTTTTCTATTTAGTTGATCAGAAATTAAAGTATATCCCTTCCTTAACTTATCAGTACCTTAACTTCAATATACCTATTCGAGCACTCGATTGACTAGATCTTTGCCAATCAGATTCTAGATTAAATTGTACTCCGACTCAAAGATTAAAGTTGGTAGCTGAAAACTTGCCAAGTCGCTCTATTGAATAACAAGTAACATAACAAATCATTTTAAGCAATTGAATAATATTATGCATGACAGGAGTTATGATTTTAGGAGCTCCGAAAGAACTTGGTTTGCAGTTAGATCTCACTTCTTTTATTAGCGCAACCTTTAACGAACTTGGCATTCTTTCACATTCATGTTTTTGACAGTATATCATTATTTTTTGTCAAATCACTTCTTTTATGAGCGAAACCTTTAACGAACTTGGCAATTTTTCACATTCATTTTTTGATAGGATATCATTATTTTTTGTCAAATAAATAGGTACTTGTTTCTTTTTTGAAATAAATAGGTTAAATTAGTTAAATTGGTTTTATTTAATATTAATTAAACTTTCAGCTTTTTCCTGCATTTATTCACTGTTTTTTTCAGTCAAATTTAAAAATTTAACATTAGGACTGCTTATGTTCCTTTAAATTCCACTAATAAGGATGTTTCTCTTACGTGATTGGGTACTACTTGATTATTTCGTCGACCAAAAACGTTTGTAGCCAACTTGGCGAAATATCGCTATATTGACGACAAAAATTACGCACCGAAATCATGCTAACATGCGCTATTTCTGGTATTTTGCCAAATTCCCATAGATTCCCATTGTAATCTGGTAATTTATCCAATAATTTTGTTAGAGCAAGGACTGTCGCCATCATTTTGGCATCTTTTTTTTTTCTTTAAATCGGTTCGCTAACTAACCAAGATTGCTTAAATATTGCTATTTAGAAAGTTTTTAGAACCCTTTTCGCGCATTTTTACCCCTTTTAAATTTTGTATTTGTTAACAAATGTTCTTAGTGATCATTTATATCTTATAACTAGCAGTTACCCGTGACTTCGTTCACATAACATTTAAAGAAGAAATAATTGATCAATCAAGCAAAAAATTTCGATGATGAAAAGCATGTGTAAGTAACTTTTTATCGCGAATTTATGGTAAAAAAAAACTTCTGATAATCCCTAGTAGCTAATTTGTTTGCTGGTCAAAATTTTCCTTTCAGCGATTAATACCAATAGATAGAAACATTCTTGAATTCTTTTGTTCAGCCCTGTAGTTTTCCAAGTGCCTTTAATACACGAAAGTATCTTTCTAAAATTTATTTCAAACAAAAATATTTCTTATTACTACCTAAATTACATTTTCAGAAATTATCATCCGAAGACAACCTTGTATTCAGTTCTTTGCGGGACCCTGTTTATCATTTTATATACATACTACAAACATTTCTTAGTTTACTAAATGCAGTTCAAAATAAAAATGCATATTTTATTTAAAAACCACCTTTAAGTAAATTACGCTCATATTCAGTAACCTTTCCGAGATCTTTTGTGTAACCCTGTACATCTAAATTTAACTATTTATACTATTACCATTTATACTCTCCATTTAATATGCATACATTTAGCGAAACTTAAAAGCACATATCATAATTCAAAATGCATTTCATCCATGCAACAGTCATCATCCATGATATACAGTACATCGGATAGAAAATATAATATTTGAAATCTTTTGTGTGTCCCTGTAAATGCTATGCACTTCGTATTATGCATGAAATAACTTACATTAAGCCTCAGCCACATATATCAATTCGATTTTACATGAAATCGTTTACCATAATTAAAATATGTCGGAAACTGTTCCTCCCTTTATTCCTATGCAATGGAATTCTTCTGTCTGACCCTGTAAATGAATAGTAAGTGCCCTTTTCACTACATACTTTACAAAATGCATATTTTTGTGCACTTTGTAAATGCATATAAATTTGAATATGTTCTACAGGCTGCAACATCGTTAAATTTAATTAAAACGATTTTTCCCCATAATGCCGTAATATAAGGAAATTTTTTGACTATCCCTGTAAATAAACTAATCATGGTAGAAACTTTATTTTCAATAGGTATTCGTGCTAGGTAAACGTTAAGAACGTCCAAAAATTTCATGGAAATCGGAGTATATTTACGAAAGTTAGAAAGCGACCAGACAGACAGACAAACTGAAAGCATAATAACTTTTCAACTTTGTTCGAAAGTGTTAAAAAATCCAGCCAAAAATATATTAATCAGTGATTTTATTTTCCAGCTTTTCCCCACAAAAAATTTCTTCCATTGATAATTATGAGTTTTGAATAAAAATATTCATTTGTATGTAACTTATAACTTATTAATTAGTATAAGTAAAAAATATTTCTGATTCATTTTAAATATGACGTCATTATTTATCTCGCTCCATTAGCTACTGATATTCATATCCCTTGTATTTTTAACGACTGCTATAAAGTACCTGTTTTATTTCAACTATGACGTCACATTTTCATGAGTGAACCATTTTATTAAAAATATAATTCTTTTTCATTCTTTTTACTTTTAATTTATGTCACCATATTTTACACAAAAATTCCCATTAACTAAACAAATATCCTTGTTAAATGTATTATAAAAAATACACCTTTTATTTTTATTTCAAACATGACGTCATATTTATTTTCTTTTAGATTATTTTATTATAGTTTTTCGCGTGGAAGTTTTCTATTAAAAATTCATTGCCGCTGAAAAATTATTATTCCAATTTTTTATTTTCTTGGCAACAGGAAAGGAAAATGGTTAAATTTTATCTGAAAAATGCCTATTGATTTTGTATGAAAAATAATTAAATTTTGCATTATTAAGGAAAATATTTGAATAAAATAAATAAAAATTACCCTATTATTTAATCCGGACTTCTAACTTTACGTCTGCAAAATTTCAAAGCAATCGGTTCAGTAGTTACGGCGTGAAAGCGGAACAAACAAACAAACAAACTCACTTTCCAATTTATAATATTAGTAAGAATTAATGAATATGCCAAATTTTATGTTTTAGGCCCTTAACATACAGACATCGCATTTTTGGAACGCTTTTTGCTCTTTTACCCCCTTTGAATTAGTGGAATGAACATAACATATAGCCTATATTGGAGCAAGGACTATCACCATCATTTTGATATTATTACTTTTAAGATCGGTTTGTTGTTTGCTGAAATTGCTTTAAAATTCGAATTTAGAACATTTTTAGAACGCTTTTCGCACATTTTCACCCCTTTTGAATTCCGTATTTTTCATCAAATGCCCTTAGAGATCATTTATATCTTATAAATAATTAACATGCCAAATCTTATAGCTCTAGGTCCTTCAGTAACACAAAAGTTGCATTTTTAGAATGTTTTTTGCTTCTTCACCCTCTTTTGGTTAATGGTATACGCATAAAATATAGCCTATGTTTGAACCGGGGCGAATACCATCATTTTGATATCATTAATTTTTAAATCGGTTCGGTGGTTTCAGAGATTAGCCCCGATACTCGCAAAAAGTGTCGCCAACTTGGCACTATTTTTGATATTTCGCGAAATTTCCATAAACTCTAAAATGCCAAATTTTATGTTTCCAGTCCAGTCCCTTAATATAAAGACATCGCATTTTTAGAATTTTTTTTGCTCTTTTACCTCCTTTAGGTTAGTGTAATCGACATAAGATATGTCCTATGTTGGAGCAAAGACTGTCATCATCATTTTGATATCATTAGTTTTAACATCGGTTTGTTGTTTGCTGAGATTGTTTTAAAATTGGTATTTCGAACTTTTTTAAAACGCTCTTCGCGGATTTTCACCCATTTAAATTTGATAATTTTTTAGCAAATATCATTAGTGACCATTTATATCTTATAAATAATTAACATGCCAAATTTTGTGCTTCTAGGCCCTTCAGTAAAACAAAAATCACATTTTTAGAATGTTTTTCGCTTCTGAACCCTCTTTTGGTTAGTGGCACAGACATAAGATATAGTCTATGTTTGAACCGGGGCGAATACCATCATTTTGGTACCATTACGTTTGAAATCGGTTCGGTAGCTTCAGAGATTAGCCCTGATACTCGTTAAAGTGTCGCCAACTTGGCACTATTTCTGGTATTTTGTGAAACTTTCATAAACTTCCATTATAATCCAATAATTTATCCTCTAACCAACCATTAATGCTTAATTAATGGTGATTTCTGATTTTTTCCTATTTATAGATCCAATAACCTATCTCCACACCAAATTTCAACTTCCTAAGTCACCTGGAAGTAGTCACACTTTTCTATGAGTGAGTCAGTGAGTCAGTGAGTCAGTGAGTCAATGGTAAAAACAGTGGTTTTCAGACGTCAATTCCTCGTGAATGGTAAAAGATTTTTAAAAACAATTTTAGGAATCGGAAATTAGAAGATGGTCTTACACGACACAAAAAATTGCAAGTGTGTAGGTTAAATGGAATTTAAATTATTGAGGGGTCAAAAGTGGCTCGAAATGGTTCGGGTAATACAACCCACGGCCGGTGTGTCGCCTTTTACTTTGTGAACTTGGCTGACACACTGCCGTGTGTCTAGATTTGCTTGTCACTAAAGTGCGGAACTTCACGTGAGATTGCGCGAAGTTTTCAATCGATAATTCTGTTCTAATGATAATTAAAAAATGTATAAAGAGGACCATGAGCTATGACTCACGATAACCATGGGACCCATGACGAGTAATTTTAGCCGCCACATTTTAGGATATATATTCGACAAACTTGGTGACATATGACGATGAGCTGGGTCCATCCAATCGCAACCCTCAGCAGTTTCGCGGTATTTCTGCTGATTTATATTTTTCCAATTCTAAATCATTTCCCTCATTTCCTAAATCCTTCTTTTAATTATCTATACCTATATTATAAAGAGGTAAAGTTTGTTTATTAGTAGAGGGTGATCCCCGGAACGGCCGAGACGATTTCAACAGTAAAGGAACCAAAATAATGGCGTTCGCCTTGAATCAAAATTCGATTATACCTTATGTCGAAGCCAAGAACTCAAAGTTGGTGCAAGAGTAATAAACGTTCTAAAAATGCGATTTTTTGTGTTAGTGAATGGCCTAGAAACATGCAATTTGGCATGTTAATTACTTATGACACATAGGTAATCTATAAAAACATTTTCTAAAAAATAGAAAATTTAAACGGGGAGAAAAGCGCGAAAAACGTTCTAAAAACGCTGTAAATAGCGTTTTAAAAAACAGTGTAAAATTCACTACATTTGTATTGGCGAGTGAAATTTTCACTTCTGATTCCTTTTAACTTCTTTTCGTTTTCCCGTGCGCGATCAGTGGCGTCACTTTCAGAGAAGCGGAAAAATGGGAACGAAATTAGGGAAAGGAACGAAGTGAAATATGGGCAATTTACCTCACATGCAGAATGAAATCTTATCGAAATGTGGTTTTAATAAGTATTTTTGAATTATTCCTAAATATATTATTACTGCTAATAAAAATCAAAATTACAAATATCAGTTTGCATATTTCAAGTATCACACGATCAAAGCCGTGAAATTTACTGGTACCATATAAGAATATTATCTATTAGTTAAGATTGATGAAAAAGCTTTTCCGGTTATGGTATGCGTTTTAATTTTAACTAAATTTTAGCTCACTTCATGGTGTGCATTAGTTCTATAAATCTATAAGGTAACGTAAAAAAATTGTAAATATGACTAAGAATGATCATGAATTGCTTCAATATTTTTTTAGCTTATATATTCTTTTCAGAAGTATTTGAGTTTATATAAATATGTTGCACATATATTCGTCGGCTGGTCCGTTGATCTGTATGTATATAACAACATAAAGAGTATCATATCGAATGGTTTGAAATTCATTATATGTAACCATTAAACAATATTGTTGAGACATTTCATATTTTATGAATATCGATTTAAAATATAAAAATATATTAATAAAAGTTTTCAGATTTGTAGATGGCGCCACGGCTGTATTCACATGCGAATTTCGATTTTCCTTCAGAAGAAAGGCGGGTTATTTGCTTTTAGTATTGTATTATGTGAACTGTGTAACGTGTTAGTTTTTATCTTCTAATGTTTCCCTGATGATGAACAAGTTTTATTGTTCGAAACTGTAGGAAATAAACTCTACTTTAGTTGTAAGTAGTACATGAATTTTAATTAAAAAAGCTCTCATGTGTTACACTTAACAAAGACCCCAACACCAACATCTATAATAAGACAGAAACTTTAATAAAAGATGCAGAATGGCCTGATAATATGAAGAATTTAATTAGATTAAATCCTACAGGTGTCACTCCCAGGATGATAGGCAGACTCAAGGACCATAAGGACAATTTACCAATGAGACCAATAGTTTCAAGGTGTGATGGACCTTTGTACTTTATTGAAAAAGCTTTTGCTGTATTTCTAAGGTCTATCCTCCCAGAATCCATATACTCTATAAATTCCAGTGAAAGCTTACTTCAAAATATAAGTAATTTGGAAATCAATAATAATACCATTTTAACTAGTTTTGACATAGTTTCACTATTTCCCTCCATCAATGTAAAAGAAGCTATACAAACTATTAATGATGAAATAGATAAACAGGTGAACATGAATGAAAATATGAAGGTTTCTTTAAAGACAGGTTTAAATCTAATAATTAACAGTAATGTGTTTATATTTAACAACAAGTATTACAAACAGACAAAAGAAGCACCTATGGGTTCACCTATATCTGGTCTCCTGGCTGAATTTAAATTAAGACCTTTAGAAAACTACATTTTAGATAACATACAACCTGCTCCTAGCATATGGATAAGATATGTAGATGATAAATGATGGCATGCGTAGCAAAGAAATCAGGTTTATTGCCGCTATGCGGCAATTAGGCGGTCGACCGCCCCGATACCAGGTATCTAACCCGTTAAGCTGAGATAACTCGGCAGGTAGGGGCCTGGCCATCGGTTAGAAAGAAAGAAAGATATGTAGATGACATATTTGCAGTTTGGGATCATGGTTTAGGATCCTTGAAGGATTTCTTTGAAAAAATCAATAGAGTTGATAAAGACATCCAGTTTACTATGGAAATAGAAAATAATAATACTCTTCCATTCTTAGATATTCTACTGATAAAAGAAAATAACAAAATCAATAGAAAAGTATACAGAAAGAAAGTAAAGCTAGACCATATTATACCTAAGGATGCAATAGCCCCATGGACTTATAAACTCAGTGCTATAAAATCTTACATCCATAGAGCATTCAAAGTATGTTCAGAGCAATACCTAATAGATGAAATCAGTTATATAATTCAAATTGCAAGCAATCATGGTTTCCAGCCAAAAACAATATATAAGATTATTGATAATTTTAATAAACCAAATTTTAATCAAGAAGTAACCACCAAACCATCTTACAGAAAAATTATATACATTCCAATCATCTTTGAAATGCTAAAACAGTTATTCAGGAAATATAATATTCAACTAATAGCATCAACTCCTCCTAATCTTATGAAAGTAATAAGCAAGAAACTAGACCCAATAGACCCCATTAATTATGCAGGTGTATATGAAATACCTTTTTTGCCTAACAACAATCAACTCAAATATTACATAGGAATGACTGGTCGAAAACTCAGCAAAAGGCTTAAAGAACATAAAATAGATATTAAGTATAATAAACCAAGCACATCCTTATCAAGACTCTGTTCCATAAATGAAGTACAATCAATTGATTATAACAACGCAAGAATTATTTCCCGGCAAATGAACCCCCATAAGTCTAAAATTCGTGAATCAATAGAAATTATAACACGGAATAACCAACTATGTAACGATAATTTATCCTATTTTATACCTAGTGCTTGGATAGACTTTCTAAAAACAGAAATAAAGTTCGAATGAACTTTAATTTGATCTCTACACTGTAGATGGCGCCACGGATGTATTCACATGCGAATTTCGATTTTCCTTCAGAAGAAAGGCGGGTTTTTTGCTTTTAGTATTGTATTATGTGAACTGTGTAACTTGTTAGTTTTTATCTTCTAATGTTTCCCTGATGATGAACAAGTTTTATTTTTGGAAACTGTAGGAAATCAACTCTACTTTAGTTGTAAGTAGTACATGAATTTTAATTAAAAAATTTAACATCTAGTATACACTGATGAGATGAATTTATTATTTGTTATATTATCAAACAGTGTAATTGGTCCTCCTATATTAAATAAAAGTTTTCTTCTGCTGAGTAATGTCAAATAATCAACTAATAAAAGTTCTGTCATCCTGTAGCATCCTACATTACAAAAGTTTAAACAAATACATGCAGAAATTAATGACTTTTAATACAAATTGAAAGCAGAAATGGAAATATATATATATATATATATATAATGAAAATCAAATTTAAAGAAGATGTAGCGATCCATACTGTAATGTCTGAATTTAATATTTATTCCCACAAACTTTTTTAATTTAAAAATTGAAATTTCTTAGTTTGGTGCATTTAAGATATGGCACCCACACTGTAAAAAAAAAGGGTCGATCTACTAAAAAAACTCTAGTGATCCTTGTAATTACGAAAAAAATTTTAGTAATCTTAGTCGGTTACAAGAAAATCTGTAAGAATTACTAGAAAAAAGTTTGCAAAAAAGAGAGTTAATAGTTTTATATTTTTAATAGCTATTACTAAAACTCACTTGGTGTGGCCTTGATAGCATAGTGGTTATAGTAACGGACTCCAGACTAAAAGGTCCCGGGTTCGATACTGGCCGCCGCCAAATACACCCCGAATGTATGTAGTGTAATTACTCGTTAGTAAAGGGATTATGAAAATCCTGTCAGAGCAGTTAGCTAGGTTTGGTGCTGCCATCTATTTCAGTTTTGCCGAAAATCTTCCGCTTCAGAAGTCTGAATGCAGCTCGAAGGAACCTCCTGCCTTTCGGACGCACGTAATGGTTATTAAAAATAATTTTGCAGCTATTACTAAAATGTGCTTGGTGGCTCATACTAAAAATTTTTAAGTTAGTTATACAAAAAATTCTTTTGTTCAGTTTACAAAAGAAATGCTTGTTTCACTTGCAAAAAAAAGTTTGTAATGGTTACTAAAAAATTCTGTGGAATACAAATTTACTAAAAAATTTTTAGTAACCTCTTGAATTTTTTTTTACAGAGCAGGTAAGAAATAAATATCAAATTATTAGACTTCTGACATAGACTCGAGATTTTATTCCAAGCTCAGTTTGAAAATTAATTTATTAGATGGCAGCTAGTAAAAAATTACTATACTTTTTAAATATTTTAGAAAATTTAATCACCATCTTATTTTTAATTGTCAGTAAAACTTATACATAAATACTTTTCAACAAAAAATGTATGCAATACTTCTTTTATGGTAATTATTTATGATTGTAATCTTCTCAAATATTGTAATGTTCTGTTATGCCCTACTTTTTTTTGATAAAGTATCTTTATAACTGCTAACAAAAAAAACATCATAAGTGCAAAGATGGTATTACATTATATTCCTTATTTTCAGTTGAATCCAGCTGATTTGGCAGAAATGAGAATGGCATTTCATGCACTCATGGCAGAAATTAAGGAAAAGGATAAGCTTAATAGTATGTATCCATCATAATATATCTTGTAAACAAATTTCAGTGCACATAGTAATTAGGACAGCAATGACATTCGAAAAAAAGATTTTTTATAAATTAGTAAAACTAATTTAGTTTAAATTGTCATTGTTTATATTAAAAAATTCTTATTGTTTTACATTTAAAAATTGTTATTGTTTAATATATTTAAAAGATGTTATTGTTTTATATTCAAAATTTGTTATGGTTTTACATTGAAACTTAAATAAATAAAATTCCTCTTACTTTCCAAATCATTTAGGTTGGGTAAATGCTTAAAATTAATTACTCTAAAACCTCGCCTGATTAAACCCTATTAGTCTGAAATTTTTCATAATTCGATTCAAAAAACTTTCAATAAACAAGTGGGTAAGTGTGATCACAGATCGCACAAAGGATTTCATTTAATATCTCTTTCAAAAAACTTTATCCTTATTCCTATTATATATTATAAATTATGTGTCAAAGTTTAAAGCGATTGATTCTTTAGTTTTCCCAAACTTAACAAAATTTAGAAAATAGCCCCTCCTCGGACAACCCTCACTTTTCCTGAATTTTTCACTTTTAGAATCAGTTAAAAAAAATGCATTGAAATTGTAATAAACACTTTTATCTAAAGACAAAGATTACATTGTCTTTTCCCCAACAAAAATTCAATTTATCTTAAATTTATAAAATTTGTATTACGAGTTATAAACTACGTCAAAGTGTAAAAGCGTATATTTTATTTTCCTAATTTTAATAAATTCCCGTTAATTGTCTGTGCGAAAAATTGTCTTTTCTATACATTTAAAATGTACTACTTAGTTATAACGCCGAATAATTTTGCCAAATTATACAAATCGCCAAACCAATAACCAAATTATGCATATTGACTTAAGTTTTACTTTAGATAACGAAAAAAGAAATAATTAGTAGAATATTAGTAAAAAATGAAAATAAAAAGTTGAAATAAAAATCACTAAATGACACTTTAAACATATGTATTCTATCTAATGCCATTAAATGTGACATTCACGATCATCCATTATTGACATTTAATATCATATTTTGGCAATAACTTTTTTAACGACGGAGTAACCAAGTAGTACAGTTTAAAAATTTATTTTTTCATAAATTGGAAAGTTGTGGTCTCGCTTCTTTAAAAAAAATTAGATTTTATAAACCAGCACATGAAATAACATCGACATGCGGAAGTACCAAATTTGTAAAATCAATAATTTAAAAAAAAAATTTATGCAATTATCAAATCATAGTAAAAAAAAAAAAAAAAAAAAAAAAAAAAAGCCTTTTTTTTCCGTGTGACGTGGTTTGCCGAGGCAAAAGATAAAATTCTGGAATTAATTACCATAATAAAAACAAATACACGTTTTTCATCTGATTCATTTAATCCATTAATTTATGTTAGATATATAATATCTATTTAAACTTTAGCAAAAACTAGAAGAGAAAACAACAACAAAATATGAACTGATGATATTAAAATAAATATTTTAATTAAATAATAGTCTTTTTCAAACTTTAATGATTTGTTGTGTAACAAGACGTATTCATTGGTAAGTACAAAAAAAATTCGAAGGCATTCTGACTGTATAGTTTTTGTGTACAGAGTCTGTGACTTACAGACAGAGGACAGAGACGAATAGGGTTTCATCAGATGAACAAAACCTTACAAATGCTGTTTTCTGAGCATAAGAATGTTTTTAAAAAAGTCAGCATTTGCAGTATGCGGAGGAGTATTATGAACAGCAAGAGATGCACTCGGTGGTAAATCATTTCCTTTGTTGTAATTGCTTACAAAACTCAAAATGTTGTTAAAAATATTTTATGAACAGTCTACTAGTCAGCCATGCCTCATTCCATTTCCTGTAAAATACAGAAAACGGGTTTCTACAAAAATTTTAAAAGTTTTTTTTTTTTTTTTTTTTTTTTTTTTTTTTTTTTTTTTTTTGTAGATTAGTATAAGTGTTACTTTACATCTTCCTACTGCAGTGCTACACACGAACGCCATCACAAAGATATTAAACATCTTAAAACTATGTACATGATATTTTTCTTTCGCAGCATTTTAAAATTTATCTTCGTCTAGTCTCAATCTTTTGTCTGCTGTGGGGTTCAATCCGGCAGTAGAATAAGCAATTTGGTTAGGTATTCTTGTGCAGAAATGGTATTTGCAATTAGCGGTTATCCGTTTAAAATTAGATACCTAGTACTATGCCTCTCATTCCAAAAAATTAGCCAGTCATTTGAGAAAATGTTTGTTTTCAGAAAAATATGCCGGTTGTTAAAAAAAATTAAAAATAAAGTAAAAATGTGCAATCAGAATCGGCAGTATAATGTCGATCCTATTGAGGAAATAAAAAAATTAAAACATGTTTTCGTTGTATTTCTAAAACAATAACATAAATTTATACACTTAAAATATGCCTGTTTTTATTTTCCTATAAAACTGTCTATTAGAAAATGTATCGTGTTTAAAATTGTGTGCATATTTTTTTTTATTGTATCACAAACGCACTCTAAACTTTTGCTTTTGTAGTTGCTCTTGAAGCGGAGAACAGAAACTTACTTACACAGATTCATCGATCCGAGGAGTTTTCTAGAGAATTCCACGCAGCTCAAGTGAAAGTAATAAAATTGAAACCATGTACGGATAGGACTCCGAAATAATTATGCCCAGTGTCATAGTTTTCTTCAGCTAGTTAAAATTGTTTTCAGTTGGAAGAAAACTCTATGTATTATATATTTTTTTAAATATTTTTGCTCCATGTTTAGAATGCTGACTAATTTAACTATACTTATACAGTAATGTCATAATATTTCATTTACTTTTGTATTGTGTTAAGAAATAAAACTAAAAACTAGGACATTCCTCAAAGGGAATAGTCTGAGCGATATTTCTAAGAGCATAAATTTAATAATAATTCGCAAAAAGTAGAAAAAAATACCACATAATCAGTAATTTAACAAATTACAGTGACTATTTGGAAAGAAATATTTTCAAAGAATATAATTTTAAGCTTATAAATAATTTCTATATTTATAAAAACAATAAGAACATAATTTTTAGGATGATCAAAACGTAGTTTATGAGAGGATAGTTTAACGTAGTTTATGAGGCATATAAAATATAACAGAATTATATATTAAAAGCCTCGACATTAAAAAAAAACTGTTATTAAACTGTCGACTAAAAAAGTATCAACGAACTATCAGTTTAAATGCCAGCAATAGATGATCGAGAATGTCTCATTCAATCGCATTAAGCACGATACATGTCTTTAAACCTTTCCGGGGCAAGGCACTTGTGCTCCAAAAATGATCAGATAATTAATTCCCACAGCAATTTACGAAAAAATTTAGTTGAAAATAATCAAAACCGTTTCGTCACGTATATTATAAGATCCAAATTGTACTAAAAATTTACTGGTGCCAGTTGTCAATATCAGCATTAAAATTCATATTTCACGCAAACTCATATTTCATTGAAACACGAAATAATGCTTTCCAATTTGCACACGCGAAATATAAAAGATGCTAATAGCGATTATAAAACGCTATGGCATTTTTCTTTTCAATTAACGAAAAAAAAAGATTTATTTTCTAGTTTGTTTCTTAAGTTTAAATATGTTTTTGTACTTAATTAAAAATTGTTTGCATAGTTTCTTTGCTCCATGTGCTTGAATTCGGAAATCTAATGAAAACATCCAGATTGTGAAAATGACGCACATTAAATTTTCGTGATGTATGCAGTCAAAATGTGTGTTTTTATCAGTTTTTAAATATTATAGCATAGCACGGTAGTGCTATGCTATATTTATTTCCAATGCGACTCCGTAATGTTATTTTAATAGGGAATTTAACATTGAACAAGTTATTACTAGACATTTTCCCACCTTTTGTACGCGCTGCCACAGATTTTCTTCGAAGCACCTAATTGAGTAAAAAAAATTCCTCCAATCAAAAAAAAAAAAAAAAAGAAAATGAAAATCTTAGTGATCAATGGACATATTTCCTGTAGCATTTAATAATTTTTACGTGATTTAAAAAGAAATTTTTTTTGTAAGAATTAAAAACGGCATATTTAAGACTTCATATTGGAAGTGAAACGGAGATTTTTAAACATTTGGTACCAGGAAAAAGAATTATTTTCAGAAAATAATAAATATGAAGCATGATTTTTGTAATAAAGAGATATTTTCTAATATTAATTGATGGATCAAGGCGATTTTTAATTGAAGAAATATAGAAAATTAGTAAATTAAGCTTTTTTTCCAAACTCAACTTGCAAATTTGTATTGCAGATTTTGTATTATGTTTACGGTAAGTGTAAACAAAATGAATAGGCAATCAAAAAAGCAAATGTTCAGAAAAAGTCGGAGATTTATTTCGATTTCATTTGAACGGAATCTAAGATTTAGGGTGGTTAAGTATCATATTGTTTGAATTGCATTTTTATTTTTTCATGTTCACTTGGTTTAACTTATTTGTTACCAAAATTTAATATTAAATGTCGAAATGAATCTTATGAATCAATTATCTTAATATCTGTCCCTTCTCGGGCTTAAAGAGTGTAGGAAATAAATCTTGGTTTTTTTAATTTGTTCTGCAAATGATGTTTTTGTTTAATAATTTTAAAACTATTTGGAGTTTATTTTTCGCAGTAAGTGCATCCAATAGATTGCTTTCATAGGTACCTTTTGCTACAATCAAAATCAAAATCCGTCAAGTATTTTTTTTTTTTTTTTGAGATTTGTTTGACGAAAGAATTTTGTTTGACTTTTAATATCATTACTGTATGTATAAGGCCTTAGCTTTGCTCAGATAATTACTATTTACTCCATGTATTATGATTCGGTTTTCTAAGAAAATATCCAGCTGGTGGAAATGATGCACACCAAGTTTCTGAGACGTATGCAAATAAATTGTGCTTTTTTATCAGTTTTTTAATGTAACTTTTAAACTATTTGGAGCTATATTTTTAAAGTAGGTGCATTCTACAGGTTACCTTCAGAGGTACCTTCTGGTAAAAACAGAATCAAAATCCGACAAATACTTTTTGAGATTTGCTTGACAAAAGAATTTTGTTTGATTTTAATATCGTTACGTACTCTTCGCTCAGACAATTAGGTCTGAACGATCCGAGAATTTAGAAAGTTTTCAATCAAGATTTGAAAATCATTAATCCAAACAGAAGTCTCAAAAAATAAAGTATTTAACGCTTAGCGTTATAGAGTTTTTCTGTGAAAAATTTGACAAGGTAATGACAAGGTTTCGTGACAACGTTTGACAAGAGTGAAATCGACAAAACGATGAATCTCAAAATCTTCCCATTCATAAATAAACAGCTACGGAATCGCAATATATACAGAATGTTCCAATACAGTGGTAACAAGGTTTCAGGAAAGATAGAGTAAAACCTAGACGAAAATTCAGGATATGTCTCGAACTTTATCAGAAGCTTACCACGATGCGGAAAATGAGGTTTTCAGCACTTTCCCGAGTTTTTCAAGTATTTTTGCAATACTAAGAATATTAAACTTGTTTCTTCATCCTATTCGTTCTCTTGTGTTTAGTGCTACCACTGCCGTCTCAGGAAAGCTTTTCCTATCATGCATACGTATGTTATTCCTCATCATATACATGTATTTATTTACTTATTTACTGAATAAATTAACTGACATGTTATTGACAACTTGACATTTATCCCGCTTTAAGTCATCGTCAATGCACAGCCAAGAGCTCGACAAAGAGTGTACAATGGAAAAAGCGGGACTGAATCCACAGCCCCTCTACGCTTTCAAGCTATTAGCGGAATGGTCCCGTAAACAATCGGGCACGGAGATCCTCTAGGTGTACTACACCTCTCTCGAAACCTTGTAACCTATCCACTGAAACACCCTGTATAATATACATATTTTGTTATATATATATATATATATATGTGACGATTTCAGGAGAACTCGAATTATTTCCACTGGTTAAAAAGAAACACACAGTCATGGCAAGCGAGGGAAAAAACAAAAATAATAAATAAATGTAGAAGATCCAATAATTAGTCATGGGCTGCTGTAAATTCATTTATTAAATTCGTGATAATGAGGAAGGAAAAGCTCCTTTTTGCAAAAATTCCATCATTATTTCAGCGAGCTGTCCTCATCGAAAAAGCAACCCAAGAAATCTTCAGAATCTTCCCTTTCATCTCGAGACTTCCCCCTTTTAAACTAAAAAGAAAGTTCTGGAACATTCTGTAATCTCTAACCATCATTATTTTATGTAAACAGAATTCTTGTCCAGCTACGAGATTATTTTAAACAGACGATAAATTTATTTAAAAAAAATATATATATTATTTAACCAATTTATAATTGATTCAGAATTTTAAATATCTTAGGCAGACGATTTTTATACATGATTAATTTTAAGAGAAAAAGAAAAGAAATGAATTTATTAATATGCAAATTATCGTTGACGGCGGAAAAATAAATAAATAGATAAAATAAAATAATGATATTTTTTAAAAGGTATGGGTTTGGAATAAATTTAATAAGACTTTCTTAAAAAGGGTTGATAAAAACATAGAAGAAATCAGTTTTATTTGGAATATTAAGAAATAAAGTTTTAATTAAGAATATTTTTAATTTAGAGCCATCTTTTTAAATTTACGCATACTGGATTAATGTTTTTTAAGGCAAATTAAGAATTTATATCGTCTGCATAAGGATTAACAGATTAGATTTAGAAACAAGACTTTAATTTAATAATTTGAAGTAAGTACGGAACACTATTATAAGAAAATTAAGATAGTATAACGGTTAGTAATGACAAGAAAAAAATTTAAATTTGTAATATTATCCCCCCTCCCCAAGACTTTGTATGAAATTGATAGTTAAAAAAAACTACAAGTTCAGACAACAGAAATATAATAATTTAGAAAAGTTAAATTTTGGAATAAAACTGTCAAACTCAGGAAGCCAAGAGATGGAAGAAAAGAAAATTAACGCAATATAAAAAATATTAGCGATTAAAATAAAATAGTTAAGAGAAAATAATTCTGAATTAAATTTAGGTAGGAGCATTTCCCTGAAAGAAATACAATAATGTTACAACATCACTTACCATTTGTAAGTGCATAGGAGATAATACATATAATAACAGTAAATAAGTTATGAATTTATAAGCAAGAGATAAAAATATAATAAAAACAATAAAAATTCGTTCTCATGGAAGTTTAAACAATTACAATGACTCAATGCATAGTTTATTTTAAATAAGTCCTTTAAATGAAACAAGTCTTTCAAGTATATATAAAAGAGTCTTTTCCAATGTTCTCTGAATACAGTCTCTTTAATTAAAAATCTTCAAACCTAGTTTAATCTTTGGTTTTAATGTTATGTTGGATCCAACATCTTTCAGTAATATATCAATTTTTCAATAATAAATAGCATCACTCTCAATATCAATAATAAATAATATAGAAAAATTTAAATAATAACAATAACAACAATAATAAGTAATAGTATAATAAGACTCCATATCCTAATATTTTTCAATAAGAGTATAATTAATACTAAACTTCATTATAGAAATCCTAATAATAATAATAATAGTAAAACAAGAGTATAATCAAAAGAAAATATCACTATTTGTTTATTATTGATAGGGAAAATATTGGTTGAGGATAAAAATAATTACATAGCAACTAAATAATTTTCTTATCTTCTAATAGCATAAGAAAGTATTTTTTGCTAGCCGAAAGCATAAATAAAAAAATCATAATAATTCCAAAATCCAAATAAAATTAAATCTAACTATTTAGAAAATGGACTCTCAACCAGTATTTCCTTACAATAATTCCTCTCTGATACTCTTTTACAAAATTGTCAAATTTGGTTATAAGTTTTCAATGCCAAATGTAGAATAATGTTTTATCTACACATGGTTTATAAACTTCAATAATAAAATACAATAGGAATGAAAGGTGTCATTCTTAATTGAGAAATGGAAATAAAAATAGTGTGCTTTTTTTTTTTTGAAAAACTTTTAATATCTAGTTTTCACAATCACTGAAAATCACATATTATGTTATAGGTTTGAGTAGAATCATTAGATTTTATACTGTTATAACATAAATATCTGCGGAATAAATAGAATAATACTAATGTCAAATACATGAGTAAATATAGTTAGACTTAAACACCCTTAAAATTAATTTATCAACATCAATTTGAAAGCTTTTACAATCAAAGTGTTCACCTTATGCCTGCATAAGGTGTCCAATTTAACCCCAAAAACTCCCAAAAACAAGTAATATTCTTGTAGGCCTCCAAGAACATACCTGCTGATGTTGAAAATTATGGGTTTTTTATGGTAAATGGTTTTAATGGTTTAATGGTTTAATGGTATTTGGTAAATGGTTATGGTACAAGTTTTTTTATGGTTTTTTTTATGGTTGTTTATGGTAAATTTAATCTATTGTCTTGACTTTAGTTTGATCTAGTGATTGTATCTGAGGTTTTGTTTGTTTTTTGGGTTGCTCATGAAACAGTTTAAAATCTTCGGGTGAAAAATAGGGTCTTAATTTAGAAACATGCACAATAACGGAATTCTGTCCTGTCTCATAATTAAATTTATCTATTTCATAAGTTACATCAGAAAGTTTATTTATAATTTTATATGGTCCAGAGAAAGTAGGTTCTAATTTTCGAGTGTTAGGGTATTTAAATTCTTCATAAATTACAGAGTCTTGTATTTTTAATGGGCATTCGACAAAATGTCGATCATAGAGTCTTTTACTTTTAAGGTGAAATTCCTGAGTTCGCGCTTTCGCAATTTTGAGGGCTTTGTCTACTGGTGGGTAATAGTTTTGTTTTAAAGGAGATTCATAAGGCAAATGACCATAAAATAAATAGGCAGGTGGGAACTTGGTGATAGAATGGGGCGTATTGTTGTATTCTTCGATGACTTGGTTTAATAATCTAGTCCAAGGTATTTTAGAAGAAGTGGAATTAACTTTACATTTAAGCCTGGTAACTATAGTCTGATTAACTCGCTCTACTTTTCCATTGGTCTGAGGATGATGTGCGGATGTAAAACGCTGTTGAACATGATGATTTCTAAGGAATTTCTTAAATCTTGGAGATCTGAAAGATTTATGTCTGTCACTAAGTATTTTTTGAGGTGCTTTGATATTGAAAATTTGTTTTAAACAGTTAGTGTATGTTTCAGTGGTAACATTTTTGGAGGGAAAAGCCCAAACAAATCTAGTTGCATGATCTATTATTATGTGTAAGAATTTTTTTGTTGAGTTGTAATAGTTAAATCCACCAACAGTATCAATAGAAAGACATTCAAAAGGTTGATCTGTTGCTGGCATAGCTTGTAATAAGCCGAATCTTTTCTGTTTTGGTTTTTTATTTTTCTGACAGGTATCGCAATGTTTAACAAATTCTGTAATGTCTATTGTCATATTAGGCCAATAATAGTTGGGAGATATTAAATTAAGCATTTTTTGAATCCCTAAATGTCCAAAATTATCATGAGCAATATGGAGTAATTTTCTTCTTAATGACATTGGTACAACAATTTTTTTGAATCCCTTTTTCTGAACTATAATAATTCCATTCTCTTTTTTATATTTTTTGTCACAAACATTGTCTTTGTCTTGCATCTCTATAATTTCTTTCCTATCTAGCAATAAACTAATATGTTGATTAAAATGACAAATAGGATTTCGTGACAACATGTCTGCTTCGACATTTGTTGAACCCTTTTCATATTTTATCTCATAATCAAACATACTAAGTTTGAGCGACCATCTAAAAAGCCTACCTCTTAAGTTTTTAACACTCTTTAACCATACTAGAGATGCGTGGTCCGTATGAATTGTAAACTTGACACCATGAAAGTAATGATAGAATTTGTCAAGAGTATCTATAATAGCTAAACATTCTAATTCAGTTATGAAATAATTTTGTTCATAGCTCTTCAAAATTCTAGAATGATAAGCAATAGGATGTAAGAAATTATCTTTATCAGGTTGTTTTAGAACGGCACCTACTGCTATCTGAGAGGCATCTACAAACATATGTAAAGGTAATTTAGGATCATAAATTTTGAGGATGGGTTTAGCAATTAAAGAATTTTTTAATTTTTCAAAAGACTCCTGGCACTCTGAGTTCCATTCCCATATTGTGTCTTTTTTAAGTAATCGATTTAGAGGATATCTAATTTCAGCATATTTATTTATGAATTTATGGTTAACATTAATGGAACCTAGAAATCGTTGTAACTCTTTCACATTGGAAGGAGGTTTTAAATTTTTGATGGTTTCAATATTGGCATTTGCTGGTGTTATTGTTCCATTATTTATTTCATAACCTAAGAAATTGATTTTATTTTGGCCTAATTTACATTTAGAAAGTTTAAGTTTAATGTTTTCTTGTTTGCAAATGTTAAAAATTTGAGCTAAATGGTTTAAATGTTCTTCTAAAGAGGAAGAGAAAATTATAATATCATCAAAATAGTGGCACGCAAAGTCGATTTTATATTTATTAAGGATTCTTCGAATGGTTCTGTTGAATATGGGAGGGCCCGTTTTTATGCCAAAAGGGAGCACGAGCCACTCAAAAAGTCCAAAATTGGTTGCAAATGCTAATTTTTCTGTATCGGATGGATGTATTGGTATGTGCCAGTAGCCAGAGGCTAAATCCAAAGTTGAAAAATACTGAGCACTACTCAATTTATCTAAAATTCCATCGATACGGGGCAAGGGTTCTGCATCATTTTTAATTATTGCGTTTAATTTTCTATAGTCTATACATAATCGCGTTTTTTTACCTTCCTCTCTTTTCATAACTAGTGTAACATGGGCTGAATAGGGGCTATTACTTTCCTTTATCAGTCCGGCTGCTAACAATGATTGAATTTGGTTTTTTATTTCTATTTCTTCTAGAGGAGATGTTCGGTAGGGCCTCAAAGATATAGGTAGGTCTGAGTTTAGTATAACGCGTTGTGGTTCAATATTAATCCTACCCACATCATATTTATGCTTTGCAAAAATATCACTATAAATATGAACTAATTCCCTTAAATTTACATCTTGAATTAAATTTATTTCCCCAGTTAAATCTGAATCCGAATTATCGCGAAAATTTTGAAGAGTCATGGAACCTCTATAATCAGGATGCACATTAATTGCGTGATCATATTCAACACAGTCTTCATTTTTCATAATATTTCCACAAGTAGATTGTAACTCTATATCATGATTATTTACATTCAGTGTTTCATTATCATAATTATCTATTGCTACAGTATTACCAGAATTTAATTTCATATCTTTTTTATATTCAGAGGTTACAAATTCATTAGATTGATCCCTGTTTTGTTGTACTTGGTCCATATTTACTGTATTGAAATGAAGGGATCTCTCATTATTTATGGATATACTGTTAGTTATAATTTTCCTTCCCTGCCTTACAATACAATTTTTACAATCTATGGTTAATTTAAATTTAGAACATTCTTTTAAACCCAAAATAGCGTAATCCAAATTTGTATTGCATACTAAAAAGTTAACATATTTTTTAATTTTACCCACTTTTAGAAGAACACTACATTTTTTATTTATATGTAAGAATCCTTTTGCCTGACCAATGGTAACTGAGGGTATAGTCTCAATTTTAGCATTAAGTTTTTTAACAAATTTAATTGGCAATATTGCAATAGTTGAGCCAGTATCTACAACACATGGTAAATTATAATTATTTGTATATCCATACACAATTAATTGTCAAATATTATAAGAATTATTTTGTGAGCTACTTGGAAGAGTATCAGAGGATGGCAACTCACTCCTAAAAATACATTCTCTTTCCCAATGAAAAGCATTACTGACACCCCTATTTGTGCATATCCTACAAGGTCTTGAAGGGTATGAATTTTGAATATAATTATTTTGAGAAACTCTAGGTCTTTGAAACTGAGATTGCCTTTGGGGAATCCAATTCCTAGGTGTATTATTGGGCCTAACTGGCTGAATCCAGGGCCTAATTGGTTGAAAAGGTGGAAAATTTTGTCTAGCTGATGGTTGATTTATTACTTAGTTTGAAACTAGTGGGGTGGAAACTTCCACGAATTGTTTGACAACCCGGTACCATTCGGTGGTACTACTAGGAGGATTTATAATAATACTGTTTTTGAATTCTGGTTTTAAACCATCAGTTAAACCTTGTAATAGTATATTTTCACTAAGATGTAATTTCCTACCAATTTCCACTTTCTTACGAAAATAAGTTTCTAAATTGTCTAAATTATCTAATTTCAGATTTGAAAAATCAGAAAAACTCGGGAAGTCTAATTCAATGAGTCTTTCTATGAAAATTTTCTTAATTTGTTCATAATCCGTACAATTTAAACAGTCATTGATATAAATTTTTTGCGCTTCACCTTTCAAATATTGCGCAATAGAATTAAATTTCCATTCTAGATTTTTCTGTTCCCTATCACATGTTTTATCAAAATAAGTTAACCAAGACAAAATGTTCATTCCAGAACTCGGGTCAAACGGTACGAACTTAGGATCTTCCATAATTTTTTTATTCTTACTCATTAGAATAAATGAAGCACTTCTATTTTCTTTATTAAATCCTGATCGTAAAATCATTCGCAATAAATTTCAAAGTTAATAATTTCTATCAATTACATATTTTTTCAAAATTACTATATCAGATCCATAACATACAATAAATAATAAAATAATAAATAAATTAGTAAATTAATAAATTAACTTCAAATTGCTCTCATCAATAAAATAATAAATAAATAAATAAATAAATAATAAATACTTTCCATCAATCATAATTAGAATAGAAATAATAATCAAAACATTTAATAAAATAAACTTACAGTTCAAGAACAATCTTCAATAAAATCCAATCTTCATTAAATTCCTCATCGAATACCTTTCACATACTCACCACTTTGAAATCATTAACTTTCAAAAATTTGTTATTATGACCATGATTATCTTGAGTCATCAGTTACACATAAACAGCAAAAAGGTGGAATATCAGGCCTCAGGAATTCACGAGATATTTAGAAGAAATCTTTCAAACCACTCGGACAGAAAGCTGTTTAACATTAAAATCTCCTCTGTTACATTCACTCGAGGAATCAAAAGATAATGGCAATTCTTGCTTAATAACACTTTCAACCATGGCGGGAAAAATTTTCGGCGATTCATATTTTTGTCATCACTTCGTTTCAGTAGATTCATTAGATTCATTTACATAGCATTTTACTTCTTCAGTAGATTCATTTCAAAATCCGAAACAGGCACTAGCACAGGCATTACCTATCCTGTGCGACTTTTCGATTAGTTGTGACGATTTCAGGAGAACTCGAATTATTTCCACTGGTTAAAAAGAAACACACAGTCATGGCAAGCGAGGGAAAAAACAAAAATAATAAATAAATGTAGAAGATCCAATAATTAGTCATGGGCTGCTGTAAATTCATTTATTAAATTCGTGATAATGAGGAAGGAAAAGCTCCTTTTTGCAAAAATTCCATCATTATTTCAGCGAGCTGTCCTCATCGAAAAAGCAACCCAAGAAATCTTCAGAATCTTCCCTTTCATCTCGAGACTTCCCCCTTTTAAACTAAAAAGAAAGTTCTGGAACATTCTGTAATCTCTAACCATCATTATTTTATGTAAACAGAATTCTTGTCCAGCTACGAGATTATTTTAAACAGACGATAAATTTATTTAAAAAAAATATATATATTATTTAACCAATTTATAATTGACTCAGAATTTTAAATATCTTAGGCAGACGATTTTTATACATGATTAATTTTAAGAGAAAAAGAAAAGAAATGAATTTATTAATATGCAAATTATCGTTGACGGCGGAAAAATAAATAAATAGATAAAATAAAATAATGATATTTTTTTAAAAGGTATGGGTTTGGAATAAATTTAATAAGACTTTCTTAAAAAGGGTTGATAAAAACATAGAAGAAATCAGTTTTATTTGGAATATTAAGAAATAAAGTTTTAATTAAGAATATTTTTAATTTAGAGCCATCTTTTTAAATTTACGCATACTGGATTAATGTTTTTTAAGGCAAATTAAGAATTTATATCGTCTGCATAAGGATTAACAGATTAGATTTAGAAACAAGACTTTAATTTAATAATTTGAAGTAAGTACGGAACACTATTATAAGAAAATTAAGATAGTATAACAGTTAGTTTTGGCGAAAAAAATTTAAATTTGTAATATATATATATACATATATATAGATAATTCTTTGAGAAGAATTTGTATTAAAATTATGATATACCACTGCGTCTATCACTTTTACCAGTATTTACCTAATTGGCGCTCTAAAAAGGATAATTTTGAAACTCCATTTGTAGAAAAAAGCAAATTCTAAAACTAAATCTAACTGTAGATTGAAAACTATAAAAAGATTTTCTTCTCGTTTTGACATCTGAAAGTGAATATTGTATACAGGGTGAGTCATAAATATTGAAACAAGCTATCGAATCGAATAAGCTATCTCCTTAAATATTTCTCTTACACCCATACTTTTAATTGCAAAAATTCATAAAAAGGTGAAATTTTTGATAAGTTCCAACTCTATGGGGGGGGGGGGGTCTATTTGAAAAATTACGAAAATTAAATTTTTATACAGCTCTCGTAGGATAGAAATTCAAGTTAGGAAAATTTCACCAAATTTAAACATAAAAGATTGCATATTCATATCTTCAAAACTTGCAGAGTTAAAGCCGTTTAAATAATTCTTCAAAGTTTAACGGATTGGACACAAATTGAAATGCGCGCAATTCAAAAAACAATGTTACTTTAAGAGTTCTAGAAAACATGTAAAAAATCGTCTGAGTTAAAATTTTGATTATTTTTTCCTTTTGCCGTATAATTTGCTAAGAAAATCACACCGTAAAATTTCTCATAAAATCTATAAAAACTTCAAATGATTAGTACTGATTTAAATGGGATAATTTAAAGTCGTTATAACGCGAAAATTTTATCAAATTTCAATTACTTTCCATTTAATTAACCCGAGGTTGATCGCGCATTGGTCATTTAGCCGCAAAAATTCTTTAGCTTCTTAGTAACCCATCTCCCCTTAAAGATAAAATGGTGAAACGCCGTGTAACTGACCTTCACTGGTCGACCTTCTGTCTACAGAAATTGCAAGTCATTCCTGTGTTTTCTCATGATTTTATTACTTTTTAAAGTTGAATTCGGTCTGAATGACCGCGATGCGAGCAGTGACGTTGCTCGAGTTTTTTCTCCCTAGCATTCATTCTTCTCACTACCCCGAAATTCTCAGAAGGGGCTTTTCTGGGAATCGCAGAGTCCCTCCGTTTCTTCTCCCTTTCTCTTTTTTCTCTTTCTGCTTTATTGCTGGAGTGTTTGATTATTTTTCCAATGCCTTGTAAAAAAAATTCTAAGTGTTCAAGAAGTTTTAACAATTTTTGATAATTTAGAATTGAGCTGTATTAACGATGAAGCCCTTACATCAAAGGAATTCAATAATGTAGAGAAAAGTGATAGTAAAAAGTTGAAAAATTATGAACGAAAAAATAAATTCTCTGTATCGCCGTCCCTTTTTTTCTTTCTTTCTTGTTAGGATAATATTAGAAAGTAGAAAAAAAAATCTACCAAGAACAAATGTATGACTTAGACAAGATAATATTGTTTGTGGAAAAACCTGAACCACAATCGCGTACACCAGGAGTACGCGACAGCGCAAAACATGCATTGATAATATTTGTTTCCTGAAAACTGTTTTTAATGATTCTGTTCGAGAGAAAATTGTGAACTATACAAATATATCAATATAAACTCAACGACCTATTTTTTTAATATAATGTGTAAGAATATGCAAAGAAAGTAATGAAAAACAGCTTACTTTTTTTTAATATTGCGCGAATAAATTTCAAGTTATTTTTCCAAAAAATACGCGTAAAATGGTTGTGTTTAATTTAATAAAGGACTATAGAAATGAAAAAAATTGTTCGATCTGCGAAAACTTAAAGATGTAGTTTTTGCACAATAAAGCAGAAAAGGAAACAGAACAATTTTGTCAACAATGTACTTTGTATATCTGTAAAGAAAATACTTATAATTTATTTGTCGAGTGTGCTACATAATACGAATTTTCTAATGTAAATTAGAACGTATGCAAGTAAAAAACTTTTTCTTTCTTTCTTTTTTTTCTTTTTTTTTTAATAATCCAAGTAATGTTTATAAAATACAAGAAATGGATAACTACTTTTCTAAAATGTATATATTTTTAAAATGTTTGTTGTCAATAAAAATACACCTTATTTAACAACCCCAGAACAACGCCCTTATTTTTTTTCTTAAAAAAAAGGAAAAAAAAACAAAGAAAAAAAAAACGAATTTAAAGAGTGCCTAGTGCTGAGATGTAGTTAACTTTCTTGGCATACAATTTCACAAATCATTATTGATTACTAATGTTTTTCTTTCCAAAGGCGAAATTCATTGAAAATAAATTATACTTTGAAAAATATTGTACTTAATTACAAAATAATATTTATTTACATTAAATATTGCATCTTTTTGATATTGATTGTCGCCTAAAAATGAAACATTATCAAAATCAATGTTGACAGTTTTCCCCCAAAAAACTGATTTATGTATATCAAATTTAATATCTACATATGAAAATTTATTCAAAATTTATTTTCTTTTAATTAGATATTTATTGCATCTTTATCATTTCAGTTTCATTATATAATAATTTTTACCGTTTTTACAAATTTTGAAAAAAAAAAGTTATTAATACATTTATTATTTATTTTCTTTTTTAATATTATTCATATATTTTCATTTGTTGCATATATTTTTTTTCATTAAAAAAGTACTAAATTATCAAATCTCTAAAGTTGCACATTTCAAAAACGAATCAACGAAAGGAAAAAAAAAATAAATAAATGAAAAGCAGCTACTGCTTTTATGTTACTAATTACGAAGAAAGGGTTATTTTATCTGCTTTTTTATATCTATATAGATATGGTAATAAAAAAAATAAGATATTTTTTTCAACATTAATTGGCCCCCAGTGTCAGACCACCGTCATAACCCAAGATAAGATAACCAACCTGAGTGCGTTGCTGTCTTTTGAAAAAAAAAAAAATCTGTATCACGATTTCAATGTTATAACTGGAAGTATCTTTTAATTCGTTATTCATTGTATCTTTACAATTTAAGTCAGAGTAGATAGTAATTCTTATCTTTTTTAAAACTTTGAAATAATAAAATATGAAAAGAAGTTATTAAAAATTATATATACACACACACACACACACATATATATATAATTACTGTATTATAAAACCTCTAAAGTTTACATGCTAAAAAGAATCAAGGGAAAGAAAAAATATGAAAAGTAGCTCCTGTTTTTATGTTAATAATTTAATAAAAGGTTATTTCATCTTCTTTTCTTATATCTACATCGAAATAGTAAGACAAATTATATTTGAGATGTATTTTTTCAACTTCAGTTGGTTCCTAGTACCAGACCACCGTCAAAAGTAAAGTGACATCATTGCTGTCCTTTCCAAAAAAAAATGTATCACAATTTCAAATTTTCAAAAAAAAAAAAAAAAAAAAAAAAAAAAACAGAAAATATCTTTTAGTTTATTATTTATTGTATCTTTAGAAAATCAGTCAGATTTTATAATAACTTTTATCATTTTTACAAATTATGAAAAAAAAAATAATTTAATGGAATTTAATAAATTTTATTTAAAGGTTAACCAAATATATACTTAACGTAATTGCGTATTAATCGCTATAACATATATCTTTTTGCAATACTTTCCTCTTGAATTCTCTGTTTTCGATCTTCTAGGAATAACGGCAACTTTCCCCTGTTTCTTCGGCCAAAAGGATACGCGGCGAATCCGAGCGCGACTAATCACGTTCGAAAAAAAGCTGCAACTACTCCCGGTTTAAAGATGAAAATTTAATTTTAATTTTGTTCCAGAGTTGTTTTTTTTTTTCAATATTAATTTTAAAACTATGAAAAATATTTATTTAAAAATGATATAACTTTATAAAAAGTCTTCTTTTGAAAATTAAATATTTTTCTTCAATTTTGCCGAATTAATCCAAAATGACATTTTTTTTCATGTCTTTGCAGTTTTTCTTCAACAATTCTGGACTTTTTTAATAATTTAAAGACGAGAAATAGTGCGGTAAAAACGCATCATGCAGAAAAACGAATTTATAGTTTTAAAAAGTTTTAAATAAAGGCTCCTAATAAAATGTTTATTTATTTATTTTTGAGTAAACTTTTTTCTGTAGCTCAAACTGAATTTAACTTATCTTATTTTCATCTCCTTTCTGTACTGTTTAAAAGTCCATCAGTTATTTAAAACAAAGCTTTTTCTAAGATGCTTATAAAATCTTTTTTATAAATTTAGCTCAGACAAGTTAAGGATTTTTATCGTCCAGGAGAGGTTGTTAAAGAAATCTGTACTCTGAGCCCAGGACGGGCCAGGACCGAGACGTTGCTTTTTTTCTGAAGACTCGCCTATCCGGGCCTAACGTATTCTTTCATACCGGAGGGGACTGCTTCCTTCTTCGTAAGTCTACACTGGACTAAGTTTTCAATCCCAGTCTCGACAAAACCCATATTAAAATCATTGTCTCTGAGAGACCTAATACGTACATAAAATAAGTAAAATTTGGCTCAAATAAAAAATTTTACGAAAAACACAAGAAAAACTTTAAAATGCATTTTTTGAGAATAGCATATTCAATGGGTAAAAAATTAAATAAATAAATCTAATGAAAGAAATCTGTCTATGACTGAATCGTGTCTTAAACGGAAAACATGTTGATCCATGCAAAATAAATATAATAATACCTGAGAAAAAATAAATCCCATTTTCACACCTCCTAAGTAGGGCACTTGTCAATAACGTATTTTTTTCTTTCCTTTGTAATTTCGTCTTAAAAAGTTTTACTGTATAACATTTTTAAAGTCTCTTACGCATGGAATATGGATTAACAATATTAAAATATATGTGAAACATTTACGCATGAATAGAAGTTTATTGATAATATATATAATATAATATATATATATATATATATATATGTGTGTGTGTGTGTGTGTGTGTGTGTGTGTGTGAGTGAGTGTATACACTGGTGTGCAAAATATAAAGACGAGTCCCAAAACGCCAATTTTCAACGCCTTTTCAAGCGATAATTTTCACGCGAATATTCAAAAGGAAGTAATATAATTCGAATAATTACTATCCCTGCATAACAGTTAGTCCATATAATATCTTATTCCTGTCACCCATGGTCACAAGAATAACAGCCACTACGGGGGAACAAAAAATAGAAAATTCCATACGCCTCTTTTATGAGTCTCAAATGACTATTATATATGACTCCACTGAAACGTCATTGTGATTGCTGCTTTCTGACAAGTCAGCAGGTGACATTACAATGCCGTTGAGACACTCGTGTGACTTCTCATCTGGAGACTCGATTTCAAAGTCATTGTGAACGTTGCATTATGATAAATAACCAAATAATGTCACATTAAAGTCTCATGGTGACTTTCTGTCACAGGACTTTGTCAAATGGTGACAGAGACCCTACTGTGAAGTAACCAATGTGAAAAGTGGTGAAAAGTCATCATGTGACTTTAATGAGACATTATTTGGTTATTTATCATAATGCAACATTCACAGTGACTTAGAAATTGAGTCTCCAAATGACAGTTACATGAGAGTCTCAATAAAACGACATTGTAAAGTCACCTGGTGACTCGACACAAAGCATCAGTCGCAGTGACCTGACAGTGGAGTCACATATAGTTGTCATTTGAGACTCATAAAGAGAGGTATGGAATTTCCTATTTTTTGTTTCGTCGTAGAGACTGTGATTCTTGTGATCCTGTGTGACCTGAATTAGATGTTATATGGACTAGTTGTTATGCAGGGATAGTAATTATTCGAATGATATTTCTTCCTTTTGAACTTATCGCTTGAAAATTCCTTCAAAATTGGAATTTTTGGACTCGTCCTTAAATTTTGCACACTAGTGTATATATATCACAGCATTTGGCGATTCTTTAATAATGAAAAGTATAAATATGAAAAACGAAAATCTGTAATAAGTATTTTTGAACCGAACTTCTCCATACAAAACAATTTTTAACCATACCGAAGTAAGACTAGTCGTTGGGGGCCACCGTAATACTTACCCATCATGGATATGTATATGAAAATAAAACATGTGAAACTATTTATACAATGCATTGCAATTCATAAACAAAATTTAAATATTGTTAATATACATAGTAATGCTATATTAAAGAACTGCTGATGTACCAATTTCGACAAATTATATAAAACACCAAACTACTCAAGTAGTACCGAACTGCGTAAAAGAAACATCCTTATAACTCCAAAAATAATAATTCTATTAACTAAAAATTAACTGCGTCGGATTAAGCGTCTCATTTCCAATTAAAATATACCTTTGAATTGAAATTTGAATGAAATACAGGGTCATGAAAAATCAAAGAATGTGGAAAACATGATTACAAATACTCGGCAACTAATAATCCGATCGACTTCGTTCCATATGCAAAATGTGTGTTATTTTATTGCCTTTTACGTCCATTCCTTAGAACAAAAAAAATCGAAAATTTTTATATACCTTTTATCAGAACGAATTTTTCGAGGGTCCGAAAAAAATAGTTCCGGATAATCGAGGTTGCTGATATTAAATTGAGTTTGTTCCATTCTTACATACCAACTATATACAAAATTTCAAGTCTCTATCTCAATTTGTTCGGGAGATAGAGCGTTTACAGACAGACAGACAAACGGACGGCAAATTTTTTTTTTCTAAAAAAAATATGTTTTTCGAAATCTCTACTATCTAATAGGTGTAAATCCGTCAAAAATTTTTTTTCGATTTTCAAAACGATTGCAAGACTTACCCTATACTACGTATGATGGGTAAGTAAAAACTATGTAGAAATTCAAGGCTGATCCAAGCTATGATTTAATTTTTTTTCCAGGCTTTTCCGTGTCATGTTTTTAACATTTTCTAATCCGGACCGAACTTTTTCCCTATGGGTCGGTTTGGGACCGGCCTTAGATATTTGGACAAAGCAGACTCCAGTGCAGACTAACAGCATAGTTTGAAAAGAATTTTAGCTTTAAATCAATACGCAGCTTTTTTTATGTTCAAATAAGAAGCGAGTCTTAAATCGACATTTAATAATGGACAATTTGTAGACGATCCCTCGCTTGCTTTCAAAATAAGTCAAAAACTCATCGTTTACAGGCATGGTTAAGTAATGTAAATCACGAATTTTGGATTTTAATATATCTGAGATTTTAGATATGGAGATGAAATTTTTTTTTTGTTCAATTTAGGAGTGGATAAGGAATAATTTCCTAATTGGAAATGGAATTTTGCCCTAAGGGGGTGATGTAAAAATTATATTTTCATATTTTTCCAATAGACCCCCCCCTTTCCGTGTCTATAGAAAATAATAGTGAAAATTCCTTTTGAGAAAATTAATACATGCAAAGTGATAAATGAGATTTTTAGACAGATACTGCCATTAGTTTCAAAAATTTGGAAATATTAAAATTGTTTGTCATGTTTATTAATAAATTCAGTTTAATTGCTTTAATGCGAAATCATTGACTATCAAGAATGCTTTTGCATTTTGTAGATTAGTATAAAATGATGAAAATTCATTGACAATATCCTTCTCAGTAGTATGACGAAAAGATTAATTTTTGCGTATTAAGAAAGGTTGATTTTATTATATTTAAAGAATCTTTTAATAATGAAAAATCCATGTTTGCTTATGCATCTATTGTAAAATCTCATCTATTAAATCATCTACTAAATCACCTATTTTATAACGCTTATCATTTTAATGTAATAAAATTTAATTTACACGAAATATAATTTCACACTTATTCATTTGTCATATTATAAAATGTTGTTTTTGCTTTAAAAAGAAAGAAAGATCAAGCGTCAAGCATAGACACACTATTATACTTATGCACACTGTTTAGTTATGAAACACCTTCCAACACTTCCTAAAAATATTTAATAAAAT
>CAXHSM010000096.1:0-280000 GCA_964019185.1 Maratus speculifer | reverse complement strand
CCCCAGGTCGACCCAATAAATGGCTTTCACAATGGATTTTAAATAATGGACGTCCGCCATTTTGTTTCTTTGACCCCCAGGTCGACCCATGTAAAATGGCTGCAATTTTGGACGTCCGCCATCTTGGATTTAATATCCGAGACACGGTCGCACCTCATCAGGTTCGCCATCTTGGACGTCCGCCATCTTGTACGTATAGAAAATCTGATAGGGGCTTGGACCTCTCTTCCAACTAAGCATAGTATTACCTTAGTTGGAAGACGTCCGACGTCCAGATGACCTCTGAAACGTCCAGATTTTATCAGAGTTGACCTTTGAAATGTCCAGAATGACGTCACGCCTGCGTCGACCGCGTCCAAATTTTAAGCCTGCTGATCACGTGACCCGGCTCAGAGCTTGCTGACCACGTGACTATCTATTTTTAGAACGTGAGATAGGTATCTGTTGAATTGCAAAAAGGGAGGGAAGGCTGTGGGTCAGTCTTTGTACCTGTGCAATTGATCTCGCACTTTGAGTAGTTGATTGTGCGTGTTTCGAGTGTTATTGGAATCAAGTTCCGCTTAGTCAGGCGGATTGGATCTTGTGTTTATCGCATGTTACATTGGCTTGCAGAAAAACTGCTGATCGCCTGCATAATGTTAGCTTGAGTGTGTATCATGTACATGTACATTAACATTTAATACATTTTTTTTAATTCTGAAAATCAATAACTGAAATCATTTTTCTACGAAAAATATTACATATGCATTCAAACAAAGTTTTAAAATTTATTAAAAGCAATCCATTCGTATTGACCTTGTGTCAGCAATTAGATAAACATGTCGAAAATTGCATGTCAAGCGTCACACATGAGATGCGTTTGTACTATAACAAAGTTTTAAAAATATCCAGATCTCGGTGTAATTGTATACAGTACTTCGTGCACAGTGTAATAGCGGAAATTTTTTGTGTGTCTCTGTAAATATTATCTGCTTTCTATTATACAGGTAGTAACTTCTAGTAAATCTCAGCAACAAATATCAATTGCATAAAATGCACAATGGTTTAACGTAATGAAAATGCACCCCAAACAATGTTACCCCTATTTATTAGAAATAGAGTACATTTGTTTGGCCCTGTAAAGGAATAACAAACATTCTTCACACCAAAGATTGTACAGAAAATATATTATTGTGTGTGCTTCATAGATACATATCAATTTTATTATGTCGTATCAAATTTTTAAAATGCGCGACATCATTAAATTTCACTTGGGTCTATTTTTCCAATTGGCCGTAATGTAACGAACAAGTTTTTTTTTTTTTTTTTTTTTTTTTTTTTTTTTTTTTTTTGTCCCAGTAATTAAACTATGCATCCGATTTTCATAAAATTTGAAATGACTCGACAAAATTATGCAAAAATTACAGGTTTTACATTTCAAAAGATTCGGTTGAGTAACGTTGTTATATGCGGACAGACGGACGGACAGGCGATGAACTGAACGACGAGTAAAGGTGCTGTACATTAGGGTGGGCCGAAAAAAACTTTTTTTTCGATTTTCGATTATGGCGGGTGCGGAAAAGTGGCCACTGGTGGCACTCAGTTCATACAAAAAATTTGAGATTTTTTGGACATTTCCTTACCCTGCCGCAAACGGCTTGAAAATTTTCAAAAATTTTCATTTTTGAACTTTTTTCGAAAAAAAATAAAAATTGTTAAATTAAATTTATTTTGGTTGTATTTACTTGAAAAGGCATATTTAATGTACCAAATGTTTAAATAAGATCTGATCATGCATTATTTAATATCTATGTGTACTATAACTTAGTCTATTTTAGCTGTTTCAGTCTATTATAGCTTTTTCGCGTATAATAGGCAAAAGTTGTATTTGTTTGAATCGATTGTTAGTTTCTATATTATGTATGTCCCTTGGTCTTCTTTATATTTTTTCTGTGCGTCAAGCGTCATATATTTGGGGAAAAGACAGCAGTATACTTCAAAAACAAATCTGGAAGGTAAGAAAGTGGTGAAGCAGCACTCTAAGCGAGCGCAATGACTCGGCGTAATGCTCAGGGAGTACAGGACGAAATAGTTGAGAGCCAAAATGCGATAAAGGATTCTTATTATTTATTCTTGCTCAGTTACCTGCGACATTTGCTCAGTGTTAACGTGAAACACTTTTGTAGTGATTATACAGTGCTTTTGGGGTCGTTTAATGTGCCATTATAGTGTTTTGTGCGTTTTATTACGACCAACTTAGAAATGGCTAGTATAAAGGGCCATGACAATGCAAAGACACGCGATACCGTGAAAAGTAACTTCTTGGGGGTATCATCCATATTGAAAGAATTTCAATTGCCAACTTATGCTGATAATCATGCGCCACTACTACTGGTTGCTTCACCATGTAGAAGTTGTGACAGCAGAGGATACGAATCTCGACATCGATAAAAACAAAGTCAGAAGAGAGAAATAGAAACTTGGAAAGAAGATACAGGCAGAAGTTATTGAAAGAAGGAAAATTAAAAGCATATTTTTTGATGGTAGAAAGAATAAAAGTATATTAAGAGGAAGAAAAATAACCAGCGGCACCGTCGTGAGAAAGGCGAGGAACACATCGCCGTGTTGTTTGAACCTGGTTAGGAACACTCGGGTCACTTGATACCTCGTTCCTTTACCTTGATACCTCGTCAGTTCAGAAAAATCTAACTTGTGGTGACTTGGAAAATTGTATAATGATTTTGCTATTTCTTTTCCGTGACCGGAAAGCGGTTATGTGTTCCTCGCCTTTCTCTCAACGGTGCCGCTTGTTATTTTTCTTCCTCTTAATATACTTTTATCCTTTCTACCATCAAAAAATATGCTTTTAATTTTTCTTCTTTCAATAACTTTTTCTGCCTGCATCTTCTTTCCAAGTTTCTATTTCTCTCTTCTGACTTTGTTTCTATCGATGACGAGATTCGTATCCTTTGCTGTCACAACTTCTACATGGTGAAGCAACCAGTAGTAGTGGCGCATGGTTATCAGCATAAGTTGGCAATTGCAATTCTTTCAATATGCATGACGCCCCCAAAAAGTTACTTTTCACGCTATTGCGTGTCTTTGCATTGTCATGGCCCTTCATATTAACCATTTCTAAACTCGTTATAATAAAAAGCACAAAACACTATAATGGCACATTAAACGACCCAAAAAGCACTGTATGATCACTACAAAAAGGTTTCACGTTAACACTGAACAAATGTCGCAGGTTACTGAGCAAGGATAAATAATAAGAATCCTTTATCGCATTTTGTCTCTCAGCTATTTCGTCCTTCACTCCCTGAGTATTACGACGAGTCATTGCGCTCGCTTAGAGTTCTGCTTCACCACTTTCTCACTTTCCAGATTTGTTTTTTAAGTATATTGCTGTCTTTTCCCCAAATATATGACGTTTGACACATAGAAAAAATATAAAGAAGACAAAGGGAAATAAATAATATAGAAACTAACGATCGATTCAAACAAATACAATTTTGCCTGTTATACGCGGAAAAGCTTTAAAAATAGCCTAAGTTATAATACACATAGATATTAAATAATGCATGATCAGATATTATTTAAACATTTGGTACATTAAATATGCCTTTTCAAGTAAATACAACCAAAATAAATTTAATTTAACATTTTTAATTTTTTTCGAAAAAAGTTCAAAAATGAACATTTTTGCAAAACTTCAAGCCGTTTGCGGCAGGGTAAGGAAATGTCCAAAAAATCTTAAATTTTTTGTATGAACTGAGTGCCACCAGTGGCCACTTTTCCGTACCCGCCATAATCGAAAATCGAAAAAAAGTTTTTATCGGCCCACCCTACTGTACATTTACATAATTAAAAATGCACCTAAAATGACAGGAACAATTAAATTTTATTGATTGATTTTATCACCTTTAAAATAATGTCGAGCTACCTTCTGAATGTTTGTATTTTATAACATACATACCTTTTGATCGTTTTATAAATTTAACTTCGTGGTCTAGGTTACAGTTAAAACAAGGCGTAAATTGCACACCAAGCATTGCAAATGAGGTGTGTTCGTACTATAACGATGTTTAAAAAATATTCAGATGTTGGTGTAACTCTATACAGTATTTCGGATACGTATAGTAGTTGAAATCTTTTGTGTGTCCCTGTAAATACTATCTGCTTTCGATTATACAGTAAGTATCTTATAATAATCCTCAGTAATGTATATTAATTCCATAAAATGTCAAATATTTTAACACAATTTAAATGACCTCAAGCAATGATTCCCCTATACCATTATGTAACGAAGTACTTTTGTGTCCCTGTAAATGAATAAAAAATATTATTTGCACCACAGATTGTTCAGAATATATGTTATAGTATATAATTCATAGATGCATATGAATTTTATTATATTCAAGTGAGTGCAACATCAAACGAATGAACTGGTATTTCTTTTTTCCTATTGACCTTTTCTCCTATTGTACTTTTGCTTGTCCCTGTAAATATGCATCCGATTTCCATAAAAATTTAAACGACCTGACAAAATAATGTAATAAATATATATTTTAAATATCAAACAATTCAGTTGAGTAGTTCTTGCATCGTCATATGCGGACAGATGGACGGACTGAAAGTCAAGTATAGGTGCTACTTATTTACATAATTACGAAATTAATTTAAAATTTTATTACGATATTACATGATGAAGAACCGAATTTCAAATATTTTTAGAAATGGAAATGTATCTCCATAACTAAATGTTTAGTTGTTATATAATGATCAACTATTAGGATAAAACACTACATATATTATATCAAAATAAATAAAAATATACTGGCTTAAAAGAGATTTTTTTTCAGAAATCTGTTTCCTTTATTGAAATATATATTATCATACTTGTAATTTTATTTAAAATTTATATTTCTGTTTATTCTATTAACACTTTTTGTTTCATGAACAGCTCTACAAATAAATTATATTTTCACTGAATTTTGAATTTCTACAAAACTGTTTATTTCAAATAATTTCTAAAAATGTAAGTATATGACCTATCTTCTTATATCGTATTTAATAAAATTAATGTAGTTCTAATGTTTCTCAATAGTTTGGCTCAAAAACACAAGGAAAACATTCAACTTTTTTTAAAATCACGCCACGGTGTTTGTCACCCTGTAGAAAATAAAAAATACTTACAACAATTTTACTATAAACATTTCCTGGTTTTATATAGTTTTGAAAAAGCTAGCCATTATGATATGTCACGTATTAAGGAAAAACTAAATAGGCGAAACGCGGTTATTGCTTCCCGTTTCCTCACTCTTGGAATGTACGTTACATTTCACAAAATATCCTATTACACATTGTATAAAAACAGTAGAATAATATTATATTAAAGAAAAATAACTACAAAATTTATAATCGCATTATAATTTTTTGCATGAATGATCTGCATGAAAAAAAAAATAAAGGTAATGATAAATTAGTTTTAAATGTGAAGTAAAAATACATTTTAAATGGAGTAATAGATTTTAATTACAAGTAATTCCTAACAATAATAAATCAAAATAATATTAGATGATAATAAAAAAATCTAGAGATTAGCATTGTTATGACAAAAAAAAGTATTAAGTAGATATAGTTCCTTGAAATTGGTCAAAATGCCTATTTCCTTTTTTTAATATTAACTAAAAGCTTCTTTAATTGTGAATATTTTGCCACCTTATTTTTATCCATACAAACTTTGTATCGTGAGATATTATTTATTTTGTTAATAGATCCAGCGCAGTTACCCGTACAAATGAAAACTTTAAACTTTTCCACCCTGTTGAGATGTTTCTAAATTGCTTGTTCAGAAAATACTAAGGACTTTTTTTTTGTTAATTTAAATATAAATTTTAATTAGTTCTCAGTACTTAACATTTCTGTGCATGGAATTAACATTTAGGTTTATAGTTATTATTTTTTTAAATATTTAAATTAATAATTTGTTCATTTTTATACTATACAGGAGAGAAAAATATAATATTAAATGTAAAATCCCATGCATCTAAAAATCCATGTACAGTTTTCTGCTATATATTCTATTATATGAGGGAAAAAATATTCATATGCAAAAGAAAAAAAAAGTAGGTATTTTAAAAAAGTTATTTTCTTATTTAAATTTTAGTAAAAGAAGCTTTTCTACGAGATTATTTTAAATGTTATTTAATTAGCATTAAGTGTTGTGCCACCATGTATTAAAGTATTATTCAAAATTGAATAGATCGTTTCAAAGGCACTGTGTCCTCTTAATAACTCTGTATATTAAATTAAGTTTTATTTATTAAGTTAATCTTATTTAAATTTTCCGGGCATTAAAATTAGAAAATATCATACAAAGATTAGCATTTGTATTATTCATCATTTGTATTATAATAATTGCATTTTTTTGTATAATTATTTCTTATCAATAAGATTAATTTTTATCGAAAAAGATAAAAGAAATAAAAATTATTTATTAAAGAGCGAAACCTAAAACGAAAGAAATTACCTAGTTTAGTGAAATAATAATTAATATTATCCTGGTTATATACAGTATAAGGCCATTAATGTATGGACATTTTCAATTTTTAACATTTTTAATTTAACTTAAACATGTTAAATATTTAAAGATAAATTTGTCGGATGTTTCTGGAACTTCAGGATTACAAAGGGTTTGTTCGACTTCATATCCAGAAATGGTGATTTCATCAAAATCATAACTAGGGGGATAATAAAATATTCAAAGAATGATAAGAATATATTCTTTCACCCACTAAAATAAAATGCACAAAATGATATGTTGCTATAGCCTACGAATATATGGGTGGTTTTGTGCAATATAAGTATGCATCTGTGTAAGAATATTGCGTATATTCATGGAAATATATTGATTTTTTTTAAGTTCAACAAATTTTTGCATGTTTTTTTGTTAATGACATGCGGTGTTTTTCTAACTTTTCTTTTTATAACATAAATTTGAAGTTATTATAATAACATAAATATAACATTATAATAATTATGCTAAGTAAATATTTTCCCGTACTTTCAAAATTTTGTGGAAGATTTTTGATGTGTTCGCATGGTAGTTTGTAGTTAAAAATATAATCCATATTAAGTATACCTGGGTAATAACACCATCCACTGACGTCATTTCTTCTGCTCATTCCTTTCAGTGCTGCAAATTTATTTGAATAGTATTTATTTATTTTTTCATTTTATGTTTGAGAGAGCATTTTTTGTGATTGTTGAAAACCGAAAAGAATAAAGAGGAATTTGTATGTGTTAAAAGTTGTTTTTTAGTGCAAGAATAATAAAATGTCGAATGATTGTTACATCTTCCAGATATCACAATTAATGGTAAGAAAGTGCCATTTGTCATTTCTAAGTCATTAGCGTATATATCTTTATTATTGGGTTATTTATATGCAATTATTTTCTCTTACTTTACAGTTTTGTTTGCATGGCGTTATTACACGCGTACCTGGGTGCCGAATAGCATTGATCAAACAAATCACAATGTTATATTTTATGAATGCATGGCTGCTAAAATATTACTTTTTATAATACGATTTTGCATTAAATTCTGTACCCCACCCCCCAAAAATAAATTAATAAATAAATTAAGCTTTGAAAATTGGTAGAACTTCAACATGGTGTCATTATCTCAGGACATCTTATTAAAAAAATATTTCATGTATTTTGACTTTATTACTTACATTGATTGAAACTTATATTGATTATTTAACTGTATTACTTATCCTGATTCCTATAATGATTCAAAATATAATTTATTCATGTATAGAATTTATAAATATTAAGAAAAAATATATTACAATATATGAAATTAAATTTTGCTATCATATGTATCCCTGCATACACGTTCTTTCCTGCATCATGTGTATTCAAAAATAAAAAATGAAACTATTTATACCACATAAAAGAATTAAAACAATTTTATTCTAAATATTTCCGTATACGATACAAATTCAAAAGCTAGCCATTATGATACGTCACGTATAAAAATAAATATTAAAAATAAGAAACGTGCCTATTGTCGTTTTCTATTTTTTTTTTTTTTATATACGTGCTATAAAGTTAAATAATACATTCTACGCTATTTTATATCAAACAAAATGATACGTCACGTATGAAAATAAATATTAAAAATAAGAAACGTGCCTATTGTCGTTTTCTATTTTTTTTTTTTTTTTATGTACGTGCTATAAAGTTAAATAATACATTCTACGCTATTTTATATCAAGGCCTTGTATAAATATTACTTTAGCAGAAGAAAGTTACAAAATTTATCTATGTATAACTATTAACTGTCTTTAAATTTAAGTAATAAATATATATTAATATTAATTATTTTTAATTTTATTAAGTGAATCGTTACCTGTCGCTTTGATAAAAATGATACGTCACGTATAAAAATAAATATTAAAAATAAGAAACGTGCCTATTGTCGTTTTCTATTTTTTTTTTTTATGTACGTGCTATAAAGTTAAATAATACATTCTACGCTATTTTATATCAAGGCCTTGTATAAATATTACTTTAGCAGAAGAAAGTTACAAAATTTATCTATGTATAACTATTAACTGTCTTTAAATTTAAGTAATAAATATTCACTCAATATAAGATATGTACTTTAAATGTAAAATACTCACAGCGTCACAAGAACAAACTGCAGTAATTTGCATGGGGCTATTGTGAATTTCAACATTTATTATTTTTTAATTTCATTTTTCCTAAAATCAATCGGAAACTGTTTAATTGAATTTTAAATAATTTTTCATCATAAATATTTTGTTTTCAGAATATATTTTTCTGTTCGGAGAATTTTAAACGTTCCTCTTTCATCGACAAAACCTATGTGTACAACTTTACTTTTTAAGATTATATTTTCATCCTTAACATTTGATTTTTTCAGCTTCATAATCATTAAAATGTCAAATGCAGTGATTTTATTTTAATCCAGTTTTGTTTTCTTGATTACATTAAATTCATTTCATTTCTTTCGCGAGTTTATATATTTAAAATCATAATTTATGATTCAATAATTGTTTTACATATTACAATTGTTACCGTCTTTAAATTGTATTTCTTAAATTTAATTTTCATTAAAGCACTGTTTCTGACAAAGATAAATGATATCTTTAAGATATTTCCGTTTACGATTTTTCATTTGTAATTTTTAGATGAAAACAGTTTAAATTTTTTAAAATACATTTAAGATTTTTTTGTTCATTGGATTCAAATACTTTAAGTAAAATAATCATAAATGCCTATTTTAAAATGGTCTTAACAGACATTGCAGAAGCAGAGTTAATTAAAAAATAATGTTAATATTTGTTTCACCTTCTCTTTTTTTAAATTTTTTATTCTTAAAAATTCACAATTTATTTTCCACAATTTTCCCACGGTGTCTCCAAAAATAAATATTCATAAAAAAATGAATAAGCATAGAATTCTCAATTAATAAACCATGCTTTATTTTTTAAAGTGTGTGTAATGTGAAAAATCTGTTACTGTAGATTTAATTATTAATATTAATTATTTTTAATTTTATTAAGTGAATCGTTACCTGTCGCTTTGATAAAAATAATACGAATTTTATATTCATTATTTAAATTATGCCTGAACATATGTAAAAACTTCGGAACGATTCGATAAATAATAAATGAGATATGAATATGTCATAAAGATTAAGTTTAATATCATTTAAGACTTCCACAATAATTGCGTAAACTGTCTTATTTTTATTTTTAAGTAATCTTTACACCCTGTGTCTGTTTTAACACTTTTTATAATCTACTATAAATATGCTTTATTTAAATATGAATCTTAAAATATAATACAAATGATTGTTTAAAAATATAATAGTTTTATTGTTAATTATCATTATCGTAAGATACTTTGATAGATAGCAGCTACTTTTGGATTTTTCCAATATGAGCCCTTTTGGCATGAACTAAATTTTATAATTTCAAAATGCATAGTATTGCTGCTGCAGAGTGTATAAAATGTTACATCTCCACTAAAAATAATCTTAAGATTATCTAAAGAAATTGCCACTTTCTACAGAATTTCTACAGAAACGTGAAGAAAATTTGCAGACTTAGCTTTATTTTTAAAATATCTGCAGAATTTTTAAAGATATTCTTAAAAATATCTGCAAAATGGGCCAAATACCTTCGGATTTCCCACAGATTTTGTGCCAAAAAGCTATAGATTTTCTACAGATTTTTTTTAGTGGGGAATTTATTTATTTCTTTATGTTCACTTCGTAATTCTTGCTGCATATCTATATTTTTTTATAATATTTGCCACTGTTATTACATAAGATCTACCAGAATTAAAATTTAGTTTGTAATGTTTTTGATACGTACTTATTGTGATCATTTAGTTAATATTTCTGTTAATATTCACTCAATAGAACTTCATACTTCAAATGATGTTTTGTTTTGTTTATATTAATATGCATTTATTTTTTCATGTTCGTGTTTAGTTTACATATTGTTTCCCTGAATTTTATATTTTGGCAATATCGGTGTTGCAATGAATTTATTTATAAAAGTATATATAAGGTACCTGTGCCTTATATGGACACCCTAAGGAAAATTAATTTTTTTCACCCCCATGTACACGTGATAGGTCTCCAAAAATATATGACCATGATTCCTGGACTAATGACTGTCAATATTAAAATTAGTGACCTTGTAACTATTCCGGTTTAATTTAAATGATAAAAATAAAAAATGTTTACAAATGTCCATATTAGGAACTACCAGTCCCTATTATAGACAGGTGGCTCCTTATTAACCTACCACACTGGGTGTATGTAAGAGCCACTCTTCCATGGAATTTTAGAGGAGAGGGGATAAAAAAATTATATCTTACAGTATTACTGTGGAGGGGAGGGCACAGTAAATATCTTTAGAACATACACTTTAGAACGAGGGGTCTTTTTGGTTTTGGTTCTTCGAAGACCGATGCAAAGCACCTCAGTTACTACAAAATGTTATGAAATAATGTAGGTGGTTTTGCTTAGCTTTCAATTTTTGTGAACCTGAAGATTCACCTGCTGTACTTCCAATGTGGACATAAGGTGTCCATATTGTGATCGGGAGTAGTTATATGACATCTTGTAATAAATAAATAAAGAAAAATTTTTTAAGCAATATAAACAATAGCTGTCTGAAACATGTTCTAAAATCTTTTTAAAACACTCCACTTTTCAATATTTAAAGTAATTTTGCAATATTTAATAACAATTTAAACTTACCTATAATTAAGATCAGCACACGACGAAACAACAAGTTTCCTTCTAAGTGGCGAACAGTGCACTTTTTTGTACTTTACTGGCTTAATTATCTTTTCAATTGCTTTTCTTCACGGGCATGTAGTGCGACTTCTATAATAAAATTGTTATTTTTGAAAATATTAGGGGTGCCCATATTGGGAGCACTGTCCATAATGGGTACAAGTACCTTATATATATATAAATATATGTTACTGCTAAATCGTATAATCCGTTATTTCATAAAATACCTAGTTATTTCATAAAATAACCAACGAAATCTGTTAAAGTGTGTAAAATTATTAGATTCTACGATTTAATTAGTTATTTTTTTAAATAAGGCTTGTCTATAAGTTAAAGTTTTAAAGACACATCGCGAAATCAGTTTGAACCAATTATAGCTGGTTTTAGTCAGTTTTTAATTGTTTATGTCTGTTTTGTAGTGTATGCTGCATTTGTTAGACTTCTTTTTTTTACTAACTGTCATTGAAAGTGCATTTTTTGATCATAAATGTTTTTACTTTCTTCTACTTTTACAAGAAGTATGGGATTCGTAAAAAATTTCGACTTCCAATTTTCGATAGATTTACAAGTTTTAAAATTTAATGAAGAAGATTTCAGAGTTTTTAGAAAATGTCTGTCTGTCACTCTGTGAGTCCGTATATCACAAAACTTTTGTAGGCGCATAGGCGCTCTATTTCAAGAACAAAATAATGAAATTTAACAAAACTTTAGATTCAGTTATATCATAATATAAAGCGGAAGTGATTAGTTTTTGGTGTATATCGCTTAGCAGGTTGCGCAACTACGCTGCATTATTCATAGTTTCGAAAATATCTATGTCTATAGAACTAATATACAGATATTTATAACACTTCAAATTAAGATAATTCCTGAAATATATTAGCCTGTTTTAGTTTTTCGTGTAAATTACTGCTATGCTGCATTTTTCACGATTTCGCAATAGAACTAAGAACTAATTCTCATGAACTAATGAATGGATTTTCATCAAACTTCAAATTCAGATATTATCTGATAGAAATTGATTCTTACGAGTTTTTGTTTTACATCACACAACATGCTGCACTGTTATGGAGAAATTGTTTGATCTCCCGCAATATCTCTATCTCAGAAACTAATGCACGGATTTTCACCAAACTTCAGTTTCAGTTAGCAGTTGATGTAAGTTGTGGCTGACTAGATTTTGGTAAAAATAGCCTAAAAATGGCGCTGCTATGCTGCATTTTCAGGGAGTATTAACATATATAAGATAGAAATTGTTGTATGGTATAGTTTTGGTACGGCTACATGTAGATATATTGCTACTTCTGACTAGTTTGAATTTGAAAAAAAAAATGCAAATGGCATTTTTATGTTAGAGGATTTCATTTGGGATTGTTCATAAATATCTTTGCAATCTTTCAATCAAAAAATGAGTTCTACAGGATTAAGAGATCAATCTGGAAAAATGAAACATTTAATACAATAGCGTTTGGAATCTTTGTCCTAATAATAATTATGCAATTATAATTTATAATTATTTAATTATATGCATTGCCATACTACATTCTGATAACTTTACTTACTTTTTAACTAATATAATTAATGGGATGTGGCAATCTGAAAACTTTCTACTATCTCATACTGTTAATACTTCAAAAGTCGCTACCACAGTGCCAAAATAAAATGACAATCTATGCTTAACGTGAGGATTCTAAAAGTATAAAATTCCGTGTATTAGTTGTTGAAATAGGACAATTGCGGATATCGGGGGGAAAAGTAAAGCGCTACTTGTTTGGTGATACATTCCAAAATACAAATTGCAATAATATTCATTAAACAATATCTGAATCTGAATTTTCATGAAAAAATTCCCGCATTAGTTTATGAGAAATAGCTACTGCAGAAATCGGGACGATTCAGCATAGCAACGCTACCTGTTGGATGATTGGAACAAAAAAATAAATGGAACTAGTTCCCATCACGGATTTACAGAGTCTGAAGTTTGATGAAAATCCGCTCTTTAATTCTTGAGATACAGCTATTGCGGGAATCATGAAAAATGCAGCATAGTAGTGTCACTTGTTGAGCGATTTACACCAGACACTGATATGCATCAAGATATATCAGGGACTACCTGAATACTATTTTTTATTAAATTCCGCGTATTAGTTCCGTGTATTTTTTTTCTTGAGATAGAGCCCCCATAAAATTTATGTCACATACAGATAGACAGAGTCACAGAGTCACAAAACCACATACTCAGAAGCAGACATTTTGTAAGAACATGTTTTTTGGAATCTATGATCCTTAAAACGCGGCAAAAAATGGAATTCAAAAATTTTCACGAATCCCTTACTTTTATTTTGTAAAGATAGAAGAAAATTAAAATAGTAATATACATTCTGTTTTTATAAATTATTTATCAAATCATCTGTTACTAATTGCAAATTCATTTTTCGAATGTCTTTAACTATTTATTACCAGTTAATTTATAAAACAACGATTTGTTGCAATATCAAATTGTTTATTTTAAACTTTAACAGTTAGGCCATCGTTATTGTGTAAAATATCTAGTTAAATCTGATAATCAAATAATTTTAAACTCTTTAACGGACTTGGTTAGTTATTTCGGGAAATAACTAAGCATTTTATGAAATAACTGAATTATATGCTTTAACGGAAACATACTTATTCCGTACGAAGTCCCCGTAAGATTGACTATAAACCGCTATATTTCCTGCTTTAATTTACAAAAATAAGTTAATATTTACAAAAGTATGAGAAGTAGAGAGAAGTATGGTCGAACAATACAAAATAAAGTAAAAATTAAAATAAATGCTTCACAATATCTCAACAGAGGCGAAAGTTTAAACCAATTGAAAAAAATATGGCATTCCTAGGAAAACATTACGGTGGCAATATTCAAAACAAACACTTACGTTTGTATAATTCTAAGAAGAGTAATAGTGAGATTTTATTTCTTTCAGTTATTTTGCAATGCAATGGAAAGTATTGGAAAGATCCTTACATCTACTTGTAACAGGAAAACATTATTCGCGGGAAAATATTAAAACATTCGAAGAAAAACATTTATTTTAAAGTGCGGCAACTGGATATATCTAAGACATATAACTTAAAATATAAATATCATTTCTACATATTGATAATTCTTTACGTGTTTTCCAGAGGATGTGATCAAACTACCACAATTTTTTTATTTTATTTATTTATTTATTATATTTACAAATTTATTTATTTATTTTTACACTGGATGTTTTACTCTGTTCTACTCAACGTACACGAGGACGTAAGTTTCAAAACAAGCTTTATTTAAAATTATAAAGATATATATTTTTAACCATTTTATTCTATTGGTGAACCTCCATCGATAAAATACGACAATATATGGGAAAACTGGTTTCATCGTGTATCTCTGGCTTTGCAAAATCTTGGTTTACAAGGAAAACCAGTGGGCCCAGTCAGAGGTTTTTCACAATTTCCCCAAATCTATTTTCTGGATGAGGCGAGTCTCCAAATTAATATCTTCAAATCATTTGGAAAAGAGTAATAGGAATCGCGACTTAAAAAAATCTAACTTTGCATTCCAGTCTATAATCACTTAAATAGCTTTTTGTAGTATGGTTGGTAGAGTTCCAAATTAGAAATTGGCCCCACCAATGGCCGAGAGGTTCTGACCTCTCAACTGGTTGATGGCAGGTGTTGGGTTCAAACCCAATCGCGGCTGTCGGCCTAACCGTTTGGAGTTTTCGTGGTTTTATTCAAACCTTGCGTAAATACGGGTTAGGTTCCCTTAGAAACACCCCCACGAAGGGCACTCTTTCTCCTGGGCCTATATCCCTCTAGTAGGTAATCGGCCGACACAAATGAAAACAAACCAAACCACATTAGAAAACTTTCTTTTTAAGTTCGAATTTCAGTCAGAATTATTTTTCGTTACGATGAAAAAATCGATTATTTTCGAAAATAAAAGAAATTTTTTTTTATAATAATTGACATTTGTTTCAAATAAAAATTACATGTGTCTGGTAGCATAAAAACACATTTTTACTACACAATTTTGCATGTTTTAAAATTTAATGCAAAGTAAATAAACAGAAGATAAGTCAATTTATGGATTATAAATTTTTGATAAATTTATAATAAATATTCATAACTAATATGAATTAATCCTATTTAAAATTTACAGACATTGAAATAAATAATCTTTTATTTTAACGAAGCGATAAATTTAGTGGTATAAATACATAAATACATGTGTAATTCAACTTCTGTTTCAGCATTTAAAAATTTCAAATATTTCCTGGTTTATTAAAAACATGTTCCTACATTTTAAATTTGGTGTTATTTTCAGTCTCGAATTTTACTTTTTATAATTAGAATGACTGTGAACATAATAATTATCATCAACTCAATTATTTAACTTGTTTAATGGGATTTTAAAATTTATGAATTTTGTAAATATAATTTTCTGTCAGAAATGTTACATGTTTAACAAAAAGTAATGTTAGAATTAAAAAAATAAAGCAAGTTAAAAAATAGATGTAATTGGCACTTTTTTAAACCACAAAATTTTGTTGACTTAATTTTCTATTATTTGCATAGATAAGTAACAGTTTTTGCCGTGATATAAACTAAAATATATTATATAAAATTCTAGAATGCTGTTTTACTTATTTTTTAATAATATTTTTACTAGTATCATAATATTTCGAAGAGTACCGTATTTCAGAACTATATATTTTTAGTTTTCAATTATTTAAATCTTAGATTCTTGTGTTTATAATAATTAAAATAAATCACCATGTACTTAAAAATAAGTTTTCACGTTTAAAAATAGCTTTTACTTACACAGTAGCCCCAAATCAAAATATCCAAATTTTATAAAAATTCAATAATAATTTTTTTTTTTTATTTATGACATATTCGAAATAAAAGCATAATAAAATAAACACATGTAAAGATAATAACTTTATACGTGTATTTATATGACGTATTTTATTTTATTTCTCGATGACAAATAAATTATTTATTGAAATAACTGTAACTATTATTTTAAAAAATCGCAAACATTTTTGTTCTACGGAAATATGAATTACCTACATTATTTCCGTTTTTTATTTTACTTAAATATGTTAAAAATGTAAAATTTCTTATTAAATAATGTACTTATACGTTTCAAAGCATATATTTAGTATGATTTGTTTGTAAATTTTAATTATTTTGCGTATTTTTAAATTTATCACGGCATTTGGTTTAATTATTATGAAAAAATTATTCATTGTAAAAAGTCAGTCTGTCTGGGATTTGAAATCAAAAAGCAACTCTTAAATACAATACGCTGCAAATCAACCTACTCACGACTTGACAAAATGAAGATATTTATCCAATTATAAACTGCAACAGAAACCCTGAAGATTATTTTCCCTTCAAGTATTTCGCATTATGTCTTTCATATATCTATATACAATCCATATTATATAGATACACATAAATTTACTTTATTCAGTGTCCCGATCAAAGAACTTGCTTGTTGAAATACGTAAAACACTGTTGACAATTGCCATCAACAGGGCTATACAACAATTCTGGTCAATAAAATAAAATTTACTCAAGTTGTTTAATGAAACCCTGTATATAATCTATAGACTATATATATATTTATATATATTTATACCAAACAAATTTAAAACGGTGCACAATTTGTGAAACGAATACCGCAAATGAAAATGCTTTTCCAGAAATTATCGTTCATAGATGGTGGTGTAACCAAATTCATTTATGCTTTAATCTATAGTAATGATAAATGGTATGTGTATCATATTCTATTTAGAGTAAGCATTTTGTAGTGAACCTTTATATATGTATATTGATTTATGTATGAATAATATAGTTTAAGGATAAAAATATATAATTAAAATCAAACTGAAATAGTGAAATTTACACGCATTCATAAAATATAACTTTGATTATTATAGTTTATACTCCTAAAATCTCTATTCAAAGTATTCTGAAATAACTTATATAAAATGAAATTTCATATAAGCTCTAACTCTAAAAATTCCATGTTCCTCCAATATTTCACAGTAAATATATTCACATTTTTACCGTACGCCATATTTTATAATATTACACATAAAACTTTTTTTGCTAAATTTAATATTGCACGAAAAATTCCTCATAAATCACTGGATAGTAATTCTTTAAACTTGATATAAAACGTTAAGCTTGAGGAAACATCGAAAGCTTTGATTTTTTAAAATGCAATTTAAATATGTCACTTTCAAAAATTTATTTAAAACAAGTTGGAGATTGCACGTGAAGCATAGCAAATATGGGTCGTTCGTACTATAAAGAAGTTTTAAAATATTCGGATCTTTATACAGTAGAGGATCCGAAATCTTCTCTTGGTGTATATTAGTGTATATTCTGGTAGCATAAAAACACATTTTTACTACACAATTTTGCATGTTTTAAAATTTAATGCAAAGTAAATAAACAGAAGATAAGTCAATTTATGAATTATAAATTTTTGATAAATTTATAATAAATTTTCATAACTAATATAAATTAATCCTATTTAAAATTTACAGACATTGAAATAAATAATCTTTTATTTTAACGGAGCGATAAATTTAGTGGTATAAATACATAAATAAATGTGTTATTCAACTTCTGTTTCAGCATTTAAAAATTTCAAATATTTCCTGGTTTATTAAAAACATGTTCTTGCATTTTAAATTTGGTGTTATTTTCAGTCTGGAATTTTAGATTTTAGATTTCCATTCGTATTTTGGATACAGTATAGTCGCTTAAATCATTTGTGTGTCCATGTAAATACTAGCTGGTTATTATTAAGCAGAAAATAACTTGCAGTAATCCTCAGCAACGTATGTCAATTTTATAAAACATTAAATACTTTAATACAATTAAAACACGCACTAAACAATGTTTTTCCTATAACATTATATAATGGAATACTTTTGTGTGGCATTGTAAATCAATAACAAATATTCCTCACACCACAGATTGTACAGAATATATATTATAATATACTGTTGTAAGAAATTAAGAGAATTTTCATATTTGATCTACGATCTCTAGAACTACTGGACAGGTTTTAATAAAATTTTATGTGAACATAGGTTGATATAAAGCAAACAAAATAAACATTTAACAGTAGTAAGACACACATATTCGTGCGTAACACTCATGGGAATTTGAAGATCTCAAACAGTAGTTGCAGAATACACAAAAGAAATAGGTTAATAGGCGGTATTATTTTCTCTTACGGCTACACATGCTTCGCAGCGTGATGTCATACTGAAAATAAGGAAGTTTATCAGTGCCTGTGGCAATTGGTCCCACTCATTCAGCAACGCTGCTTTCAATTCTTGGATAGTTCTCGGAGGTGGTTGAAAGTTGCAATCGCCCTCCCCAGGGCATCCCAGACATGCTCTACAGCGTTGAGGTCTGGAGACCTGGCTGGCCAATCCATTCTGCGAATATACTTACTCTCGAGAAATTCGTCGACCAGAAGAGCTGTGTGTGGCATTGTGTTATCTTCATGTAAGATGAACTGAAAGCCCACTGCACCACGGAAAAGGTAAACACAGGGCTCCAAGATCTCACACCAGTCACAGAGCCTCTGTCAAAGACGTAGAGATGTGTGTGGCCGTCCAACATGTTGCCTGTCCAGACCATTTTACCACCACCGCCATAACTGTTTATTTTGTGGACATTGACGGGTTGGTAGAGGGTCCCTGGCTCTCTACATATGAAAGTACGGCTAGAATCGTGTTTAGGCTAAAACGGGACTTGTTGGTCAACAGGACGGTCGTCCATTGCTCCATACCTCAATCACTATACTGCCTGCATCATGCTTATTGGACTCGCCTGTTTGTAGACGTGAGCGGGACGCAAGCAATCGGTCTTCTGGCAAACAAATATCTCCCATTCAGTTTTTTGGAAACATTCAATAATTTTACACGTATCCCTGTACCTTCATACAAGTCCCGAGCGAGCTGGGATGCTGTAGCACCTCTGTTACGCCTATCTAAAATTGACAAATGATGATTTTCTCTGGCTGTTCCGACTCTTGGTTGACCTTGCCAAGGCTTTCTCTCGATGGATCCAGTATCCATAGGTTACACATGACGCTGAAAGTTAATTATAACTATTGTTATAATTAATTTACCGATTGAATAATCGTGTTTAAAATTAATCTAATGTAATTTCCTATGCAGCGATTTTCTGCAGTTCCATATATTGACATTCGGTTTATTCTGTTAAGCTGATTCAGAGTATCAGACCAGATTAAGTGATCGTTGAGGTTAATTGGGTGAAATAATCCTGTTATAATTAATTTACCAACTGAATAATCGTGTTTAAAATTAATCTAATGCTGGAAGTTAAATTAAACTTTCTGCATATTCGAACTGACCATTGGCCTGCCTCCGGCCTTCCCACAATTCACCACCTCATTCTATCATCTAAACGTTCCTGGTTACTCATTTTTACTATTCCGATGAGCATTATCCGATTGTTGCAAGAAATCACCAAGAAATTCACCGAAATGTCCCAGCGACGGCAATTCGTCTTAACCTCCACGCGCTTATAAAGTCTGTTTATCTGCTGGCCCGCCTTCATACACGTGTACACTTACGTACTTGTCGTATAAGATTTGCATTTTTATCTAAAATTAATGGTTTTTCTTTTAGTTGAATTATTTTCATACAATTCGATAAAATATGCAAATTATCTTAATTTCTTTCACCAGTATATATGTTTCATAGATACATAACAATTTTATGTTCGAAAGAGCGTAACACTATTAAAATACTCTTGAAACTTTTTTCCCTATACACCGTAATATATCGTAATACATTTGATTGTCCTTGTAATTAAAATATGCATCGAATTTTCATGAAATTTGAAATGACTCGACAGATTTATGTAATAATTGTATATTTTTAAAACGATGTGGTTGTTATATGCGGACAGACGGACAAACAGACAGGCGGACAGACAGACGGACTGAACGACTACTATAGGTCCTACTTATTTATATAATTACGAACGAACCTAATAATTAGTGTAAATAGAAATACAATAGTAAAACTGCTTATCGAACATACACATGATAGACTATAATTCATAATTTTTTCCTCTGTATTAATCGAAAATTAACACATTATAATCCTTTATGAACATATGGTTCTTTCAAGCTTTAAAAGTTTAGGCATAAATAATTACATGGCGTTGTTGGAAATAATGTTAATCATATTTAAATTTTTCTTTGTCATGTTTTTCAAAAATGATTTGTTTTACTAATTTCGATAAAAGCAGAATTTCATTAAAACTACACTATGTGTAAACAACTTAATAATATGACAAAAATTATTTAAAAAGATATTAATTTACTTTATTTATTATACTTTGAACTGGAAACACAGCCTCCATCAGAGAATAAAAAATTACTGTTATTAAAGCCTTATTTATTAAACGTCACTTAGTTGGTGTCAGAAAGGAAGGAAAGTTTTTGATCTGGGAAACATTGAAAAAATAAAATATAGATTTTGAGGGAAAGAGGAATTTATGGTTCTTTAAGTAAACTGATGATATCGGATCATGATTTATCCGAATTGTGTCTATTTCTTAACATAATAAATAATATGGATTCTAACATAAAACTTGCCACCAAAATAGAAAAAAATAACGAGTTGTCATTCCTTGCCGTAATGCTAATGAAAAATTTAACAAATTTAATACATCAGCGGTTTACTGAAAAGTAAAAAAAGAACGACAGTATTCCTTTTAAATGTAATTCACGATTCAAGTAGAATCTTGCTTCGTTCAACTATTCAAATATTTGACCTGTTAATCATCTCGAAAATGAATTAAATACCATTAAAGTAATTGCAGTTGAGAGCTGTTTTCTAATATACATTATTTACAAATTAATCAACTAAAAGAAAAACTCATGGAAACTCAAAGACCTCTACCGAGTAAAATGAGAAATTATAAAATGAAGTACATACCAGAACTTATCGAAAAACTCAGACATGAACTTTTTCGCTTTGTTACAAATTTAATCGCTAATCCTCCAATAAAATTGTAAAATCTAATTAGTGCCAAAATAGACCCAATGTCGAAACGAGAAATTTCTGGAATATGTGTAATTTCACTAAATACAGCAAATATTTATCTCGAATACATAGGAATGAATTCTCATAAATATAAATATTAAAATAGAGAACATTTGAGAGATATGATATGCATGCAATCTACCAGGAATAGCCCAGTCTAGACTAAATCAGAAAAAATATGCAAGTTAATTATGTAGATGCAAAATTATATATCCCTTGAAGAAATAACGAGAATTAATCATCCGATAATCACTAGAAATTATTACTAAAAAAATATTGTTTGTAATCACATTTTTATTCTTTTGCAACGTAACTAGACTTTTTATCAGTTTGCTTAAACAACCATATAACTAGTAATATTCCATTTTTCCCGAATGTCTATGTAATTTTTCCCAATGTTTTCTAAATCGAAAAATCGACTTTCACTCTCACTCCTTTTTGACACCAACTACAAGACATTTAAAAAATAAGACGCTAGTAACAGAATTTTTTCTATTCTCTGATTATGATTACGCTTAAAGTTGAAAAATATTAAGAATTAAAGTAATTTAACATTATTTTTTTTTTTAATTTCATCTTTTGGAGGCGTTTACACACAGCGTTACTTTAAGTTTATTTTTTAACCTCCCCACTGCCGCGACCGGATATATCCGTTCACCAGGCTGCAGGTAATATCACTGCAGTTGCAGCTTTATTTAAATTAATATAATTTAAAATTATAAATTATACTGTGATAGAAAATCCCTTTTTTATTAACATTTAAAGTGAATTGCAAAGAAAAAAAATTACGATTTTGCCCTATTGATCGGGGGTCAGGTGGTTAAAGATGAATTTATCATTATATTTATTTATTAGTTCCAGAATTGCATTTATTTAATAAAGAAATCCCTTATCAGATGCAAAAATAAAATAAAATAAAATAATATAAGCAAATAAAATAAAAAAGTACCTTATTTCTCGTACAAATAATTTGTAATTAACAAAATAAATCCCCAAACCGCTGACAGCAATATCTTTGAATTAGACATTTTAAAGACATTAATATCAAAAATCTTATATTTCGGTTATATTATGCTGCAAAGATAAGTGCATGAATTTTAGTATTCTCTTGTGATACTGAATTTTAAATTTAGTAAATAAAATCTAATACTTTATGGAAAATTTACCATAAATCAAAGAAAATAGACTACGTAATATGCAAATATCATGTTATGCTTCAAAAGCGGCATCATTGCCATTGGAGATGCATCATTTATTAGCGAATTTTGAAAATCTAAATCGCCTTAGCAGTTTTGATTTTGCTTAGCTAGAGTTACTGGTAAATTATCCGAAAAAATGCATAACCTAGAGAAATATTTTATCTTATTAATCATTTTTCACATAAAAAAGCCCGTTAATATTGAAAAAAAAAGTTAGAAAAATCTTCCTAAAATTTTATTTATCAGTTGAATTTCCGCGTTTCTTGTGTACTTACAAATGCCAAGGTGGGTTATATTTGACTCAAGTTGTTATTCTCGTTTTGTATCGGAGGTAAAGATATACAATGAGGATTGATGATTAATGCAATGATCTTTAATTTATGAATAATACAATTTGGCTTCTGAACTATTACGTAATATGAAATTTGGTGAATAAATACCACCAAAAAAGTTTTTTAATGTCTAATTTTTAAACAGATGCTTTGAGTTTATTTGGGCTCTTTTACATTATATATATGATTTATCAATTTAAATGCGAAATATTGTTTTTAATGATTAATAAGATACTAAAAGGCAGAAAATTCATCTCTCTCTCTCTCTCCTTTTTTTTTTTACTTGAATTTTATAATTTTTCATACCATCAATTCAACCAAAATGTCATGATTTTTTTTTTCCTTTTTTCTGTTTCTTTCTTATTATTTTTTTTTTATTTATTACGATGATACCAGTTATAAATACTAAACAGTTTCAAACACAGTAATAGTTTTATTGTCTTAGTATGGGTTTCTCTGACAATGTTTCTGTTTGTTGGAAACTATTTTACTGATGCATGCATCGATAACTTCAGGCTTTTTTGCAGTGTATTTATACATAATTTCATATTGATGACTCTTTAACTTATATTAGAACCTGTTGTATCTTCAAAAACTACCTAAGCATTTAGGAACGGTAGATTTTGCATATATCATGGACGAAAATATTAAACATTGCAACTCTATCTTCAATACATTCAAATTTTTCACTTCTTAAAATTCTTTTTGAAGGAGAATTTATTTTGTATCACTTTCGCCTTTTTAAATTCTCTTCTTTATTTTGTATTTTCTTCAAAACATTTATGATTTATTGATTTCTCATGACCTGCTCCACGTCGTTTTCATAGCTGTTTCATTCAACTTACTGTCACTTGAACTGGACTTGAACAAGGAGATTTTCTAGACCTTTTCATCAAAATGTCTTTCATCGTGTATTTCAAGATTGACATTATTATCAAATGTAATTTCGTCGCTAACATTATTTTATGAAAGTTAACATCATAATTTAAAATTTTCCCCTTTCTAAAGATCTTTATTGCGACACCATAAATGTAAATGCCTTAATCTGGAATACCACTAAAAATAATTTTTTTTTCTCCGCATGATTTACGATAGGCATAATATTCTTCTGATTTAGTTTCTAAGATATAATAAATGTAATAATTTTCCGTTTTTTATAATCATTTGAAATTAAAACCCTCTGAACACGGTTAAGTTTGTGCTACTTAACCGCTTCCAATTATTCAGATTTTGAGCTCAAAATTTAAGTTTAAGTCTAAGCTTACGAAACCATTTAATGAGATGCAAAAAATCACGGCAAAAAATAGTTTTTCATTACTTCAAAGTCTAAAGCGCCCTCTATCGGCATTTTTCTAAATTTATCTTTATAATTTATTTTCAAGAAAACACCAACATAAAGAATAATTTTAGTGAAAACCGCAAATCAATCGACCAATTTTTCCGTTTTTTATGTGTATTTGAAATTTTGGACCCCAAACTTTAATGGCGGCTATCTCCTTCGGAAAACGTTTGGGACCCTTGGTTTTCTATATACTATTACTCGTCTTGATGTGTTCTATCACCCCCTAGCGTATATACCATTTGTTTAGGGACACCCTGTATATATACATGTCATACTTTTAAACTATTACAAAAAAAAAAAAAAAAAAAAAAAAAAAAAAAAAAAAATCTATAATCAAATACCTGCTTCGGGTTCCAACCATTTTTCACTAATTTAACTGAATCAAGTGTTTCATAATTGCTTCAATTTATTAAAACTGCAAATAAATGTATCAAAGATTATTTTTAAAAAAAATACCAGATTATATTTTTTTTCTGAAAATAATTTTTTATTATTCGATTAAACAATAATTTCTAATTAATAACATAAAAAAGTAGAAATGAAACCTCCACTGAATACAATCTCAGGTTAAGTAAATAAATAATGAAAATTGTAAAATAAAATGGAATCCTTTTTTCATCTTTATATATTCCCAGTAATATCTTTATAAAATATCTATTAAAAGTTTTCCCAATATATTTATAAAATATCAATTAGTATTTTTATTAAATGCATAATTACAAAAAAAAAAAAAAAAAAAAAAAAAAAAAAAAAAAAAAATCGCAAGTTTTTGCTAGCAAACTGAGTAAAAAACAAATAAACATTTTTTAATTTACAAATATTTAAACCTTTCATTTTTTTCCTAAACGAGAGAAACTTGATCTCATATAATTATATTGTTTTCTTAAAAAGAAGCTTAATTAAAATTACAAAAAATAAAATTATTAAAAAGGTATATCAAATTGATTTTTTCTTCGGAATTTTAAAATGCTTGCGTTAATTTTCTATAATTAGAAATGTTACAAGCAATTAATGTTTTCTTTTTTTTTTTTTCATTATATATTTTATGTAAGTCAAAATATCAGTCTGAAACATAATTGGTTTTTTGAAAGAAAACGAAAATAAAAAAGTGATATTTATAATACAGGAAAATGGAAGTTATTTAGTGAAAACGAATTGCTTTTTATCTGTATATCTCAAATGTAAAAACATAGATTAATCATCTGGACGTAAAGTTGTGAAAAAAAAAAATTATTAAACCACCCTACCAACTCCACAAACATTTATTGTAGTGGAAAATTTCTGATACCAAATAATTTTAAATTAAGTCTCTCTTTAAAATATAATGCCTAAAATTTTATTAGTAGGCCATCAAAATATCAAAACGAAACCATTTTTTTCACTTGAAATACCCAAATTTGACACCATACTTAGATTCTTTTAGTTGGTTTAAATATATTTTTTTAAAATAGAAATTTTTTACCAATTTCCAGGCTATAATATTAAATGCCAATAAAAGCTAATGGTAAATGCCACATTCCTTTAAAATCAAAGACGTTACACGTGCTTTTTACGTCATTAAATGATATTTTAATATATTTTAATTGATGTTGTGCATTTATTTTACATTGTTATACTTTTTTTACAACTTTTTCTTTAAACTCGGTTAATAAAATTTTTTTATAATAATATATAATTTTTAACAATTAATAATTTTTAATAATTAAAAATGCAACTTTTTTGTAATATTACATTTTTATTTTCTCACTTTATTTTGATTTATGAGCTTACAAGGGGTCTTTGAAGAATTTCGAAAAGTTTCGGAGAGAGGGAGAAACGGGAATTTAAAACTTGATTTCGAAAAAGCTGTGTAGCCTAATTACTGAGGACCTTACCGAAATTTAGAGTATTATTATATATTTTTTTTGGGGGGGGGGCTTCACTCTACCCTGTTACATATGAAATATTTTTATAATATGTTTTTTACAGAAAAACAAATTCTATAGTTAGATGTAGTCAATGTAAATAAATTATTTTACAGTTATATTTAAACAAAACTATATTTTTTAAATTTAATATATTAACTAAAAAGTACCATAATATTAGTGAAATAGGTAATATTTTTTAATGAAAATATTAAAGGGAATAATTATAGTGATGTTTTTCATTATAAATGTAATATTTAGAGTATAAAATAAAGGAAATTTTAACGCATTATGTAAACTGAATTTTTTTATTATCTATCCTCAACGCAAACAGGAGAAATTCTATGCGTAATAATTCGTGTGATTTTTGCCACGAATCATTTAAAAAAAAGTCTGCTAATAAAAATATAATGCTGCGTTCTTAACGTAGCGTTATATACGCAAGTGACACTGCATTTTTCATTGAAATTTAATACTATGTATATTCAAAATGCTATTCATTTTTCACCAAAGTTAAATAAATCTCGGTAGAAAAATGACTTAGCTCAGGTAGAAAATATAAAGACGCTTTTGTTGCGCATTATAGAATTAAAGTATTAAAAATATTTTTTTAAAAGGTGATACGTATTTATATAAACATTCTTTTCGTAAGAAAATTTGCATTAACGTTACGTAACGGGTATTCATATGATGCCAAAAGCTTTTTTTAATTGGTTATCCTTATCTTACATTTTGTTTACGTTTAATATTTATATTACTCTATCCTAATTACACTGTTCATTTTAATGTTGAAAATAATCAAATTATATTTTAAGAGAATTTCCACAAACAATAACATAGTAATTTTCAGATTGTGTAAATGAGTTTTAGTATAGTATATTTTCTTCTTAAAAAGTAAATAATAAAACAAAGTGGCCTCCATTTTTGAAATTTTCAGCCGTAATTTCTTTTTTATTGAAATAAATTATACATTTTTTTTCAATTGCTAAAAGACTACTCCCACATGTGTATTAACATATATTATACATAGAGAAAAATAAATGTTAACACTCTTACCACAATCTTAATTTGCAGATGATTATTTTTTTTCTGCGTTAGACAGATGAGGCGGACGAGAGTTTCTATCACGCGTTAATCACATGAAACACTTTTTTGAGTTCTCGTAGTGTTCCTTTATCTTTTTTCAACCATTTGGAAAATGGTTTTTGCTTTCGGTTTACAGATATCTCAAACATACCTGAATGATTCTTTTTTCCATATTTTATTTGTTTTCGGGTTGGTTCATGTTTAAAGACCAAAAATAGAATAAGGTATCCTGGGATAACAACGCCACGTTAAGGTTCTACCAATTTTCACGGCTTAGTTTCAGATTGTATTTTTCAAACAAACATAGGATTTGATACAGCAACTCATTGACTATCTATATAAAAAATAATTTAACATATGTATTCATAAAATGTAATGGCGTTATTCCTTGACCAATGCTATTTGGCGTTATTACCCACCTATATGGGTAATAACGCCATGCAAACAAAACTATGAAATAAGATGGAAAAATTGCATGTAGATTGCCCAATTCTAAAAATACAAAATATACAAACTTGGAAATTGACAAATTGCATTCTAAGCTATTGAAAATGTTCAATTTTTTGTGAAAGTGTAAGAAAAATAAAGGTGTGGTGTGGGGGGGAATGAGGCAAAAGAATATCAGACCGTGAGCTTCTTTTTGCTTAAAAAGGACCTCTTAAATAGAATTATTAGAAATATTTCACAGTTTTAACTGTGTTTATTTGAATCAGTATTTAGGATGTAGCTCGGCCACTGTAGTGAATCAACCGGGGTAATAATGCCAAGGATTGGCGTTACTACACCGTTATAGTTATTACGCTGTACATTTTAAATTACAAATTATCTCGAGAAGATATCCAAAATCTTCAACAACATTTTGAAAGTCCGTGAAATGTACTACAAATTTATGTAATTAACAAAGTATTTCCGGATAAAAAAAAATAGTCTTCACATTACAAAACGTGTATCGCAAATTTTAGTTCATGCTTTAATTTTAGTTGCTTGTAAAAGCAATAAGACCTACAAATAGAACAATTTAACTTTAAGCTATTTTTTGTGATTTATATGACTCAAAATCCTCCTGCGTAGAGCACATGGGTGTCATTTACCAAATTATTTCATAATTATGCATAATATTAGCACTTGGCGTTATTACACCAGAACACCTTACTTTTGTTGCCACAATCTCAACAAAGTCTTAAAACTAAACTAAAAAAATATAATAACTTATAGAAACAAACTGAAATACAACTTACAAATCGCGTTTGAAAATGCCTTCTTCATTATACGACGGTGTAAAGAATGTGCGATTTTTAGAAGTTTAATAATTTGCAGTACCAAAGATAGTAGAACTGAAATAAAATTTAACATTCGTTTATAATTGCTCCAGGAATATTAATGTTTAATGTTTTCATCTATGGCGTACGTAATATATTACTCTATTATTATGTAAACCACTTTTGATAATCATAAAAATTATGTTTGTTAATATTTTTTTTAATATAAAATTTATTTATAAGTCTAAAATTTTAGTCTTTCAAAATCTAATTTTCCAAATTATCGTTGTAATTTGTATGTTACTACATTTTTTGTATATTAGTTTTCCTGTAATGTATTTCTTTAGGAACACTGTAGCCTTCATAAACAGTGTAGTATTACACTCAGAAAAAAAGCTTTGATCAAATCTTTATGTTTTCGCACCCAGTGCTTTTAGGAATATTCTATTGAATTGAAGAAAGTATTCCAGAAAGCATACGTAATATCACTTCATTACGTATTCAGCGTAACAAACATTTTCGCCAATCTTCTGAAAAGTTCGCTTCATTTATTTAAATTCTAGATTATGTTAAAATTAATGATTTGCAATTACAGCTCCCGTGTTTTTTTAAGATGTCATTGACAGCAATATATTTTCAGATAACATTCCTGATATCGTATCAAAAGTTTGTATAAGTGAATTGTGTCTGTTATATTTTTCAGTCACATTTTATGTGCTTGATTTTTGTGCACATCCGACAAGTATGTCCCTGTGTCAAGTCCTATTATGGGAACTTTTGACCAATTTATAAAATTACATCTCGCAATTGTAGTAAAGGATTTACGTTTCCAGTTGAAAAATAGCAACTTTGCTGATTTGCGCTAAAATTTTCTATCTTTTTACTTTAAAATAACTTTAATAATAAAATTATGCTTTATTTGTTAACAAAATAAACCACTAAGTATCACAGCAGAGAAACCCTCTCACTTATCTAATTTCTTATTAGTTAAAAAAGAAAATATTATTAACAATTTTACAATTAATGCAAATTCTTGTTTCATAATTACACTAAAACATTTTTCATTGAAATACACTTTTAACGATTTTGTTACGCTTTTTAGAATAATAACATGGATCCAAAATTGAAAACTAAAACAAAATAAAAAAAAAATCCGACTATGAAAATTCTTTATATTTTATGTTTATTATTTTTGCTGTTACTACGAAATAATATTAAATTTCACATAAAAGAATTCTCTCATAAATATTTTAATTTTTTTTTATTTATGTATCGAAAAATTCTTTAACGTGTTCACCATTAATATATTCTACAGTCATATAATCTTCTTAAATCTTTTAACAGTGAAATATGCAACAAACTGCTAAGATTCCTTTAATAAATATGAGTAACAAAAAATAAATACTAAAAATAATCCACTATGAAAGTGCTTTAAATACTTTGCAAGTTTATTTAGTTATTTATTTTCGAAATTTATTATTTTAAAAAAAGTTGTTCACAATATCAATTAAATTGAAAGCTTATAAATCATAATTAAATACTCCAATAATTTTGTCAATTTATCCTAATGTATATTTTAGAAAAACAATATTTGTTTCTGCTATTTAAAACCGAAATGAAATGTTTTTTTAAATATCCATTAAATGAAACACGGGGGAATTAGAGCATGGTTCCTTTTATACTGTTTATCGGAATTCCACTTTTTCTCAATTAAGGCCTTAATTCTATTCTGCGAACCAATTTCTGTCTAATGGGTTTTGAGGAAATTCGAATAGATAATAAGATATTTTAATTTTCAAAAACTATTATGCTATAAAATTGTATTTAAAGTTTTAAACCAGTATCCAATTACACTTTATTTAATAGCCGAAGTATGATTTTGAATATAAAGAGTTTTAAAACTGTGACAGTAATTGCAATATACTAAAATCATTAAGATTTTAGTATGGCTATAAATAATTGTGTGTTTGTGTGTAATTCTTAATCAAATTTTAGAATAAATTATTTAAATCAAGTAAAAGTTACATAAAAGTTTTTTTTTAATATTTGAAAAAATGTATATATAAACATTTTAACATTTTTAAAAAAATCTTCATTTTTTTTTAATTTTTGGAGCAAACATGCAAACCATGCTTTCTGCTTTACAAATTTCCAAAACTTATAAAGAACAAAATAACTTGTATTGAATACTAATTTTTATTTGTGTATTTTTATTACTGTTATTCGAGAGAATACCAAGCATACGTAAGATATTAAACCTAATGCTGTTAATAAAATGCATTTAAAAATTGGAGAAATTACGTTTTGACTGAATTCAGAGATGGAAACATGTTTTCATTGTTTGGCAAAGGGATAAAACGCTTTTTGAATGCAATAAGTTCGAACTAACAAATAATACAAACGCATTAATTTATTTGAGCAAATACTGAACTTCAGTTAATTATTGATTAAATTAAATGTCAGATAAGGGTACCTAGTAATATTCATTGAATATTTACTAAATAAATATTTCTTTGCCATAAGGCAACTTCAAATTTAAAAATCAATATTGTCATCTAGACAGTCATACAATTTCCCCTCTTCCCCAATATAGGCTGGTAAATCATGGATAATATGGTTGTACCATTTTAAGACATCCTCAGGTTGATTTTGTCACTCATCATCATGCATTATTTTCAAAATTTTGTCAACATTGTTTTTCTTTTAAACTGATATGGCATGGCTAAGATGAAAAGATTTTATCACAACCCTTTGAACATTGGCAACTATAAATCCCTCTTTCAAAAGATTTACACCGGATTCTTCACTTAGATCTTGAAATATATAATTCTGGAAAACATTCACCTTAACAGTTCTCCTATTTTTCTCTAAAATAATCCGTTTCAATTGTGAAATGTTTGCTAGGTTTCGAAAGTGCACATTTAATGATTTAGCATTTAAAAGTTCCCCATCAGTCCCCACAGATGTCAAGGGTCCCGTGACCATCCAGGACAAATGTGATTGGCAGACTGGAGGAATCACTGTTTGAATAAATGCAGGATTTGGAGGCAACACTCTTTGACTGATACCTCAAATTTTAAAATTGTTTTGAGTTAGGAAAACGCTGTTTATTTCTATTCAATTTAATGCAGTGATCATAAAACTAACAATAACTCATTTAAAAAAAAAAAAATGTGAGAAAACACGGTTTAAATGTTTGCTCCACATTTAATCATATTTTTTTATTGAAAAATACTTTTAACGAGTTTTTCTTAAGGTTTTTAGAATAAATTTATGCTTAAAAACTCAAAAAAAAAATAATAAAAATCCGTGTTAAATATTTTTGTAATTTTTGTTGTTTCTAAGATAGAATTCTAAGCAGCACTTAAAGGAATTTCCTCATAAATATTTTTCATTTTTATTTATGTTTCGAATAATTCGTTAACGTGTTCACCATTAATATATTCTACTGCTTGATAATCATCTTTATCCTATAACAATGATATAAAGAAGCTATGCTCTCATTCTTCGAGCTTCAATTAATAAATATTTAAAGCATTTTACGTCGGTTTTAAATAGCAGAACCAAATATTGTTTTTCAGAAACGCACATTAAGATAAATTAACGTAATTATTGGAGCATTTAAATATAATTTATACTCTTTCAATTGAATTGTCATTATGATTTACTTTTTTTTAAATTAAGATATCTCGAAAAGAAAATAAAGACTTAAAAAATCTGTTACCGTGCATAAAACGCTTCCATACTCGTTTTTTTTTCTATTCTTTTTTTTCTTTTCACATTCCGTAGAAATCCATGCAGAACCATACATATTCAATGAGCTAAAGTTATACTAATATTAGTGGTTTTATTAAAATTTTTATGCATATAATTGCTTTTTAAAGTGAAATATGCTATGAATTTTTAATATTCTTCGCTCAAATGAATGTAACAAAAATTAAATACTAAAAATAATCCATTATGAAAATACTTTTAAAACTGTGTAATATTACTTAAGTTTTTTTTTATTTTCGAGATTTCTTTTTTTAGAAAATTTTTTCACAATAACAATTTATCTGAAAGCGTATAAGTTATAATTAAATATTCCAATAATTATGTCAATTTACATAAATGTGTGATTTTGAAAAACAATACTCGTTTCTGCTATTTAAAACCAAATGAAATACTTTAAATGTTTATTAAAAGGAGCTCGAAGAATGAGAGCATTGCTTCTTTTATAACATTGCTTCAAATTTTCTTTAAGTAAATCATACAGAATTAGAGCATATTTGATTTTATATCGTTTCTCGGAATTCTACTTTTCTCAATTAAATTAAAGCCTTAATTCTATACTGCGATCCACTTTCTGTCTAATGGATTTTGAGGGAATTTAATTATAAAAATAAGTTATTTTAATCTTCCAAAACAACTATGCAATAAAATTGCATTTGAATCTTTAAACCAGTATTCGATTACATTTTCTATAACAGCCGAAACATACTTTTGGATGTAGCGAGTTTTAAAAGTGTGACACTAATTGCGATTTACTAAAAACATTAAGATTTTAATATCACTATGAATAATCTTGATCAAACAGTTTAGAAGTTATGACCGATTAAAGATTACAAAACTATACAAATTTTGTAAAAATTTCATAATTTCAAAAGTTTATAACTTTAAAACGAATTGTCGAAAAAAAAATTAAACTTCATACATAGTAAACATGTAACTATGTAAACATTTTTCAAATTTTCAATTAAAATATTTTTCATTGAAATAGACTTTTAATGTGTTTTTCTTGAGTTTTTTAGAATAAATATATGTATCCAAAACTGGACACTAAAAGAAAGAATATGAATCCGTATTAAGTATTTTTGTTAGTTTTGTTTTTTCTAAAATAGAATACTAAGTTGCATATCAAGGAGTTTCCTTTATAAATATTTATTTATGTTTCGAAAAATTTATTACCGTGTTCACCATTAATGTATTCTATTTTTTGATAATCCACTTTTCCATTTACCAATGAAATATGCGACGAATTGTTAAGATGCCTTAAATAATTATGTGTAACAAAATTAAATGCTAAATAAATCCATTATGAAAATGCTTTAAATACTGTGCAAGATTATTTAAGCATTTCATTATCGATTTTTCCTTTCTAAGAAAAAGTAATTCACAAAAACACTTCAATTTAAATCGTATAAGTTATAATTAAACACTCCAATAATTAAGTCATTTTATCTGAATGGGTATTTTTGAAAAATACAATATTTGTTAATGCTGTTTAAAATTGAAATAAAATGCTTTAAAATTTCATTAAGTGAAGAACGAGGAATTAGAGCATTACTGCTTTTATATCATTCTCGGAATTTCTCTTTTTTTCTTTCAATTAAATTAAATCCATAAATCTGTTCTGCGAACCACTCCCTGTATAATGGGTTTTGAGGAAATTCAATTAGAAAATAAGATATTTTAATCTTTTAAATCTGCTATGCAATAAAATTGCATTTGAATCTTCAAACCAGAATTCAATTAAATTGTGTTTAATAGCCGAAGTATAATTTTCGATATAACGCGTTTTAAAAGTGGGACATTAATATCAATTTTTACTAGAAACATTAAGATTCTAATATGTCTATGTGTAATTGTTTGTGTTTCTTTGTTATGCAAATTTCAGAATAAAATTATTTGCAAAAATATTTTCTTAATATTATAATTAAAAAAAACAACTGTACATATAAATATTTTAATAGAACCTCTAACGCAGTATATGAAATAGGTATGCTTCTGAATGATTTTCTGAGATATTCGTGTGACACACTGTAGAATATAAAAAAAAAATGTAGAAAAATAAATAAAAATAAATAAATAAAAATAACTTTTTCCAGGAAACTGGGATTTAAAAATCTTTCTATGGAACGGAAACAATAAAATTTCATGCAACAACTACCAGTTTGCCGTGTAAATCAAAAAATCTTTACTACAAAGATCAAGAAAAATTTTGTTATCGTTTCCACCTTTAATGTATTTGTATGATGATAATCTTCAACCATATACCAGTGAAAAATGCAACAAACTGTTAAGTCTCTTCGAATAAATATATGTATAGAAAAGTAAATACTAAAAAATATTCACTATGAAAATATTTTAAATACTTAGCAAGAGTATCTAAAGAAAAAATCTATAAAAAAAAAAAGAAATCTAAAGTCTAAAATCTTTAGATTTCTTTTCTTTTTTTTTTTTTTTTTAATAACTCACAATAACAATTCAACTGAAAGCGTATAAATTATAATTAAATATTCCAATAATTATGTTACTTTATCGTAATGTGTGTTTTTGCAAAACATTATTCGTTTCTGTTATTTAAAAACAAAAGAAAAAGCTCAAATTTTCATTAAATGAAGCACGGGCAATTAGAGCATTGCTCCTTTTATATCGTTCCTCGGAATTCTAATTTTTTTTTCAATTAAATAAAAGTCTTAATTCTATTTTGCAAACCACTTTCAATCTAATGGTTCTTACTGAAATTTGATTTGAAAATAAGATATTTTAAAACTGTTCTAAAACTGTTATGCTATAAAATTGCATTTGAATCTTTACACCAGGATTAAATTACACTTTCTTTAATAGCCGAATTATATTTTTTTATGTAACGAGATTTAAAACCGTGGCACTAAATGCAATGTATTAAAAAGCATTACGATTTTAAAATGGCTACGTATAATTGTGTGTTTGTGTATAACGTTTACACAAATTTCGGAATAACATTATTTCAATCAAGTAAAATGCAGCAAAAATATATTTTTTAATAATTTAATTTGAAAAACAATTGTATGTATGCATATTTTAGTAGAACTACTGATATTAGGATATTTTTATTATATCAAATATGTATGCTTTGGCATCGTTTTCTGTAATGTGCGTGTCGTCAAGCACTGGAAGAAAGAAAAAAAAAAGGGGGAACATTTTAAATTCTGTCCAAGATTATTTAAGCCTTCTCTTCTTTTCGAGATTTCTTATTTTAGAAAAAGTAGTTCACAATGACAATTTAATTAAAAGCGTATAAATTACAATTAAATACAATAATTATATCATTTTATCTTCATGTGTCTTTTTGAAAAACAATATTTGATTCTACTACTTAAAACCAAAAGGAAATTCTTTAAGTTTTCATTAAGTACGAGGAATTAGAGCATGGCTACTTTTATATATTTTCTCGGAATTCCACTTTTTTCTCTATTAAATTAAAATTTTAATCTATTCTGTGAACCATATTCTTATGTAATGGTTTTCAGGCAGATTCTATTAGAATATATGCGCTCTTTCCTACATCATAGGTATTCTTTAAATAAAAAGTGACGCATTTATACTATAGAAAAGAATTAAAACAGAATTATTCTAAACATTTCCGTGTATAATACAAATTTTAATGCTAGCCATTATAATATGATACGAATAAGATGGCAAATTAAACATAAGAAACGTACCTATTACATTTTCCTTATTTTTGAATTGCACGGCCTATAAAATTATACATATTATTCTATTTTATATGAAAGCCTGGTTGTAAAGCTGCTTTACTAGCAGTAAATTACATAATTTATTAATCTATTACTATTAACTATATTTATATTTCAGTAATATATAATCACTCAACACATTATGTCCATTAAACAAAAAATACACGCATCGTTCTGTAGCACGTTTTAAAACCCTTCTTATTCAAAATTGCAATCTATTCTACTGATCAAAGGGGGAAAATAAACTATAATCTGTGGAAAAACTGGCTTTGTCGTATATTTCTGGCTTTGTAAAACGTTTGTTTTACAACGAAAACCAATGGAGTGGGTCAGAGTTTTTCGCAATTTTCTAAAATTTAATTTACTGGATAAGGCAACTTTTGAAACTAATGTCTTCAAACCTTTGTAAAAAGAGTAATAAGAAGCCTTATGGGGGGAAAAAGTCAACGTTTCCTGCCCTTTATAAAAGATGCTGCAGTTTATAGTAGGATATTTTTTTTATCCTGTAGCATGGTTGGCAGAGTGCCAAATTACTGTTTGAGCTTGAAGCTTAATCAGAATTATTTACGCTAGGAAAAAAAAATTGCATATATGAATAATTTTAGAGTCACCATAGAAAAAAAGGTATATACTAATCGACATTGAAGACGAAAATAAATTGCTTACATTTTGTAGCATATAACTACATTTTTACTAGGTAAGTAAGTAGCTAACTAACTAGTAAGACATTTTGCGTCTATAAATGCTTAATAAAAATATACAAACAAAATATAAGCCAATTTGTATAGTATATATTTTTGATAAATTTGTGAAAAATATTTATACATTTCAAATTAATCCCATTTAAAATTTACAGATATTTAATAAATAATTTTTTAATTACAGAAACAGAGAGATTCGTTTAACAGAGAGATAAATTTAGTGGTATAAATACGTGAATAAAAAAAGTTATCTAATTTTTGTTTCAGCATTAAAATCTTTCAAATATTTCATGGTTTATTAAAAATATGCTGCGATCTAAAATTTTTAATTTAGTATTATTTTCATTTTGGAATTCTAGTTTTTTGCATTAAAATAACTGTGCACATAATTGTTGTTAACCGCTCAATTGTTTGATTTGTTTAATATGATTTTTAAAATATAAATGTGATTTTTAATTACATAAATATGGTTTTCATTGAGAAATTATGTGTATTTAACGGAAAGTTAAGCCTAAATTAAAAAAAATAAACCATGATAAAAAATCTAGTATTTTGGCACTTATAAACCACAAAATTTTGCTGGATATATTTACTGTTATTGTCATAAATAAGTAACTATTTTTCACATTGAAATAAACTAAAATGCATTATTTAAAATTATCAAATGGTGTTTTACTTATTTTATAATTAGATTTTTACTATAATCATAATGTTAAGAACCACCAACAATTTTGCCACCCATACACAAAACCACCATCATTGATTTTAAACAATTCCCTTTTTTAATTTTGATTTCTATAAATCTTAGATTCTTATGTTTATACTAATTTAAATAAATATATTTTTTATTTAAATTAGCTATATAAAATATAAATTCTAGAAATAGTTATCGCGTATACAGTAACTTCAAAATCAAGTATAAAAATATTTAAAACATCATTAAAAATGTAATTTTTTTTTTCAAAAATCATGAAATATTTGAAATGTCTGCAAAATGGAATAAAATTAAGATTATGATTTTATACATGTATTTGGGTGACGTATTTTATTTTATTTTACTTCTCAGTGAAAAATAAATTAGTCTTTGTAATTACAGTAGCTAATTAAAAAAAAGGCTCAAGTGTTTTTTCTATGGAAAGATAGATTACCTACTTTATTTTCTTCTTTCACTTATTAATAAATTTTAAAACATGTTTTTTTATTTACAAATAATCTTATATACTTAAAAGTATACATTGAATTTAAATTTTACGTAAATTTATATTGCTATACGTATTTTTCAATTTCGGGACGAAATTATCCGATTAAAATTTTATTTAAAAAAACATGTCTGCATGGAATTCGAAAAACCTTTGCAAAACGGATATTTTTTTTCAGTTATTTACTACAACATAAACACTGAAAATTATTTTCACTTCACGCCTCAAGTATTTTGTTTTATGGCAGTCATGTAACAATATACAATCTATGTTATATGGATATTCAAAAATTAACTTTATTCTGTGCCCCGATCTAAGAACCTGGCATTAAAAAAAATGCAAAACTCTGTTGATTGCCGTCAATTCTCATCAACAGAAATTCTTGTACAGAAATGAAAATAATTACGTCACTGTACAGAAATTATTGTAATTAAATGAAATATACTCGAGGTTTTTAACGAAGCCTTGTATATAATCTACAGAATTTATAATCAGCGAGATAATTTAAAAGGTTACAGAATTTATAAACATATGCCACAACCGAAAATTCACTTTCAGAAATTATCGTTCATAAATGGTGATGTAACAAAATTTATTCATGCGTCAATTAAAATTAACGATAAATGCTATGCTCACTATGCACTACAATAATATTTTTTTAATTAACCTTTTTTTAGTTAATTTATGTATGAAAAATAAGCTAAATAACTTTGTAAAATCACCATAAAAAGAAAATTAAACAGTACGCGTTTCGAGCTTCAAAAATAAGAGCTCGTCATCAGCTAATCCAAACACGTGTCACAAGGAACAGAGTCAAGATGAGTAATAAAAACTACAGGAAGGAAAAGGAAGAAAAAGGACTTACCTTGAACACGTGGAAAGCACTTCTGCTTTCCTGCTTTATTTTTATGGTGATTTTACAAAGTTATTTAGCTTATTTTTCAATTTATCGCCAGTGATTACGGTGTTTTTCAATAATTTATGTATGATTCGTATAGATGATAAAATGTATGATCATTTTATACTTCTAAAATTTCTATTGAAAGCATTCTAAAGTAACTTACATGAAATGAAATATTATATAAGCAATTGCATTAAAAATCTCATGTTCCTTAAATAGTTCACAACAAATCTGTTTAAATTTTTACAATGTACATGTCAATTCATTTTAAACCTCTCTTATTAAATTTAATATTGCAGGAAAAATTCGCCATAAATCACGGAATATTAATTCTTTAAAAATTATATACAGTCGGCTCTCGTTAATTCGAACTCGTCGGGACCACAAGAAATGTTCGAATTATCCGAAGTTCGATTTATGGAAAGTTCGGAATGAGAACATGCTTAATATGGTATTATTACAAAGAAATTAGTGTTATAGCGTTTTTTAAGTTTATTACGTCTGTTATCATCAGAATATGACTTAATATTAAATTAGAATGTATAAATACATTAACTAATTAAAAGATTAAAAACAAGCACGATGGAAGAAAATTTGTAGCGTTACTATGGACACTTAGAAAATGGATGTCAAATGCATGGCATTATATGTATACTCGTTCGGAACAATTTTCATAAAAAAAATATTCAAATGATTATTGTTTATTTTTTTTAGATCCGTGAGAAATAAAAGAAAAATGAAAAATCGGAATTGTCATTAGTTCGAATTAAATGATGTCAAGAGAAAATGAGTTCGAATTAATGAGAAAGTTTAACGTTATTCTGCCATTGAAAATTTCGGGACTTCATCTTTAGTTCGAATTATGTGAAGATTCGGATTATCCGACTTCGAATTAACAAGAGTCGACTGTATAACGTTAAGATTGAAAGAAACATCGAAACCATCGATTTTTTTAAATATCATTCAGGGAAATCATTTTCAAAAATTCATTTAAAAAAATTGGAGTAAACAAAATTTTTCCAGCAGAGTTGCTTATCCAACTGAAACATTTCACACCATAAATCTTTATTAAAATTAACTGAAAAATTGTGGAATTAATGATTTTTTACTCTATAATAAACGCACAAACGCACAAAGTTTATTGTTTTTTATAGGCACGTGGTATTTTCAAACTTCAAATGTTTAAATATAAATGATTGCTTGACATTATTCGAAATAATGTAAATTACAATTATCTTTTTCTTTGTCATATTTTTCAAGAATGGCTCATTTTACTAAGTCAAATAAAACCAGAATCTCATTCCTATACTAAATAAATTAATTAATATACACAAAAAAAGCATCCAAAAATGTCTTATTTCTCATTCAAATAATATTTTGGGGGAACCGGGACTCAAAAATCTTCGAAATTGTTAAACATTTCTTTGTTTGTTTTGCTTATTAAAATGATGTTTAAATCATTCTTCTATCTTATTAGAAGAAGAGATATTTATTTTTATGTTTTGGTTTGTTTTCAAAATACAGTTCTTAAACGTTTTTTTTATGCTAATGATTTCTTTCTTAAATTTTCATTTTCCTTTATGACGTTTTTTTTCACCCTTTTTCCTATTTAGACTAATTTTATAACTCAAGAACCGCTTAATATATAAGCTTCAAACTTGGATATATATATATATTTTATTTTTATTTGTTTAACTTTCATTCAGCAAATTAAAAAATTAATATATATATATCTTTTTTTTAATATGATTTTAAAAAAATATATATCTTTTCAAAAGAGGGGATATTTATTTTTACGTTTTGGTTTGTTTCCAAAATATAGCTCTTAATCGTTTTTTTATGCTAATGACTTCTTTTGAAATGCATTTTCCTTTATGATGGTTTTTTTTTACCCGATTTCCTATTTAGACTAATTTTATAACTCAAGAACCGCTTAATATAAAAGGTTCAAACTTGGATATGTTTTTTTTTTATTTGTTTAACTTTCATTCAACAAACTAAAAAATTAATATAAGTATATATATATATATATATATATCTTTTTAAAATATGATTTTTAAAAAAATTATATCTTTTGAGAAGAGGGGATATTTATTTTTATGTTTTGGTTTGTTTTCAAAATATAGTTCTTAATCTTTTTTTTATGCTAATGATTTTTTTAATGCATTTTCCTTTATGAATTTTTTTCACCCATTTTCCTATTTAGACTAATATTATAACTCAAGAACCGCTTAATATAAAAGGTTCAAACTTGGATATATATATTTTTTTAATTTTTTAACTTTGATTCAGCAAATTAAAATATATATATATATATTTCTTTTTAAAATATGATTTCTAAAAAATTTATATCATATCTTTTCATATTTTTAATTTTAAATTTTAAAAATATTTAAAAATATTTTTAATTTATTAAATTAATATTTTTATTTAGTTCAATAATTATTTTTAAAACTCTTGAATCTAAATCAAAGCTTATACATTTCTTTTGAATTAAATGAAAAAAAAATGAAGCTCTATAAAAAATATTTCAAGTTATAACGATTTTAATTTAGGAAGAGATTTTTTAGATTTATTTAGGTTTTTATTTAGGCTTTAATTTAGGAACGTTTTTAAATAAATTTTTAATTTGAAACATAAAAAAATTATATATGATGCATTTTGTCATGTGATTTTCTTGTGTGATACGTTCTCTCTCTCTCTCTCTCTCTTCTTTTTCTTTTTTTACAAATGATATAATTAACCATCTCAAAATATTTCAAAATTTTAACTCAATAAATAAAAATTATTTTAAATATTCTGTCCCGGACTCACTTAATTAACAAAAAAAAAAAAAAAAAAAAAAAAAAAAAAAAAAAAAAAAAAAACTTCTTATTTACTGGCTGCAACATCCTTGAATTAAACATTAAATATATATATCTACTTTTAATGGTATTATATATATATATATATATATATATATATACATTAAAAATCTCATATTTCGTTTAGATTACACTGCAAAGGTAAATGCACGGTTTTGAATTTTCGTATTCTCTTGTGGTATCGAATTTAAAACATAGTAAATAAAATCTTATTTTATGGAAAATTTACTATAAATCAAAGAAAATTGACTACTTAAAATGGTACTATCATGTTATGCTTCAAAAGCGGCATCATTGCCATTCGAGATGCATCATTTATCAGGGAATTTTGAATATCCTAATCGCCTTAGCAGTTTTATTTTTACGTATCTAGGATGACTGGTAACTCATCCGAAAAATTGCATAACCTGGAGAAATATTTTATCTTATATACATTTTGAAATAAAAAAAACAACAATAATAAAAAAATAAATTAGAAAAAATCAACCTGAAATGTTATTTAAATAAATGAGGAAAGAAACACTGGAACGCCTGAGTTATGATAGATAATCATTAGGTTTATGAGGATTATTATTAGGATATATATGACCTTTAATATTATAAAATTCAAAAATTAACCCTGTCACTGCATGATTTCTTTACATTTTTATGAAAATAATATTGAAATTTATGAATCGATCTAATGAGAGAAAAAAAAAGTTAAATAAATAAATTTAAAATTTTCAGCCAAAATTTGTTATTATCAATAGGACATAGCATTAATCTTATAAAATTCAAAGTTTAACCAGTCATTGAACATGTTTTTTCCAATTTTATATAAAAAATATATATTTGAAATCATGGAAATTTGTATATCGGTTTGATGAGAAAAAAAAATATACTAAAAAGATAGATTTCAAATTTTCAGCTAAAATTTGATTTTTTATGCGTGCATACATTCAGAATAAGGATTTTTAAATATTGCATTGCTAAACTTTGAAATTAAATGGGCTTAAATTGACTCATTTTTATGTGCTTAACATTCTACTTTATATTAAAATTTTAAGTATTCATTAAAATAATAAAAATAAATTTTGCCCTAATTGCATAAGATTTTTTTTTTTTTTTGAAGAAGAAGAAGAAGAACAAGAAGCTCTATTTGTTCGTCAAATAATGCTATCTGGCACAGACTTAATAAGTGCTGTATTACGTAATGTTCTTGATCAATTAGAGCGATAATATTGATCAAATTCATGGTACATAATGTGAATCATATTGTTTTTAGGTATGTGCAATATGTTTGGGTGGAGCTTATTTATTGAGTTTGAAAGTATAATTTTCTCACCGTGTAAATTTGTTTATTTTTACGAAAGAAAAAAACAGGCAAAATATTTGTGCATTTAAACAATATTTAGAGGTTGTTCAATGATGGAAAATTTTCCAATGTATAGACAATGATAGATATACCTATGTTATGTTAACCCCCTTGACTGCCGAGAAAAAGGGCAAAATTGTAATAATTTCTCCATTCTTTAGTAAAAAATATTTAAGAAAAAAAGTTTTTACAACCTGATTCAAAATATTTTATTACGTACAGGTGTATAAGCTTTGCGAGTATTAATCATATAACTTAGCTTTTCAAAACTGGCTTTCATTTGTAGAATTATATTAATTTAAATATAGTTTAAGTCGCAGTGAAAACTGCAGATTAGTGAATGGATTAATCAGTTCGCGGCAGTCAGAAGGTTAAAGAAAAATAATTTCCAATTTTTAAAATATCGTTGACTCAATTTGTTGATAAAGAATGTTTGACACAACTAAGAAATATGTAAAGATAAACAGTAAGTTTCAAAGCAGCGATACTTTAGTGATGCATTGGATCGAAAATTAATGTATGATTTGACAGGGAAAGGATAGGTCAGTTGATGACCAGTATTAGTTTCTTGGAAAGGATTTTTTTTCAAGTATTTACAATTTCTCTGCAACAGGAGAAGATCAGGCAGCAATTATCTTTTAAACTACTCTAGACTGGGGAATAGCAGATAATAATCGTACAATATTATTTTACACTTCCAGTCCAAACACCGATTATAACACTGTTAAAAATAAAGGTGACAAACCGGTGCCATTTGGGACCCGGAGGTGAAAAGGCGGTGCCATTTGGAACCCTAGGGTGTCATAGGAGCTTGAATATGCGGTTGGGGTGACGACAGATCTGTTACTGGATGATGGGAGCTAAATAAGGTGCCATGCACTTCGTAAGCACCTCATCGGGTGACTGGCAACTTGCGCATGCGCTATGACGCGTGTCTTTCTGCTTTCGGTGTCAGCAAGTAAAGTTTACGGGTGTGAGCAAATCAAAACATGGCAGTGTGTAAATTGGCGATATTAATTGAGGACTAACCACTGAGTTACAATGAAACAACAATGAGGACTTAACGATCCGATTTGCGCGACCAGTGAACCGGGCAAAGTCTGATTAAAGGTAAGATTTAACTTTATTTTATTTTATTTTATTGTAACGTTAATTTATCGTACATCCCTATAAGTAATGTCATAAAAAACAGTAAATTAGATTTTTTTGTAGTATGATTGATTGTTAAGTTTATTATGTGAAGCTACAAGCTACACTCTCACCAAAATACCCGCTTGCTAATGTTAAACCTATGAGGTAGTTATTTTACAATTTCTCGTTTACATGTCAATATTTTTAAATGATTTATCGAGGCCTTAGCTACCGAGGAGCAATTGGAGCAAACTGCTCTAGGCACGGGAATACTAAGGGCGAAAAATTAGAAAGAGCGAAATGAAAGATTGTAAAAATATTTACATATTTTTTCATTACAAATCAGTTATTATCGACGAATCTTGTTGCAATCGGAATATTATATGACCATTTTACCTTGTGTTTAAACTCAGCTGTTTAGATTTAACCCTTAACTGCTGTTAGTGGTCTCAGACACCGTGAGTTTTTCAAGTTTCACAATTTAACTTGTAATTGTTAGTTTAACTATAGATACTGGTCAAATTTTTTTAGTTTGGAGTCTTATTACTACCTCTAAATACTTTTGAATAGCTGAATTTATTTATAATATTCTTGTACATAAAGTTTAATACATAAATAGTATTCTGAGAATTAATGTAACATTTTATTCATCTTTAGATTAAATGGTCTGACAGACAGCTCACAGTAGTTATGTAACAATTTTTGTCAGAGCAGTTAAGGTTAAAATATATTTTTGCGTCTATATACAGTTAAAAGCAATTAATTTTATTCGCGAAGTTTTAATTTTAACCTTTACACGGGATCTCGGACAGCATCTGGCCGGCTTTGCATATATTGTCGGATAGATGCTATCCGAACACCTCCTGTAAAGGCTAATTCACACCATATTGCAGCCTCGCGTAACTTCTCTAATATTGTTTCAGTATACCTGATTTGTCTTTATTTGAGAGGGGGGGGGGGGAACTTTTTCATTTAACCCATTAACGCCCAGCGTCCTCTTTTGAGGACGGTTACAAAAAAAGGCAAGAAAGCGGTTTTCCCACCAGTAAAGAGGAATATAAATATATACCATCTTTCAAGAGACAGAATCCTCGATAAATTTACATAAAAGTTAATTTGATTTTAAAAGTGGTGGGAAATACAAAATTTAAATTTTAGCGAAGAAAATAATTCGGGCGTTAATGGGTTAAGACAATTGAATACTTGCAAATCTTAAAGTAATCAAAACTTATTTACAGGGTTTTCATTATTAATATTTTCCTTATTAACCACCATTATTTCCAAAATAATCTTCATAATAAGATTAGATCGGGAGGCGGTAGCACGGACAATCATTTAGTCTCATTTAAGGATAAAAATCACGGATAAAACCTCGATGTGCATATTAAAACGTTATTAGTCAGCCAAGTCATACCTTGGTGGGAAATGCCTAAAAACCCGAATTTAGCGGTATCTTGGGTTTTCTTACTCCCAATTCTTCATATTTTCATACTCTTGGTTTCATTTTCTTTCAAAAAAGGTGAGAAAATGTTAGGGTATTGCATTGAATAAACCTTATGATCTGATTATCGGCTATGCAGATTTACACCCATTTTTTTTTCGAAAGTATTCTTTCGCATTAAACCTTATTTAGTAGCAGAATTTTATGGTTAAATAAAATAAAATATTTTTTTTTAAATAATAGTAATTTAAGTTTGATTAGACCGTAATCAGTCCCCCCCCCCTTTCTCAATCATCAACATCATCCGATATGACAAATTTTTAGTCATGAACATTCAAATTATAAAAGGAAAACAATCTGTATTTACTCTACTGAACTTTCAGAATTGTTTACAGAAATAGTGTGTGTTCAAAAAATATAACAATGAATAAAAACTTATATCGTAATTTTACACAAATGTGAAAATTTTCCGCAGGTGATGAAGATCTCGTGTTTTAAAGGCGATTTTTGCACTGCCATTAATAAATCTTAAACATTTTTCTAATGACATAATTTTTAACAATCTTTCATTCCACCCGTTCTGAAACAAGACCAATAAACAGGGTTGGCTTTTTACCGGTAAAAACCTGGGGGGAAGGTGGTAAAAAATTAAGGATATACAATAAACTGTTAGCCCTTAAACTGTATTTTAATACTATTGATAAAAATTCTATTTTCATGTAATTGGTGTATTAATATATAATATCTATATAGGGGAGAGTGGGGTGGTGTGGGACTTTTTTTTTTACAAAATTAAGAATTTTTTTTTATATATATACACAAAAAGAAAAAATTCAATTTATAGCATGCAAGGTAAAACACTTTTTAATCCCCCTGAACAATATAGAAACATAACGTGCAAATACTATTTTATTTTAAAGAGAACGTAAGTTTCAAAATGTGTCTCATACCTCCTCATTAAGAGTTATGGGACAGCAATAATAAAAAAAAAGCTATAAGGCACAAAATAACCTATAGTGTCGGTAAGATAAACAATCAAACAAAGGTTGTAAGTTGATAATGTATATGCCACAATATAAAATTCCAGTATCTTCATGACTGGAATGAAAATTCAAGATTCTCTGACATAGGTGACATTAAGGCCCCACACTAGGCTCAGAATGTAAAGATGATAATGTAAAAGTCTATAGGAGCGTTCTTTTGAAATACCTAACTCAAATTTTAATATTTTTACATGATTCTTTTGAACAAGATAGCTGAGGATGATCCATAACCGGCCTAGTTTTTATTTTTTCGATTTTGCTTTTATATTTTTTGTATAACGATAGTTTCAATTTCAGAACCGGTTCAAACCAATTTCGTAAGTTAAAGTAAAGATTTTTTTAAAAAAATCTGAAACAAAAACTGAAAAAGTAAAAACTACGCCGCTTGCGGATCGCCCTCAGCAATCGTGTGCAAAACAATCACGTAAAAATATTAAAATTTCGGCGAAATATTTGAAAAGAACGCCCCCATAGACTTTGCATTATCATCCGGGTCTTTTTCTGTGCCTAGCGTTGCGCCTTAAATAGTCATCAATTTATTTACATTTTGAAGTATGAATGCATATATTATCAATGTTATAATTAATATATTATCCTCTAAAAAATTTGCATGTTAGCAATTCGCATTATTATTAATTAAAAAAGGGAACTGAGCGCGTCCCATTCATCCCTTTTCTGGCATGTCCCATTCCTCGCCATTTCCTTGTTTGTGTTAAACTTCTTGTTCAAACAAAAATGCTGATTTAGGCTTAGTTTAAATTATGGATAATATACAGTATAATGTTCCATAAATAGGGAAACTATTACATTTATACATAAACAAGCCTTTAATATATTGAGAGCAAATAAATCAAATTTAAATTGGATTTTTGAAAAAAAAAATTGCTTTCAAACATTTGCAAGTCTATGCATATCAATATTTTTTTGTAAACTGAAGAATGGATTAGCATTGCTTCATCTTGTATGCGATCGATGAAATGTTTAGAATAATGCACAAAGAGAAAAACCTACAGTCCCATTCCACCCGACTTTCCCCCATATAGCAAAAGGGGAAATAAAGAATTAGCCTGTTCCCTAAAGCTCCTGATATACACTATATGGCCAGAGATGACCGTCCACTTGCGATTTTAGAAATTTTGTTAAATATCTAGAAAAATGTATGTAGAATTATCCTGAAAATCTTAGTGTATAAATATAATACACTACCTGGCCATTGATTATCGTCCACTTGCGATTTTAGACATTTTGCAAAATATCTAGAAAAATACATGAGGAATTATCCTGAAACTCTCAGTGTATAAACAATATAGTACAGGTCATCTATTTCCGTGAAGATTTCTTCCAGAAACTTTATAGGGGACCGCCAACAAATTAAAAAATGTATGAATATTTTTTGGATAACCCTGTCAAAACTAATGCATCAAAAGCGCTCAAACTGTAGATTGTGATTAAGTGGCTTATTGTTATAAACTGTGTTCATTTTTATGTCGATAGCATGTATACTCGTAGAGAAATGAAGGTTTTTATAAAAATACTCCCAAATTTTTCCAAATTTTTGCTTATAATTTGCAGAGTTCTTAATATAAAATAATAATATTTTCTGAAAATGTGACAAACAACAATCAGAATTAAAAAATAATAAAAATGGTATGAAAAATGAGTAGGTTTACTAAATAGTTTTTCACTGCTCATGCGTGAACGATATCAAAATTTCATTCGCATATTATGTTAGCTAAATGTATTGAGCAACTTTTGTGAAAGTTGCCAAATCATAGCTTGAAAATTCTGAAAATAATCGTCAATAGAATCACTTAAAAATCCGTTATTTCCAGAATGAAGCAAAAACAAGAAGGGTTGTATCCATATATTCATTAATTAGTGTCAATATAGAATACACAATACGGAACTTACTAGTACATTTGGATACAATCCCTCATTTTTTTTTTTTTTTTGCTTCATTTTGGGAACAATGGATTTTCCACTTATTATATTGACGATTATTTTTAGAATTTTCAAGCTATGATTTTGTGACTTTCACAAAAGTTGCTCTATACATTTAGCTAACATAATATGCAAATGAAATTTTGATATCGTTGACGCATGCGCAGTGAAAAAATATTTAGTAAACCTACTCATCTTTCATACAATTTTTATTATTTTTTAATTTTGATTACAGGGTATTATGTGCAATGTTGTTTGTCAAATTTTCAGAAAATATTATTATTTTATATTATGAACTCTGCAAATTATAAGCAAAAATCTTGGAAAAATTTGGGAGTATTTTTATAAAAACATTCATTTCTCTACGAGTATACATGCTATCGACATAAAAATGAACACAGTTTATAACAATAAGCCACTTAATCGCAATCTACAGTTTGAGCGCTTCTGCTGCATTAGTTTTGACAGGGTTATCCAAACGATATTCATTATTTTTTAATTTGTTGACGGTCTCCTATAAGGTTTCTGGAAAAAATCTTCACGGAAATATATGACCTGTACTATTATGTGTATACACTGAGAGTTTCAGGATAATTTCTCATGTATTTTTCTAGATATTTAACAAAATGTCTAAAATCGCAAGTGGACGATAATCAATGGCCAGGTAGTGTAGTACAAGTCATATATTTCCCTGAAGGTTTTATTCCGAAACTCCAATAGGGGACCATCAACAAATTAAAAAAGAATGAATACCTTTTGGATATCTTTTGAATAACCCTGTCAAAACTAATGTAGCAAAAGCGCTCAAACTGTAGATTATGACTAACACTAGAACCGCGGCGACGGGTCATTTTGACCCGTGTCATGCGCAGAGATGTCAATTCGAACCAGAAAAGTCTTTATAAAATAAGCTAAATATAAGCTGAGCAAAAATAATTTCTATAAATTACTCAAGCAGTTTTAAATGAAAATTCCGGTGAGAAATATTTTTATAAAATTTGAATGAATTTTCCCGCGGTTTTAGTGTTAAGTGGCTTATTGTAATAAACTGTGTTCATTTTTATGTCGATAGCATGTATACTCATAGAAAAATTAAGGTTTTCTACGAACCCGAAAAACAGTCTCAAATTTACCCAAGATTTTTGCTTATAATTTGAAGAGTTCTTAATATAAAATAACATTCTTTTCAGAAAAGGTGACAAACAACATTGCACACAATACCCTGTAATCAGAATTAAAAAATAATAAAAATTGTTCGAATATTGAGTAGGTTTACTAAATAATTTTTCACTGCGCATGCGTCAAAGATATCAAAATTTCATTTGCATATTATGTTAGCCAAATGTATAGAGTAACTTTTGTGAAAGTTGCAAAATCACATCTTGAAAATTTTGAAAATAATCGTCAATAGAATACGTTGAAAATTCGTTATTCCCAAAATGAAGGAAAAACACGGGGGGTTGTATCCATATACACTATATTGCCATTGATTATGGGACACTTGCGATTTTAGACATTTTACTAAATATCTAAAAAAATACATGAGGAATCATCTCGAAACTCTTACAAGGGCACCACCAAACATGGTGCACACAGATTTTGATGATTTCTAAGTATGTTGTAGGGGTCATACCACTAATTATTCAGCTGAAAGGATTCTTTCAAATGGGCCTTAATTTTTGAGAAATTGGGGGTCAAAGTTCAGTGTATATTTCAAATACTTATTTGTACGAGCACCGCATGTGAATCGGTGGCGTCATGGTAACGAACGAGCCTGCAAGTCGAAAGGTTGCGGGTTCGAATCAGTCTTCGGCTTTTATTTATTTATTTTTGTATTTTTACACGTTACAAATTTTAAGTATTTTTATTACAAAATTGCTACAGCTTTTGATATTTTCTTAATAAATTACATTTACATTTTTAATTTTTTTCATGAAAATTTATTTTTTTTTCTGCAATTTTTAAACGAATATTTCTATTGACAAAACTACAAAACTAGTTTACGCCTAGAACTTTTTTTTATTAATTATTATTCGCGTTTTTTATTTTAAGCACAATCCTGAAATAATGATTTTTTTTCCTATCGCTTTTTTATTTTATAGCATTCTAAATGAAAACTTGCCTTTTTTTTGTATATGTATAAATAATACAAAATAATTTTCGGATGCAATTTTTTAAATGTCTTTAGGATTAGATTATTCAAGTAATGCGTATCTTCGAAAAAATAGTAAAATATTAATGCAGTAATGTTAAAAAGCAAGTTGTTGCCAGTTATCCAAGTTTTCAATTTTTTAATTTTCTGTAAATACATTTATCGCCAAAGTTCAACATAAACATAAGTTATCGTTTGCACAAATAAGAAATGACAGATTACATCTATTTTTATAACAAATCAAAACACTCTTTCCGTATCGTCTGTTTAATCAGATAAAATTTATAATACATATAAAAATACTTTTTTTAATCGTCTGCTTTCCTCCGTAATTATCAGAATAAATGAAGATTTCTTGTTATTGGTCTTATTTTTGCACTTTTACAAATGATGATTAAACCTTTTTTTTTTTTTTTTTTTTTTTTTTTTTTACTTTTAATATATTTTTAAACATATTTATCACGAATTAAGTATTTTAGTAATATAAATTACATTAAATGCAGTATTAAATTTTCTAAAAATCCAAGCACAATATTGTGTAATACATATTTGAAAAGAAAAAAAAGTGACTGATTAATCTAAAAATATTAATATTTAAAGTAGTGGAGATTTTAAAATATTGAAATTTTCTTATACTTTTTCAAAATTTTAATTAAATACAAATTTTTATTTATTTATTTGTTGCAAAATGTACTTTTAATTGAACCCTGAAGTGCAGTCAATTCACCATATTTTGAAAAAATAATAATAAAAAAATGTTGTCAATGTAAACTTTCCTCTTCAGAAAATATCAAAAGGTTCAAAGCTGTTGAATTTTCAATTCTGCTTATAATTTGCGAAGTGTAAAAAAAAAACATAAAAATAAGTAAAAGGGCGAGGACTGATTCGAACCCGCAACCTTTCGACTTGCAGGCTCGTTCGTTACCACGACGCCACCGATTCACATGCGGCGTTTGTACTAATAAGTATTTGAAATATACTCTGAACTTTGATCCCCAATTTCTCAAAAACTAAGGCCCATTTGAAAGAATCCTTTCAGCTGAATAATTAGTGGTATGACCCCTACAACATACTTTGAAATCATTAAAATCTGCGTGCACCATGTTTGGTGGTGCCCTTGTTAGTGTATAAATATAATAGTATACGTCATACATCTCCGTGAAGAGTTTTTACCGAAACTCCATAGGGGACCGTCAACAAATTAAAAAAGAATGAATATCTTTTGAATAACCCTGTCAAAACTAATGTAGCAAAAGTGCTCAAACTCTAGATTATGATTGAATGCCTTATTGTAATACACTGTGTTCATTTTTATGCAAATAGCATGCATACTCGCAGAGTAATTAAGGTTTTTATAAAAATGGTCCCAAATTTTTCCAAGTTTTTTCCTTATAATTTTCAGATTTCTTAATATAAAATAATATTTTTTTTAGAAAATATGACAAACAACATTGCACACAGTACCCTGTAATCAGAATTAAAAAATAATGAAAATTGTATACAAAATGAGTTGGTTTACTAAATAATTTTTTACTGCGCATGCGTCAACGATATCAAAATTTCATTTACATATTATGTTAGCTAAATGTATAGAGCAACTTTTGTGAAAGTCACAAAATCATAACTTGAAAATTCTGAAAATAATCGTCATTTGAATAAGTTGAAAATCCGTTATTCTCAAAATGAAGCAAAAACAAGAGGGGTTGTATCCATATATTCATTGATTAGTGTCAATATAGAATACACAATACGGGATGTTACGACTACTTTTGGATAAAATCCCTCATTTTTTTGCTTCATTTTGGAAACAACGGATTTTGTCCTTTTTCTATAGACGATTACTTTCAGAATTTTCAAGCTATAATTTTGAGACTTTTACAAATGTTGCTCTATACATTTAGCTAACATAATATGCAAATGAAATTTTGATATCTTTGACGCATGCGCAGTAAAAAATTATTTAGTATACCTACTCATTTTTCATACAATTTTTAATATTTTTTAATTCTGATTACAGGGTACTGTGTGCAATGTTGTTTGTCATATTTTCTGAAAAAAAATATTATTTTATATTAAGAACTCTGAAAATTATAAGGAAAAAACTTAGAAAAATTTGGGGCCATTTTTATAAAAACCTTAATTACTCTGCGAGTATGCATGCTATTTGCATAAAAATGAACACAGTGTATTATAATAAGGCATTCAATCATAATCTAAAGTTTGAGCGCTTTTGCTACATTGGTTTTGACAGGGTTTTTCAAAAGATATTCATTCTTTTTTAATTTGTTGACGGTCCCCTGTGGAGTTTCGGTAAAAAATCTTCACGTAGATGTATGACGTATACTATTATATTTATACACTAAAAGTTTCGAGATGATTCCTCATGTATTTTTCTAGATATTTAGTAAAATGTCTAAAATCGCAAGTGTCCCATAATCAATGGCAATATAGTGTATTCATTGATTAGTATCAATATAGGATTCATAATAGGGGCTTACTAATAAATTTGAATAAAATTCCTCATTTTTTTATTATTATTACTGGTATGGAATACCTGTACATGTTAGGGAAATTCGTTGCTAATCTGGAATAGACACTTTGTTCCAAGATATGTTTTGTAAATAGTTTGTAACTCTTAATGATAATACAGGAAAATAATATCTGAATGACATGTATGAGTTGGTCATGTAATTTTCTCGTGCTGTCCGAAAATAGGCAATAAAGAAGAAAGTGCCCGGTTAAACGGATGGCATTGAGCTCGCAGGCTATACATACAGGGGTTGGACAAAAATATGGAAACACCTTTTGAAATGCATGTTTGAAAAGAAAGATTGATTATAATGCACTATGTTGATGGCACTGGAGTTTTCGCCTACTGACGCCACCTATACAACTTCGTAAAATCGCTGAACCGTCCAGTCGTTGTTGGAGCACTGTTATGTGAGATTATCATTGCATTATGTCAGAGTTAACAGACTTCGAACGTGGACAAATTGTTGGCGCGCGTATGGTGGGTGCTTCCGTAAGCAAGGCAGCCGAGGTTTTTAGTATTTCAAGAGGTACTGTATTGAAGATTTATTCCGCATATTTGAAATGCGGAAAAAACATCATCCGCTAAATCACAGCACGGACGAAAGTGTGTGCTGAGTGACCGTGACAGACGATCATTAAGGAGGATTATCGCGAAAAATAAGCAGTCCACAGCTGCAAATGTTACTGCTGAAATGAATGTCGTGTTACCAAATCCTGTGAGTACCAAAATAATTACAAGGGAGCTTCATAAATAGGGAATCGCTGGCCATGTTGCAATTGAAAAAACATCCATCAGTAATGCTAATGCCTGTAACAGGGAAAAGTGGTGTTTAAGTCATAAAGCCTGGACTATAGAGCAGTGGAAGAGTGTAATATGGTCTGATGAGTCTTCTTTCACATTTTTCCCCACTTCTCGCCGATTTTACGTCTGGAGAACGCCACCTCAAGCCTATAATACAGACTGCTTGTTGCCAAGAGTGAAACATGGCGGGGGTTTGGTGATGGTTTGCGCAGCCATATCGTGGTTCTCTTCTGGCCCCATGATAACTCTGCAAGGGCGTATTACTGCTCAGACTTTATTCAACATTTTGGACGATCAAGTCCATCCAATGGTACAAGCTTTGTTCCCCAATGATGATGGTATCTTCCAAGACGACAACGTCCCCGTTCACACAGCTCACATTGTCCAGGACTGGTTTTCTGAGCACGAAGATGAATTTTCGCATCTCCCCAGGCCACCAAAATCATCAGACTTGAATATTATCGAACCATTGTGTTCTACATTGGAGCGGAAAGTGCGTTTTCGCTATCCACCGCCAACATCGTTTTCTGAACTTGCCACTGTTTTGCAGGAATAATGGTACAATATTCCCTTGGCAAACATATAGAAACTGTATTTATCCATTCCGAGAAGACTGCAAGCTGTTTTGAATAACAACGGGTACCGTACATAATACTAGGCAAGAAAACGTGTTTTTTTTAAGGTGTTTCCATATTTTTGTACAACCCCTGTACAACTGTATATTATACTCTTATTTCAAAGAATAATGCCCTTCCAAAAATAAAAGAAATCAACTAACTGTAAGTTATTGGACAGTGGATTAACTGCCATCCCTCTTTATACTTAACCAATGAGCCCCTAAAACTAATCAGGAAAGTGCCTTATCAGAGTGAAATTATTAACAAAATTTGAAGAAAATGTGATAATTCTGCATGATTTCTGCATATTTATATAAATTAAGGAGGGTAGCACTCTCTTCTCCCCCCCTTTATATTTAACCAGTGAACCTCCAATGCTAATCAGTGAAGAACCTTATCAGAATGAACCTACATATAAAATTTGAAGCAAATCTGATATTTATATAAAGAGTTATCACGTTACATACAGAACCTGTGGGCACATTAGCTGTCAGGCTTTGATAGCCTTGTGAGCTATAATTTAAATTTTATTTAAATTTTATTCTTTCTTTTTTTGTTCATCTACAATTTTTGCTGTACTTTGATGATAGATTTTAATTGGACTGTCTTGTTGTGTGTTTTCCTTAATGTGTTATTATTTTTTTTCAGATAGTGAACTTAAATTTATAGTACTTACATTACCATGCTTGATACAAGAAAAGTTTCCGACTCTTTATCATGAAGAAGGTGCAGAAATTTATGTGTTTCAACCTGTTACTGTGCTCCGCAACTCAAGCAACTTGTTAAATTACTCATGCTATGCTAAATTTTATATAAACAGTTAATTATAAAAACTGATAATTTTATAAGCTTAGTTGCCGTAATTTCGGGTGTATAAGCCGCAGACAAAACAATTCTTTTTCGACCCAGAATTTTTTAAGAAACAAATATAACTAGTTAGATCGCCGTAAATATTTGTCTTCAATCACTAAATAAGATTTCTGGGTCCAAAAAGAATTGTTTGATCCGCGGCTTATACACCCGAAATTACGGTACTTTGTGATATGCATTGTTTTGGTTGTTTAACGTTAACTATAGTAAAAGCCAATTTAAATTTTTATCATTTTTATTAGATACTTATGTCTTTAAAATTTTCTCAGTGGCATCAGTTCCACATTGTGTTACGTCTTTGTTTAATAATATTTAATACATTCTTTGTGTTTACAATAAAAAGATTATTTGAACTAAAAGATTGTTTTTTTAATTCAATGTTTTATTCATTTCATTATATTTACTCAGTGGATTAAAATTTCAGATGCAATAAGTCAAAACACAAAGATAATTAGGCAGAAAGTGTTTTGATGTGGATACAGGACTAGAAATCAGCAGTCGTTAGTCGTCAAATGAAACTAAATTATAGAAAAATTATTCCTAGTCGTCAAATCTTGATAGCTAGCTTTCTTTAACTTTAATTTTTGTTTAGCAAATGCTTTCATTTGTATTTTAGCATACATCCCCCCCCCCTCTGCACCATGACATCAGCACGTGTCTTAAGAATTTTGAACCTTTCAATAACCTCTAAGAACTTCACTTTCACCAGTGACTGATAAAACTGGTCCTTGGATATTACACCCCTGTAAACAAGATTTTCTTTTATTATGAGATATTTCTGCATCCTTATATGTTCCTAAAATAAGAAACTGTATTAAAATTGTTTTAAAATTTTTGTATTCCCTTCCTCAAACAAACAAAAAAAAATATGTGTGATTTGGAAATGTTTTAAATGCCCCACCATAATTGGCAACCAAAGATTCATTTATTTGCTAACTTTTTATTTTCTGATGTACTGTTAGTCTCAGATTTTTTAAAAATTAGCTTATCCCTAGTTATATCTAAAGCTCATATTTTCTCTCTGTGGACATATTTGCTTGATTATCTGTTTTGTATGCATATTAGCTTTATAAAAAGAATAAGTTTTTCCAGAATCCAAATATTGTAGTTTAATCAGGTTTCATACTTATGGAAAGTCAGTTTTTATTTTGTTTAGTAAGAAAAAGTGTTTAATATATAAAGTTTCCTCCCCACTTCCCTTCATTACATTAAAATTAAATATGCAATGCAATATTATTACTATTAACATGGTTGTGAAAAGAAATAAGAAAATATGAAATGCAGTTGGCACATCGAAAAAAAAATTGTAGGCATTATTTTGACACCTTACATACAGTTCTTAATTTATAATCCTGTGTGGATATATGCTATAAAATATGGATTTCCGTAAGTTCACTATAAAGGTAAGTACTACATATATTGTAAAAATGATTTTTTTTTTTACTCAATTTCATCTGTGATTTTACCACAGCTATAAAACGAATTTATTTTCTATAATTCATTTCATAGCTTGATGGCTAACTTTCTGGAAGAATTTTAAAGAATATGAAGTATTTTTACTAATTTAAAAGTTACACAGCATTTATTACATATTCTTTTCTAATTTGTGTTTTACATTTTTTTAATTAGATACAGCAGGGTAGCTGAAAAAATATTGGTGCGTTGTTTGACATTGATATTTCACAACTAAAATCTGAGAAATGCTTATTTTAAAATTTTGTAGCATTTCTTCTACTATATGAAATCTTAATCCTCCGAAAAGTTCACAACCGTCAAAATGATCAGCAACTAATATGTTCAACGAAGTATTCACCTCATGGAAGCAAAATAACTTTAATGGAACTTCCAGCAGTATTGGGGCCTTCACATGGAGCAAAAACAACATTGACCATCTGCGTGGATATTTAATAACAGGTGTATTGCCTTCGAACAATCAGATCTTAACTCACTTGACTTCTGTAGAAAAGCTAGAAATAGAAAATCCCCAGTTTGCATTGTATGTGATGCGAAATTATCAAGGCATAGAATGATTTAAATCAGAATTATCTGCAGCGGACTGTCAATTCTCTGATCTTTCGTTTTCAAACTTGTGTAAAAAATAAATATCAAGCCAGTGAACAATTTGTTAAAATGTTGTTATTTCTTTTATATTTTATTATTAAATTATGTCATATATTTTAGAGGATATAGCATTTTTCTGTGTCCTCATACTTTTCAGTTGCCTTGTATATAAAATAATGAAAATACATGTCAAGCAATATACTATGTGTCAAAAAAGATGGTTACTTATTACTTCTGAAACTATAAGAAAATTATAAAAATATTCATATGAAGATAGATAATTCAATTTGTACTTTCTCTTATTTTGGAGTCAAAAAAACATCAAATTTTTATAATGTTCTTGCATCTAAAAATGCCCAATCACAAAAATAGTTACTGGCCCTTTCTTAAACATACCCAAAAGTTTGATCCAAACATATGAGTTAGAGACAGTCAAAAATCATGATTTATTTCATTTTACAAGAACTTCAAAACATAAAATTGAAAATCAGGCTTCAAATTGCATGACAAAGTCACAATATTTGACTCTAACTCAGTGATTTTTAGAGGCAGAAAATAGGTGTAGAGGTTGTGTAAATTTTCCGATTTATTCTAACAAAACCTTTTGGGTATGACTAGCAATGCAATAGTGATGACTTATGATTGGTGATTTTGAAATGCAAAGACTGTATAAAAGTTAAAATTTTGAATTTTTCTTAAAATACTCTCCATGTAAATGAGAGTACAATTTGAATTCTCTGCCTTTCTATGATTATTTTTGTAGTTCATATTATCCCTCTCTGAGTTATAAAAACATGCTACAATTTTTCTTTGGACACCTGATAATGAGTTTAAAAATATAATATTCCATCAATCTAAAAGAAAAAAAAGACTCAAAATATTGACTGATCATGATAATTTTCTCTGCAGAATTCAATTTAAAAATGGGTAAACACTTTCTATTTCATGATTCAAACCAATACAATTTCTTGACAAGCAGGGTGGGGGGAGGGGGTTGCAACTGTGGTCCATAGATTGTGAGTGCTATTTCTTGTAGGATGCCACAGGGCACACTGGATTATGTGTTTCATCCGTTCACCCTCTGGGGCACCCTGGATAAGTAGTATCATTATTCTCCTCTGAGATGCCATTCTTTCACCCCTTAAGGTACCCTGGGTGAGGGGTGCCATTACTCTCCCCTCAAATGCGTTCCTTTCACCCTCTGGGGCACCCTGGATAAGGGATGCCATTACTTTCCCCTGAGGCGCCATCTTTTCACCCCCTGGGGCACCCTGGTTAAGGGGTGCCATTACTCTCCCCTGAGATGCCATCCTTTCACCTCCTGGGGCACCCTGGATAAGGGGTGAGATTATTCTCCCCTGTGGTGCCATCGTTTCACCCTATTGAACACTGTGGATAAGGGGTGCCGTTATTCTTCCCTGAGGTGCCGTCCTTTCACCCCCTGAAACACCCTGGTTTAGGGGTGCCATCCTTTCACCCTAGTTAAGGGTGCCATTTTAGCTCCTCTAGGGGTGTCACCAGTGAGACAAGCCTTTCACCCCTAAAAGGTGCAATGTGTCACCATTAGTTTTAACAGTGAACTCTAGTGCATGTGTTCTTATAGAACAAAATTTAAAAAATGCGCACTGCTAAGAAAATTCTTAAATTCATGAATATTTTTTTTCTGAATTTCACAGAAAAAATCCCTTTTTAAAAAAAAGGCATTTTCCTTTAAAAATCAGAAAACTGCAACATATTTCCTGAAGATAACGAAAAGGATAGAAATAGAAACAAAAAACGGAGAAACTCCATTACGTGCGAGGCTACCTGGCCGAGTGGACAAGGCAGCACACCTCTAATCGCCTGCTAATTGTGGGTTCGAATCCCACTAGCGCCATGAAATAATGAAAACATAAAAAGATCCCTTTTAAATTACATTATTTCTGTTTATTTTTCCTTATTTCTTATTAAAAAAACCTTTTAACTAATTACCTACTAAATAAATAAATAAATAGTTTACGACAATTTCTAAAAATTTTCTATAACATTATTTTTTTTTACAAAATGAATAAAAAAAAATTCAGTCATTAATTGAAAAAAAAAGTGATTTTAAGCAGTATTTTTTTTCAACTAGTTGAAAATTTAAAATTGATTTTTAAAAATAATAAGTATTATGCATCAGTCTAAAAAAAAATAAACCGTTTACAAGTATTCTAAGAATATATCTGAAAGGAAATCTTTAAAAAGCGCAACAGATTTTCCCACTAACTTATAAAAGACATACTTGTACAAGACACTGTCAGCAGCTTCGGATCAGTCAGTAAGGATTTGTTCCGCTATCATAGGTTCTCGAGTTCGATCCTCAGGACGGCTTGAGGCAAAATAATTAAATTAATTAATTAAGCAAAATAACGTAGCAGCTTAAAATCAATTAGAAAGTTCGAATTATTTGACGATTAATCGATTGATTAAATTTAATAATTATATTAAATTATTATCATTAAAAATCAAACCTTGTAACAGAAAGTTACTGCTTCTTCAAACGGAGTTTTCATTTCGTTTATTTCCCAAAACGGAAAATCTAATAACGGAATGGTAAAAGTTCGGCTACTTTGCTGCCAGTAGTTTCTCCGTGAATTCACAGATTTATTTTTAACAGTGCGTTTTTATCACTTGTTTGCACGCATCTCATTATGAAACTGATTATTAGTAATGCGTTTGAAATATATATAGGAGTCAATTATTCATCTGAAATTATCCTATTTAAACGCTTTCAAGAATACCAGAATCTCGTGATAAAGACAAGTACAACCCAGGAATATTATTTGATGATATCGCAAATCTAGTAGAAGATATGAAGCAAGATACGACGTACTATGCAAAGAAGTCCCTTGAAGAACAAAGATAAACAAAGCTAACTGGTTATTATAAAGAGTCTGTAATTACATTCCTTAGTTTTGTCGCAGAGAAGCGAGTGAAATTAACGTCAGCAAGTGCAATGCACCATGTCCCTTTGTATTCAAAATGATATATTGTCTCCAAACTTGGATAATCAATGCTGAATTTAAATTGACTTCTAAATAGAAATAAGGTGTATGTGGTGTGTATGGTTTCTCAGTTCGTGTACATCTGACACCTTAAATCACTATACCAGGAGATTAATTTATTGACGTGTTGTTTATCAACTCACTGGTAGAATACTCATCAATACATTAATTTATTTCCAAGTTATCGTCATGTTAATTGCTTTTCAGTTGTAGTATTTGCCAGGAGAACTTTTTGTTTTAACTTTATTTGAAGGTAGTGTCCGTTTAATAACCGAATAAGTATGACCATTGCATTACAGAAAGAAGTTAATTCTAAAGAAAAAGCTTAAAATTACTCCAAGCGATCACTGTTGGTCTTCATTCATTTAAGAATAAAAAGTCACAGCCTATAATTCTGTTACAGCCAAGTATATGATATTGTTTGAATTGTTGGAACTTCCAGTTGGATATCTTGAAGTTCTTGACTTGTAGAAGTAAGGAGGAAATTACAAACAGATAAAAGATATGATAAATTCCCTACAAATAATACATGACCGTAATGAAAGTGCAGTCGCACTTATTCAGGAATAAAATAACTCATGATGAAATGCAACTACAATTTCTACTACAAGATAATTAAGATCGCCGCTAAAGAAAGAGGAAAAAGACTGTCTCAGATTCCTTTAATATTTTAACGTAAAATAAAAATCTAATAATTTGCATTGTAAATTAAACGAACTGTTGCAATCAAAACGTTAAAAACATTAAAAACAATGGAAGTACATATTTTAAATTTATATGACTAATATTCTTCATTTTTTCAAACTTTATAAATATTGAGTTAATTGAGCTATTTTTAAATATTAAAATTTATTGCTAAAACTTTTTATACTGTGTTTTTGTATCAAAAGGAACAAAATAAAAGAATGAGACTTGTAAAAATAGCAATATAAAAATTCACGGGTTTTAAGTTCCACCCTACAGATGTGGCATGTGGTGAAATGAAGGGTTACCTATTTCGTATACAAAATTAAAGTTACAATTTAAATTTTATAATTTTGTAAACTGATTTTAAAACAGAAGAATAATGTAACTCTCTCTACCGAAGGTACTTTAGAGTGCTATTGAATAAAACTTCACATAAAACTTATTAATTCTGTCTATTAATAGAAGTTTTAGGTAGCTTTCATTACAAAATGTAAAAAGCTACTTATAGCAGCCATCCGCAGGAAAACACTTCCGGAAAATTTTGGTATATTTTCACCGATCATGACCTCCAGACCCCAATAACACACTCCGTTCAAATGTTGACATATATATATATATATATATATATATATATATATATATATATATATATATATATATATAACCATATATATATATATGTGTGTGTGTGTGTGATATTTGTCATGCTGTAACTAACGTATTTATAAACCGATTTGAATGAAACTTGGTATGTACATAGTACATACAAATGTCTCGACCGAGTTCGTTGACCAGCATCATCCGCCATCTTGTTTCAAAATGATGGCCATTTAATTTTTTTTTTATTTAAAATTAAAAAGTAAATGCGAAAAAATTAAAAGTATAAAAATATTTTTCTTTTATGTGTTAAAACAACAATTTCACAATACTTATAATTTTGCCTATATCTTAATGGTGTATGGTGTATATTTGTCGGCCGATTATCTACACTAGGGATATAGGCGCAGGGGGGAGTGCCCTTCGTGGGGGTCTTTCTAAGGGAACCTAACCCGTATTTACGCAAGGTTCGAAGAAAACCACGAAAACTCCGAACGGTTAGGCCGACAGCCGCGAATGGGTTCAAACCCAGCACCTGCCGTCTACCAGTTGAGAGGTCAGAACCTCTCGGCCACTGGTGGGGCGCCTATATCTTAAAAATGATTGATTTATCGCACTTTGAATTTCTCTTATGGCTGACATTTTGAAACGATCTAGTTTTTGTCACGTGTTAACATGCGTATTTAAGAAAAGATTTGGATGTAACTTGGTGTGTACACAGTACATAATGAGGCCTGGACCGAGTTCATTAGCCCGTTCCATCCACCATCTTGTTTCAAAATGACGGCCATTTATTATTTTTTTTAAATTTAAATTTAAAATTAGGTACAAAAAAGTGAGATATTGAAAAATATTTTTCTTTCATGCATTTGACCTTGATACAAAAATTCCAGAGCATTTTTTTTCCGACTGTATCTTAAAAAATGGCTGAGTTATAGCACTTTTAATTTCTAGAGATTCTCAAATTTTGAAATGATCTTATTTTCTGATTTTTCGTTATTTCAAATAATAACACGCATATTTTTATAAACAGATTTCATGTAATTTGATGCGTACATAGTACATACCGATTACTGTACGGAGTTCATTGGCCAGTTCCATCCGCCATCTTGTTGCAAAATGGCGGAAGATTAAATTTTGTTTTAAAATTTAAATTTTGTTTTAAAACTTAAATTTTAAAATTAGGTGCAAAAAAGTAAGAAATATATAAAAAAAAATTCTTTTGTGTGTTTGACCTTAATACAAAGATTCCAGAGCATTTTTTGATTCATCTATATCTTGAAAAATGGCTAAGTTATTAGCACTTTCATTTTCAAGTGTGGTTGACATTTTGAAACGATTTGAAATTTGTTACGCGATAATATTTATAAACTGATTTGGAAATAACTCCTTGTATACATAGTACACACCAATGTCTTGACCGAGATCACTGGCCAACTTCACTCGCCATATTGTTTCAAAATGACGGCCATTTAAGTTGTCAAAAATCTTTTAAATGTATAATAATGTGCAAACAAAAAATTAGAAATTGAAAAAAGGTTCTTTCTAAAGTATTTATCTTAATAATGAATTCCGGAGTATTTTTTGCTTTGTCTTTACCTTAAAAAACACCTGAGATATAGCAGTTTGAATTTCTAATGTGGGTCACATTTAAAAAAAGATCAATTTGCCCGAGACAGCACTAGTATATATTAATCGATTTCGATGTGAGTGTGCATGTGCACATGAATTAAGATTTCGAACAAGCTCATTGGTCTGTTTTATCCGTCATGTTGCTTCAAAATAGCATACACTTCATGAAATCGTGGAATTTGGACACCCTATAAATCGCTTAAAATAAAACCATGTCGAATAAAAGTTGACTGATTTCTAAAAATTTCTATTAATATTTAGTATTGGCAAAAACTAGTATTCAATCTTGCATAACCGGGTTCCACTAATTTGAACTTCGTATGTTTGAATAATATAACTTAATTTAAAATAAATAAATCAATAAGTATATATGAAAGCTACCTCTTCCTCCCGGTACTGCCGGAAGGAATTTTTTGTTCTTCTCGATCAAATTTAGAAAGAATAGAGAAACTGTCGACGCGATATATTTAAAAAAAAATGGTAGTTTTATTATTCATTTTTGTAATTATTTCCTTTCTCTCTTTAAATAAAATTATATAAAACATATTCTACTGCAAAAGCGTTTCCATTTATAGAGAGTATCGTGATGCAATTAAACTCATTGTATTTTTAAGAATTGTGATATTTTCAAAAGCGTAATTTTGTTAATTAATCTGATTATTTTTGTAAATATTTCACAAAAAATATGATTAACGATACATTTATTCAGTTTTAAAGGAAAAAAAACATGTCTAAATTCCATATCAGTATTCTCTAAATATTCCAGCATACCTTCAGATATTAAAAAAAATAATTACTGAGGTGGATTAATTTCTTGATAAATAATTCGGTAGATAAACGGTTAATGCAGCATGTACAATATACCGGGTGTCCCAAAAATGACTGATGGATTTTAAAATTCAATAACTTGCAAACGGTGACAAATATTTAAAATTTTTTTGCAGAAGAGTTATGTTTAATGTCAGGAGTTTTTTTTACCGAAATTTTTTATTTTAGTTCGCATCTCAAACAATAGGTGGCGCTGACGGCAATTGAAGGCCAAGTGATCAGTGCTGAGTGAAGCGTCGACATGGCCTTCATTCGCCGTCCGCGCCACCTATTGTTTGAGATGCGAACTAAAATAAAAAATTACGGTAAAAAAACTCCTGACCTTAAACATAACTCTCCTGCAAAATTTTTTTAAATACCTGTCACCGTTTGCAAGTTATTGAATTTTAAAATCCATCAGTCATTTTGGGGACACCCGGTATATATATGTATGTAACACTTCAACACCAAAAATAAATAAACTAATAAATAAAATAAAAACTTCCATGAAATACCTACGGAGGGATCCAAGTAATTTTCAGTAATTTAACTGAATCAATTGTTTCATAATTACTTCACTTTATTAAAGCTGCAAACAAATACATACCATATTTTTTCTAAAGAATATGTCAGGTTACATATTTTTTTATGAAATATTTTGCAATTATCCAAGCAAACTATAGTTTTTAATTAATAACGTAAAAATATAGATGTAAAATCTTTACCGATAAAATCTCAGATTGAGTAAATAAATAATGAAAACTGTAAAGTAAAACGGAATTTTTTTCATTTTTACAGAATTTCCCTAACATATTTACAAAATACCGATTAAAGTTTTATCTAATATATTTATAAAATACCAATAAACTGTCTTTTTAAATGCATACTTAATTAAAAAATCACCAGTTTTTGTAAGCAAACTAAGTAAAAATTAATAATATAGCAATTTTCTTTACTTACAGATGTTTAAATCTTTTTTTTTTTTTTTTTCGCTAATGAGAGAAACATGATCTAATATAATTTTGTTGTTTTCCTGAAAAAAAGCTTAATTAAAACTACAAAAACAGAATTATTAAATAAATATATATATATAATGTAGGTTTTTTTTTTGCAATTTTTAATGTTTAGATTAATTTTCTATAATTAGAAAGGCTAGAAACTATTATTATTATTCGTTTAAAATAAATGAAATTTCAATCTAAAATTTAATTTGTTTTTAAAACAAAAATATTAAAGCTAATTAGTAAAAATAAATGAACTTGTAACTGCATATTTCAATTGTCTTTCTTTCTTTCTTTTTTCATTAAATTTTCTTATCGCAAATAGCTATGTTTCTAAGCACCCTACTTATCACTGAATGTAAAAATGCTCAAATTACTATGATTTTCTTCAATTAAAATAATAGAACTTTATATAAATCACCAGTAAAGAAAGGTTATACACAGGGCGCGTTTTGAGCTTGAAGATTTAAAAGTACGTCATTAGCCATTGTAAAAACGTGTCTTTTAGGGGTGCTGGTCACTCGAATTCCAATAAGTAATGTTACGTCTATTTCCATCTGAGGCATTCGTATATTTAAAGCATCTCCTCAGGTAACTAATATTTTTTTATTTCTTTTTCTGTGTACTCTTCTAATAAAAAAAATCACAGTTCAAAATATTTTTAAAATATATGATTATGTTACAATAGTGACACCTATATTTTCCAATTTTATTTTTATTTAAACGTTGTACAAAGGATTTTTGTCGAATTTCCTAAAGATTACCAGGAGGGTGAACGGGAAAATTAATTTGATTTCAGAAAAAACTGTGTCATTTTATTAGTGAGAACCATATCCAAAATTTAAAATAGTACATTTTGATCTCGCGGTTTTGGGTTTTTTTCACTCCACACTGTTATATATTAAACTGAACTTTAAAAAAAATCAATTTTGTTACACAAAATCACATTTTATATATAAATTAAATGTAAATAAAATTTTTATCTCTATATTCAAACAATCATATAATTTTAATTTAATATACTGACTAACAATTGCCGTAAGATTACTGAAAAAAATAATTTAAAAAAATGAAAATATTATATGAAATAATTAAAGTAATACTTTTATAATAATTGTAGTGTATAGTGTAATAAAATAAACGAAATATATCATTACCAAGTTTTATAAAAAATGCATTTTTTATTACCTATCTGCAAAGCATACAAGAGAGATTTTAAGCGTAGTAATGCGTGTGATTTTTTCCATGAATGATTTTCAAAAAGTCTCTTAATAAAAATATCAGGTTGCGGTTTTAACGTAGCATTATATCAGCAGGTGACACTTCATTTTTCATTGAAATTTAATGCTATGTGTATTAAAAATATTATTTATTATTCGCAAAAGAAATAAATCTCGTTAGAAATGCGGCTTAGCTAAAGTAGAGAATATTAAGAAGCCTTTGTTTAGCATTATAGATTTAAATTAGTAAAAGGACTTTTTTAAAACTGATACATTTTTATGTAAACGTACTTATCTTAAGAAAATTTGCATTAAAGTTTCATATAATGTAACTATAATGCAGTACCTTTTTAAATTGGTTATCCTTATTTTACATCTTTTTTAAGTTTAATATTTATATTATTATATCAGGATTACATTGTTCATTTTAATGAGAAAACAATTTGTTTATATTATAAGGAAGTTTCCATAAACAAAAACGTACTAATTTTCAGATTATGCAAATTGTTACACAATGTGTACAGTACATTTTCTTCTGATAAATTTAATTATAAAACAAAATTATTTGACCTTCATTTTGTACTCTTATTTACTTATTTCTTTTACACTGAAATAAATTATAAAATATTTTAATTACACAAAGACTACTCCGATTGTTTATTAACATATAATAAACAATCCGAGCAAAAAAAGAACGTTGGCACTCTAGCCACAATCTTAATTTTTAGATGATTTATTTTACATTTTTCTGCTTTAAAAAGAAGATGCGGATGAGAGTTTCTATTACGCGTTGATCCCGTAGAATTTTGGCCTAAGCAGCATAAAACATCCCAGCGTTACCCCCTTCCCCTTTTTCAGTTCTGTTACTTATTTATTTATTTATTATTATTATTATTAATTTTATTTATTTATTTTTTTAACAATTTGGAAAGTAGTTGTTGTTTTCTTTCTAGAGATATCTTAGACATATCTGAATACTTATAATGTCTTCTTTTTATTCGTTTTCGGATTGATCCATGTCTTATGTCCAGAAATGATATAAGGTGGTCTGGTGTAATAGCGCCAGGCGGGGTAATAACGCCAAGTGCTAATATTATGCATAATTATGAAATATTCTGGTAAATGACACCCATGTGCTCTGCGCAGAAGGGATTTGAGTCATATAAATTGCAAAAAACAGCTTCAAGTTAATTTGTTTCATTTTTAGGTCTTATTTTTTTTACAAGCAACTAAAATTAACGCTGGTTCTAAAATTTGCGCGATACGTTTTGTGATGGGAAGACTATTTTTTTTATCCGGAAATACTTTGTTAATTACATAAATTTGTAGTACATTTAACGGACTTTCAAAATGTTGTTGAAGATTTTGTATACCTTCTCGAGATAATTTGCAATTTAAAATGTACAGCATAATAAATATAACGGGGTAGTAACGCCAATCCCTGGCATTATTACCCCGGTTGATTCACTACAGTGGCCGAGGTACATCCTAAATACTGATTCAAATAAACACAGTTAAAACTGTGCAATATTTCTAATAATTCTGTTTAAGCGGTCCTTTTTAAGCAAAAAGAAGCTCACGGTCTGATATTCTTTTGTCTCATTCTCCCCTTCCCCCACACACACCACACCTTTATTTTTCTTACACTTTCACAAAAAATTGAACATTTTCAATAGCTTATAATGCAATTTGTCAATTTCTAAGTTTGTAGAGTTTGTATTTTTAGAATTGGGCAATCTACATGCTATTATTCCATCTTATTTCACAGATTTGTTTGCATGGCGTTATTACCCATATAGGAGGGTAATAACGCCAAATAGCTTTGGTCAAGAAATCACGCCATTACATTTTATGAATGCATATCTGTTAAATTATTTTTTTATATAGATAGTCAATGAATTGCTGTATCAAATCATATATTTGTTTGAAAATTACAATCTAAAACTGAGCCGTGAAAATTGGTAGAACCTTAACGTGGCGTTATTACCCCAGGGTACCTTACGTCTTTTTTCACGATGACAAAAAAAAAGCATTAAAACAACAAAAAAAAATTAATAACTCAATAAAAACAGATACAACTTTTAAACACATTGCATTTAAAAGTACATTTTTTCTGTATACGACGGTGTAAAAAATGTTATAAGAATATATAGAATATGCTTACAAGTTAAAAAAAATTGCCAGTACCTAAAATTGCAAAATTGTAATTTTATTTAAAATTTATTTACTATCGATGAATGGAGTACGAAGTATATGACTCTGTTGTTACATAAGCCACGTTTTGATCATCCTAAAATGATGTTTATTATTTTTTTAATTCTAAAACTTTAGTGTTTGAAAATATCATTTTCCAAACGGTCGTTGTCATTTGTTATATTACATTTTTTATGACTTCTTTTTCTGGTAATGTATTTTACTTGGAACACTATAGCATTTATAAACACTGTAGCCTTACACTGAGAAAATGAACACTCTTAACTCTTCCCGTAAATCATGGTGACGTCACTGCAACGTCGTTGTGAAGTCACATTGAGACTTTGTGACCATCGATTGTCGATGTGACGTCACGTGACGTCGATGTGAAGTCACAGTGACTAAAATGTGAAGTCGTTAAGGCCGTTTTAGAGCTCTTTTGTGACGTTTTACATTGACATTTGCATTGTGACGAAACTATGACAAAGCGACGATATTTAAATTGACAGAAATACGTCTTTTAAAGTAAATAACATGTTTTGAAGGATATTTTTAAATTTCTAAAGATTTTTAAGAAAATCACATCTCAGTCACAATGTGCCGTCACTGAGTGGTGGCATTTTGGTCACAGATGTGATGTTACCAAAGTGACTCACAGTGACGTCACTGTGACGTTACTGTGACCATGTATGCTTTTAGGGTTAAAATGTATATATTTCGGTACCAGTGCTTCTAACGATATTTTAGTAAATTCATGTAAGTATTTTTCAGCGCGTGCGTAATTCCACTTCATTATATATTCAACGTAATAAAAACGTCCACGATTTTTAAAATGACTATGATTTATTCAAGATCTAGAATAATTGTGTTAAAACTAATAAATTGCAATTACAGATCCAGTGTTTATCTACACTGTAAAAAAAAGGGTCAATATACTGAAAAAATTTTAGTGATCCATGGAATTACTAAAAAATTTTTAGTAATCTTACTCGGTTACAAGAAAATCTGTAAGAATTACTAGAAAAAAGCTAGTAACGAATAGAGTTAATAGATTTTATTTTTAATAGCCATTACTAAAACTCGCTTGGTGTGGCCGTGATATCCTAATGGTCATAGCACTGAACTCCAGGCTGAAAGTACCTGGGTTCGATGCTGGACTATACCAAATACGCACCGAATGTATGCAGTGTAAGTACTCGTTAAATAAAGGGATTCTGAAAATCATGTTGGAGCAGGTAGCAATGTTTGGTGCTGCCATCTATTGCGGCCATCTTATCCTAAAATATTCCGCTTCAGAAGTCTGTCTTTTTAACCACTGGATGCAGCTCGAAGGAAGCTCCTGCTCTTCGAGCACACGTACTGGTTATTAAAAATAATATTGGAGCTATTACTAAAATTTGCTTGGTGGCTCACACTAAAAAGGTTTTAAGTTACTTATAATAAAAAAATTCTTTTGTTCAGTTTACAAAAGAAATGTTTGTTTTACTTCCAAAAAAAAAAGTTTGTAATGGTTACTAAAAAAATCTGTGGAATACAAAATTACTAAAAAAACTTTTAGTAACCTCTTGAATTTTTTTTTACAGTGTACGATTTCATTTCCGACGATAGATCTAGTCCAGATATCGTACCAAAAGAATAAGTAAATTGTGTTTGCCATATTTTTGAATCACAGTTTAGGTATTTGATTTTTGTAGACCTCTTTCAAAGGTTCCTGGTTTAAATCCTAGTATGAGCACTTTTAACAAATTTATAAAATTACATCTCGAATTTGTAGCAAAGGATTAACATTTGCAGTTGAAAACTGGTAATATTGCTGATTTGTCCTCAAATTCATTCTTTGTTTTTATTTGAAATAATTTTAAAGATGAATTTGTGTTTTGTTTTTAAATGAAATAAACCACTAAGTATAATAATACAGAAACCCCCTGACTTATGTAATTTCTTTAAAAATACCTTAACAATTTTAACATTAATACGTATTATTACTTTATAATTATATTAAAACATATTTTTATTGAAATACGTTTTAAAATATTTTTAATAAGCTTTGTAGTATAATTATACGTATCGAAAATTGAACTCTAAAACTAAGAAAAAGAAACTACTATAATTTTTTTTTCATATGTAGTGTTTTTTATTTTTGTTACTTTTGTTGTTTCTAAGATATTTAGAAGTAGATAAAGGTATCACTGTTCTAAGTAGCATATTCCTTCAATTTTTTTTTTTTTTTTTTTTTTTTTTTTTTTTTTTTTTTTTTTTTTTACTTATTTTTCAAACATTTCGTTATCGTGTTCATCATTAATCTATTCTACTCTTTCATAATTATATTCAACCATTTACGGTGAAATATGCTAAGAACTGTTAATATTCCTCGAATAAATGTATGTAAGAAAAATTAAATACTAAAAACAATCCATTATGAAAATGCAATAAATGCATAATAAAAAACTTTTAGTTCTTTATTTTCGAGTTTTCTTATAAAAAAAAAATATATTCACAATGAAATGTCAATTTAAAGCATATAAATTATAATTAAATACTATAATTAAATACAATAATTACGTCATTTTATGTTAATGTGTGTTTTTTCAAAACAATATTCATTACTGAGATCTAAATCCGAAATAAACTGTTTTAAATTTTCACTAAGTGAAACACGAGGAATTAGAGCATAGTAGCTTTTATATAATTTTCCGGAATTCCACTTTTTTCTCAATTATATTAAAGCCTTAATTCTATTCTGAAAACCACATTCTGTCTAATGAGTTTTGTAAAAATTCGATTAGTAAATGAAATATTTTAATTTTGTAAGACTGGTATGCAATAGAATTGAATTTGAACCTTTAAAACTGCATTCAATTACGCTTTCTTTAATAGATGTATCGAGCTGAAAATTGTGACACTAATTGCAATTTACTTAAAAAATTAATATTTTGATATGATTATGCATAATTGTTTGTTTATAATTCCTACACAAATTACAGAATAAAATTATTTCAATAAAATAAAATGTTGCTTAAATATTTTCTTAATATTTAAATTATAAAAATGTATATGTAATCTTTTTAACGAGATTTACTTAAATTTTTCTGGATTAAATATGTGCTTCCAAAACTGAATACTAGAAGGAAGTATGAAAATCCGTGTTAATTATTTTTCTTACTTGTGTTGTTTTTAAGATAGAATACTAAATAGCACATAAAGGATTTCCCTCATAAATATTTTTCATTTATCTTTCGAAAAATTCTTTATCGTTTTCACCATTTTTATAGTCTATTGTTTGATAATCCCCTTCTCCATTTACCAGTGAAATACGAATTGTTAATATGCTTTAAACAATTATATGTAACAAAAATTAAATACTAAAAAGAAATCCATCATGTAAATGTTTTAAATTCTGTGTAAGGTTATTTAAGTTCTTTATTTTCAAGATTTCTTAATTTAGAAAAAGTAATTCACAATGACAAATAAATTGAAAGCCTATAAATTATAATTAAACAGTCCAATAATTATTTCATTTGATCTTAATGTATGTTTTTTAAAAATAAAATATGTCTCTGCTATATAAAACCAAAATGAAATGCTTCAAAATTTCAATAAGCACAAAGATTTGGAGCAGAGATGTTTTTATATAGTTTCTCGGAATTCCACTTCTTTCTCAGTTAAATTAAAGCCTTAATTCCTTTCTGCGAATCACTTTCTGTCTAATGGGTTTTGAGGAAATTCAATTGATAATAAGATATTTTAATTTTCTAAAACATTTCTGTAATAAAATTTCATTTTAATCTTTAGACCAGGAATCAATTACGCTTTCTTTAATATTCGAAGAAAAGGTTTGGATGTAACAAGTTTAAAACCGTAACAATAAGTGGAATTTACTAAAAACATTAAGATTTTAACATGGCTATGCATAATTTTGTGTTTGTATATAATTCTTACAGAAATTTCAGAATGAAAATATTTCAATCATATAAAAGTTATATGAATATTTTCTTAGTATTTTAATTTGAAAAAACAATTGTATATATAAATATTTTAATAGAAACACTAACTAACTAATAACTTTAGTTTATTAAATATGTATGCATTATTTTCTACGATATACGTCTCAAATACTGTAAAAAGAAAAAATAAATTAAAAATAAGCAAATAAAATAGGAAAACGAGTATAGAGCCGTTTTAAATACTGTGCAATTTTTTTCCTTTTTAGAAAAATAATTCACAATCACAATTCAATTCAAAACGTATAAATTATAATTAAACACAATGATTATGTCATTTTATCCTAATGTGTGTTTTTGCAAAACAATGTTTGTTTCGGCTGTTTAAAACTGAAATGAAATGCTTTAATTTTTCACTAAATGAAACACAAGAAATTAGAGCATTGCTGCTTTTTATACCGTTTCTCGGAATTCAAATTTTTTCTTAATTTAACTAAAAAACTAATTCTATTCTGCGAACCACTTTCTGTCTAATAAGTTTTGAGGAAATTCGGTTAGAAAGTAAGATATTTTATTTTTTTAAAGCTGCTATGCAATAAAATTGAATTTGAATCTTTAAACTAGTATTCAATTATCTATTCTTTAATAGCCGAAGTATAATTTTGGATGTAAATAGTTTTAAAACTGTGACACTAGCTACAAATTAATAAAAAGATTAAGATTTTTAAATGGCAATGTATAATTCTGTGTTTGTGTATAATTCTTACACAAATTTTGGAATAAAATTATTTCTATACAGTAGTATGCTGTATAAGTCTTTTCTTAATATTTTAATTTGAAAAAATAATTGAATATATTAATATTATAATATGGTGAAATTTTGTACTAACATTTGTGTATTCTTATTTCAACTTCGTTCCAACTGTTGAAGCTAAGCTCCAACAAAAGATCCAAATATTGTTTTAACATTTCACCATCTTACTGTGGCATTTATTGAGCACTAAAAGCTCGTTCAAACAAAGGCAAGATTTTTAACTGTATACATACATTTTTCTAGCTACACATGATTTACCTACACTGTAAAAAATGTCAGATGTTTCTGAATATGTAAAAATGTACTGTAATCTAAAACGAAAATATACAGTGACCTCTTCTAACTCATCTAAGGTTTCGAAAAACGTTCCTTTACCTTTAAAAATCCCAGAAAGTTATTTGTTTTCGAAATTTAAAGAAGAATTTATAAAAATTAATATCTATTAGCTGCCCGTCCATTTCGGAAACGTTTCTAAGTAGATTTTGCAGTACAATAATCGCTTTTCTCAAATCAAACTATCCCTTTTTTGAATTCTATCAATTCTGAAGTAAACATTTTCAGCTGCTTAACTGATTTTGTGCATGCAATTGTAGCAAAATAATGTCGATTTTCATATTAATGATAATACTGTTTGTATTGTATGTTTGTATATTAAACATGCTCTCTGAATATCAAAATATTTTCGCATGAATTGGTAGTATCCGAAAAAGTGATATTTTGATTTGAGAAAAGTGATTATTGTACTGTAAAATCTACTTAGAAACGTTTCCGAAATGGACGGGCAGCTAATAAAAATTAATTTTTATAAATTTTTCTTTAAATTTTGAAAACAAATAGCTTTCTGAGATTTTTAAAAGTAAACAAACGTTTTTCGAAACCTTAGGTGAGTTAGAAGAGGTCACTGTATATTTTCGTTTTTGATTACAGTACATTTTTATATATTCAGAAACATCTGACATTTTTACAGTGTACACATGATTCTCATTTTGCAAGAGGAAATATCATCGTTTAGTTTAACTATCTAATCCATTACCCAGTGGTTTTTAGTCGCAAAAGTAAAAATATTTGAACATGATTAAATTAACTAACACGGAAGTAGCATATAAATATAAAAAAAAGAGAAACTCATTATTAAATAATAAAAACTTCTACATTAGAAAAGTGAAGAATTATTGATAATAACACAATACATTAGAAGTAGATAAAAAGAACATTTATTTATTTCAAAATATATTTATTTTTTACAGACGCGTTTCAGTAGCCATAGCGCATCGTCATCAGTGCTAAATATGCTATATTTTCCATATAATTCTTGTTTTTGATAAATGTTACCGTCAAGTTTGCAACAAGTAGATGTTATTGGTACTAAAAACATTATTTTATTTATTAAGAGATATATTCATCAATTATCAAGATGAAATTATCATCGTATAGTTTAATTGTTTAACCAATTGCCCACTGATGTTTATTCGCGTCAGTCAAAAGATTTGAACACGTTTAACTATCACGCTACTACTATATCAACACTAATATACAGGGTGTCTATAAAAGAACTCCGGGGTTTTAAAAATTCATATTTCACTAACTATAAAAGATAGCAAAATTTAGTCGATTTCTCTGAAAAGAGTATCTTAAAAAGTTTTACTCATACGAATTGGGAATGTTTGCATCAAATGTTGGCGGCGCTGCTTGGCGTTGACCTTGAAATGATGGCGACTCCGCAACAAAAGGCTCAATGTGTTATTTGGCTCGTAGAAACGAAGTCTGTAGTTACCGTACAAAAAATCTTTCGACGTAACTATGGTGTTAACCCGCCTTCTCACAAAACCATTCGTCAATAGTTTAGTGCATTTAAGGAAACAGGAAGCGTTTTGAAGCAAAAGTCGCCGGGTAGGCCCAGTGTGTCTCAAGAGAAAGTGGACAGAATCCGAGCTTCATGCCTTCGAAGCCCCAAGAAATCGTTGACAAGACGTAGCCTGGAGTTGGGGTTACCAAGATCAACTACCGGTAACAGGAACCGTCCCTCCAGACATGCTCGCCAAGACATGGGAAGAGGTAGAATACCGTTTAGAAGTCTGCCGTGCCACTAACGCGGCTCATATAGAACTTTACTAAGTGTAAAAAAAAAACTAAAAAATGTAAGCTTTTCAGTCATGTATAAAACATGTATGTTCTTTATTTCATTAAAATATTTTGCCTCAAAACGCCGGAGTTCTTTTATTGACACCCTATATATATATATATTATTTGACGAAAGCTTTTCCATCAAATAAAGTAAAAATTACCGTTTAGAATTATTGGTAGTAAAACATTTTCTGATATTTTTTTTCTTTGACCAATGGTTATTGCTAAGCAATTTATGAGCATGAAGTTCACACAGGAACTTAATAGATTTTAGGATTACTGAATTAAATCTAAAGATTACTCGAAAAAGTGTCATCTTTTAAAATTGTCCCATATTCATTTCCATTAATCTCATCGCAATAATTATTGGCTAAAAAGAGTCAATATTCTCCATGATTTATTATTTTTTTGAAGGTTTTTATAACTAATCTTTCGTTTAATAACAATAATAATAATAATAATAATATCTGAGAAACCCGCAATTTGATGTTCGCTAGTATTTCACAAAGGTGCAAAATATATAATATATATTATACAATTTTATTTTTATTACTTTCTTTTTTATTTTTAAGTTATCATTTTCCTTGTGATAATCACATTATAAAGCTTTAGTCTACCACATTTATTTTTTTTAAATAGATGCAAATTTAGAGTCTGAGCACATTTAAATATGTCATAAAAATTATAAAATATAAAAAAAGTTAAAATTTTATCTAGTCAAATTTTTATCTTAGTTTTATTACAAGACATAAATCATTTAGCAGGGCTTTTCCTTCTTGTATTATATGTCATCTATAACGATATTTATAAAAATAAAATTAAACGCATGCAACATTAAATTATCGCTAGGAATTAAATTAGGTCATTAAACATTTCATATCCCGGAAATGAAAATAAATGGCTTGCCATTAATCTAAACTCCGCTTCTGCGTCACATACTTTGAGAACTGTCATAATTACGATTGACGAAGTCGTAAACAGGGAATTTCCACACGGTTAAATGTTTGTTAAAATAATTTCCGTTCACGAAATTTTAAAATATCTCGCGTCCAGAAGAATATAAAGAAGAATTAAACTAAATGAAATCTTATTAAATATTATTTATGGCGATAAAACTGTATTAAAAAGTATTATATGAAGTTTTAGAAATAAAATAAAATTGATAAATTAAGCAAGTTTTATGAATTTACACGGGCTCAGGACGCATTTTAAAGTAATTTTTATTTACTGAGTTGCAATTTTTTGTAGTGACAAACCATATTATTTGAAAACAAAATTACATGATAAAACTCCAGACATTAAAAAAAAGAAATATGCAATAAAAGTTTTAAATTATTCAAAAAAGTTGGGTAATTTAAAATCGTTATAACTCGAAGTATTATTTGTAGAATTTTAATTTTATGACTTTTAAATAAACAAAAATACGTATGATTTAATTTGATTCAATATTTTTAAAAATAATAATTTAAATCAACATTAAAATTATTTAAAGTAAAAATTTAAAGATAATGCTGCAACCTTTTTTTTTATTTATAACAATTTTAATAGCATAAATGGTAAATAAAGCAATAATGAAGAAAAATGCATTTTAAGAAAATCATTTTTTCCATTACATCCATTGCTTCAAAGGTGAATTCTGAAAACAAATCAAAACGAAAAAAAGGAATATTTACTATTCGAATTAAGATAGAAACATGATTAAAGCATCATTTAAAGAATAATTGAAGATTTTGTGCCTCGGATTCCCTTATTGCAAGTTGTTTTATAACAAATTGTTTGCTTAGGACATCTATCCACATACTGTAAGTCTATAAGTAATGTTCATATTAAGAATAAATTATAAAATACAGATAATATAATAAAACATTTAATAATCACCTAAACACCTTACGGGATTCTTAATGTTAAAATTCTCAAAAATTCCATTTTTAATATTTACTCAATATAAATTTTGTAAAGATGATTTATTACTTAAAAGGCAACTCAAATTATAAAAGAGATGTTACAAGTTAAAAATATACATTTTATTTAAAACTTCTTAGTGGTTCGGGCTATATTTATCGAGCCTATCATCAGGGAATATTTTAATAACTAATTACTTTTTATTTATATCAATACGTAACTTAATTTTGAAAGTAAAAATCAATAATTGTTTGAATTGAAAGTAGAAGTAAGATTTATCTTAACTAAAGAATATAAATATTAAATGCAATTTGACTTATTTTATTACATCACTTTGTTTTCGCACGCTACTTTTTTTAATGTTTTTTTTTTTTTTTTAACAAGAACAAGTTAATAAATAAAAATAACTAACAAGTTAAAATAAATAAAACTGCAGATAACATATATAACTTTAACTTCAAAGCGAACTGAAGTATTTGTATAAATAAACAGCAGATATTTCTCCGATGATGAGATCGGGAAGAATAAATCAAGAGTACTAAGAAGTTTTAAACAAAAATCATACTTTTAGTTTGTGATATTGCTTTCTTTATTTTAGTCGTTTTTTAAGTATAACCTGTATTGATTTCAGTGGGTGATCTGAGTGCAGGGCGCGTTCATTCCATGGAGCAGTTAGACACCCCAGAAATTTTTAAGTGTTGTTTTATTTATGGCCAAAAGTGCAATTTTTCACGGGATCATGAATCCCCCCCCCCACCCCAACCAGTTCCTCTAAAATCCCTCCCAGAGAAAAGTGTCTTAATTCAACACTGAGTAATACAGCAAGCATCTAATTTTCATCGTGTACATTTTACGCTTGAATTCAAGGTGAAATGTTGCACTTTATCTTGCTAACACAATACTACAAACTTAAGTAAATTAAATGTATCGAAACATTTACTTAAATGAATGTTATATCAGAATACATAACAGTTTTTGTGTTACCTTATCAGTTCTTTCTTTCCAGAAATTATAATTTTAAGACTGTGAGAGGGTGTCCTTTGTGATAAAGGCACTCGTGAGATCGTGACGTCAATGTTCTAACATGTGTGGCGCGTAAGCGACATCTATCCTTTATTGAACTTTAACTTTCCAGAGCGTGTGTGTCGCCCTCAAATGTACAGTTAGTTGCGGTTAGGAGTAATATGCAAATTTATAGTGCCGTCTTCAGTTTGCAATGTATAAAAGCTGTGAGTTGGAGTGTGTTGTGTGTGTGGGAGGCGGCAGTAAACCGCAAAGCGAGTTAGATTAGTGTTCTTTAGGGATATAGATTGTGTTCTAAAGGGAGCCAGTCAGCATTGTGAGCCGAGTTAGTTTCTGGTGAGCTGAGTTACCCAAGAAGAGTGCCATTTGGTAAGAATTAATTCAATACGTTAGATATTTTTGAGAATAAAGAGTGTTTGCAGACACGGGCTGTCTTATTATAGAGTTAAACTAGCTTTTTAGGCCAGTCAAATTGTCAGAAAAAAAGGCCGATACATTCAAAAATTCTGCTAGAAGATTTTATGTTTTTAAAGTGTTTATGTTTTTAAAGTGTTTATGGGGATGCTAGTAACAAGAATTAGTGGTTTTCCAACAAAATATCTCGAAGCTAAATTTTGTGGAGACAAAAAACCACAAAGTTTTTGGACTTTTTTCAGTTTTTTGCCAATAACTCAAAAATTATAATTTTTTGCGTAAAATACTCAATTACAAAAAGAAAGAGCATTAAATTCTCTATAATTTTTGTTACAAAAACGTTTTTCTAAACCCATTACTAAGCGCGCTATGGTTTTTTGAAAATATCCCTTTTTTAAACTTTATAAAAAGTGACCTATTTTTCGCCTCCCATTCCAAAAAACTTTTTTTTATCACTAACGATGAAACTTAAATACACCTATTGATGGATGAGAAATGAAAGTTTTAAGAAAGGAAGGCAGAAGAAGCACAAATTCTAGAAAGCCTATAAGAAAAACAATTACAAAGGGAGGGAAGGCCAGGGATAAAAAAGGGAATGTAGATGGAAGATTGCGGCTACGTGACTTTTCCGAGCCGTAATGATTTAGATGCAAGTATTTTTTTATAAAGACATACTCTTCTAATATGCTTCTATTCAGTTTATTGTATCTCTTTTCGTGCAGTGATGAAAAATGTGTGAGCTCGTCCGACCGAAAATTGTGTTTCATTCGCCAAACGACTTCAAATAGTGATACTCGCGTTGTGAGCCAGAAAGGACCTGCCAAGCTCTTTGAACATAGCGTTCAGCGTCAAAGTAATATTCATCAAAAGTAATATTCATCAGTTTTTGGGAAAGTAGAAAGGAAGTTAGAATACAGGATTATTGCCGAAAAACATATGCGAATGAGAGAATGATAGCAGCATATGGTTGTCGGAGTGAAGCTTCTACACAGACTATAGTTTGTCCCTCAGATCGAACACTTCTTTCAAGTTTCCAGATAATTGCTTCTTATGTGAAAAAAGTAATCCCGGTGACTTCAACGAAAAACAATAAAAAAGTCCTAAGCAAAGAGAAATTTGATTCACAAAGTAATGAAGATAGAAGCGAAAATTACAATTTTGAAAGCTGCAGAAAAACGTGGAGATGAATGATCCCAGAAAGTAATTGAATGTATTCAGCACGAACCTGATTAGCAGATGCGAAGCTAACTTGCAGATGCATGGTATCATAGTTTTTGTTGTGTAAAACTAGATCAATCTGTAACAAGTGGAGAGAAAAGAGAGCGTCAACTCGCACTATCCGTTGACGAAGCCAATGACATAAATAAGAGCTTCTTCATTTTTTTTCTTAAAGCAAATTAAAAATTTCAAAATAAGAATTTCAAAATAACAGAATTCAAGTTGAGCAGGCAAAAGAAGAAGCCGATGTCATGATAGTTATCTCAGCCATTTCAAAAGCCGTATCTTTTAAAAGCGTCGTAATTGTCGGAGAAGATATTCACCTTCTCGTGATCATGATGAGCTTAAGCTATCAAAACAAAAATCTATTTTTCCAAAAGCCAGAAAGAGGTAACATCGAAACCAAATGGTTTTCAACCATGTCGTTCAAATACAATTCCAACAATGTTCTTTTCACTCATGCAATCAGCGGATGTGATACAACATCCGCTCTTTTTGGGCAAATAAAATCAAAGTTTTGTAACACTTTGAAAAAAACATGATCAGCTTGGAGAAATAACTTGCGTGTTCAATAAATTAGGTTCTACCCGTCAAGAAATCATCAAGAAAAATTCCATGCTGCTATACAGTGGATGCATAGATACTACACAGAAATTGAACACCTTAAGTTTTCAGCTATTTGCTAAATCTTCCACAAAAAGGAAAGTTCATCTTGCAAGACTACCGCCAAAACAAGAGGCTGAGCAGCATCATTTTTTCCGATGTCATGATCAGTAACAAGCTAATAATTTACATACAAATAAACTTTAGTAGGCTAGGAAACAACATCCTTTCTGAAGAATGGGGGTAGGCTCTGAGGTCTGAGTACCAGAATGACTCTCACTCAAATTTCCCTTTAGGCCGCGTCAGTCACCGATGACTTAATATGATAGAAATAAATAAATAAATAACTACATATATTTTTTTTTAATTAAAAAGTGTTATCCTGTATTAAATAAAAGTTAAATAAATTTTCAGTAATCAGTTAAAGCAACATATTTTTACTTAGATTTATATCATATTTTAGACTGTCAGTTACCAATGATTTACGCGGCAAAAATGGAAAGTTCAGTATCAGTCATCGGTGATTGACTTGGTACTGAACCTAAATCAAGCGCTTTATTTGACAATATTTTAGTCTACTCAATATAGTAAAATTTATTATACTTTAGTTGCTTCTTCAAGAGCGAATATAACAAAGAAATGCATGTCAGATATCTCAGACTACAGTTTGGGTCTTTCAGAAATGTTTGACAGTGGTTCCGTTCTATACTCGACTCGGAAGCACAACGGATCTCCCGTATATAGATGGACAGGGCGTGGCGAAAAGCTTAAATCCATGGTTCTGTTTAAAATGAGACCTGAATTTCAATTACAGTTTATACTAGTTCCAGGATCACGCGCAGTATTGAAAAAGCATTTGCTGGCACAGCTCAAGTTAAGTTCTTCATTCTGTATATTTAGCTCGAATATGTCTTGGAAAATAAGTTGCTGCTCTTTTTTGTATTTTGCTGTAAAATTGTAAATAACGCTTGAATCGCTAATCGAACATCCTGAAATTATTTCCAATGCAGTCAAACTGTTTTTTTCTTTTAAATTTTTTTGTAATTATTTTAGTTTTACACATTTTTTTAGAAACACGTAGAAGAATTTCTCTTATGATTTATTTTTACTTAAGAAATTTGTTGTCAAGTATCCTCTTAAAATCTAATTATATATATATATAAAAAAAAAAAAAAAAAAAAAAAAAAAAACAGCAACGGTTTTTTGTACAACTATATTTCACACTGATTGAACATTAAACGCAATCTCGTTTTGTAAATTACTTAAATGCTATACTCAGTAGTCTCATTTTAAAACTTTCCAATAAATATTTTCATTTAAAATACAAATACACTAAAGCGATTGAGAAAGAAAAGGGACAATTTACCCTTCCAATTTGTAATTTGCATTTAAACTAAATACGAATTTTCCAAATAAAAAAATAAAGATAATATTACTTTAATTATTTTTTCATGTTACTTATAACATAAATATTGTAGGCCAAATTTCTTTAATTTCAAAGACGCCATTACATAACACTTATTTTCATAACATTTAGTGAAATTACATTTTATTGTGTTTTAAATTAGTTTACTTTCTGTTGTATAAAACAAAACTGTATCGATAAATAAAATGATTTCAATATTTAAAAAAACACTTATGTAATACACTTATATAAAAATTGCACATTTATATAAAAAATGTTCACTTTTGTTCCTGTTATTATGCCAAAGAATTTATTTAAATTTGTGGATTTTAATAATTTTATTAGGTAGATTTCGTATGAAATACTACCTATTGCAATCGCACCAGTTTATATATTTATCTATCTATCTATATATGTATCTCACTTTTTTATGGACACGATAACTTTTATAATTCTTCACCAATTTCCACGAAACTGGTACATAAAATCAAAGGGGATAAAATCTCGGCTAAGTTCGTTAATGGGCAAAATCGGACCAAGGGGGTCGGAATAGGGGGCGTTTTTGTGAAAACCGAAAAAACGCCATAACTTCTTAATTAAAGTAGATATCGAATCGGTTTAAAGTTTATATTACTTCTTAAAAATGGGCCAAAATTTTATTCATGACAGATTTTTGATAAATTTAAAAGTGGGCTCAAGGGGCGAAAAAAACTGGGGTTTTAAGAGAAAAAAATTCATAACTTCGTCAATTTTCAAGATATCAAGTACAACTAAATTTTTTGTAAATGTTCGTAAAATTATCTAAAACTTTTGTGTTTAAAAGTTTTTGATAGGACCAACATATACCGATGAGAAAAATTAAAAACGAAAAGAAAAAGGGCGTTGAAAAAAGAGAAAAATCCATAACTCCGTCAATTTTTAAGATATCAAATCTGATTAAATTTATTTTACATCTTCTCGAAAATATCTACAACTTTTATATTGACAAGTTTTTCATAGGACCAATTCGTATAGTAAAAAAAGAAATTTAACAAAAATAGGAGTTGGAGAAAAAAACCTCAAATCCAAACTGCTTATATTCTGATTCATTTTTAAATTCATTTTTGATTTTAAACGCATCCAAATGGCAGATCCTCTTATTTAGAAACTGTATAAAGTGACGCATTTATCAATTTTCTGATAAAGATAGAATATATTTCAAAAAAGGCTGCCAAAAAGGGTATTTTGAACAGAATTTCCCACAGTCATCGGGACTGAAAATATAAGGAAGTATTCAAATAAGGAATTGCGTTTTTTTCTGACTCGTTTTTAAATCCATTTTTGTTCCCAAAAGCATCCAATTTACAGATCCTCTTATTTAGGAACTATATAATGTGATGCATTGGTCAGTTTTTTGATAAAGACGGAGTATATTTCAAAAAAAGGCTACCAAAAAGGGTATTTTGAACAGAATTTTACGAAATTATCGTAACAGAAAATTTAAGAAAGTGTTCAAATAAGAAATTGCGTTTTTTTCTGACTCGTTTTTAAATCCATTTTTGCTCTCAAACGCATCCAATTTACAGATCCTCTTATTTAGGAACTATATAATGTGATGCATTGATCGGTTTGTTGATAAAGACAGAATATATTTAGAAAAATGCTATCAAAAATGGTATTTTGAATAGAATTTCCCGAAGTCTTCGTGATTTGAAAATTTAAGAAGTTTTCACGTAGCAAATTGCGTTTTTTATGACGCGTTTTAAAATCCATTTTCACTTTCAAACGCATCCAATTTACAGATCCTCTTATTTAGGAACTATATACTTTGACTCATTGGCCAGTTTTTTGATAAAGATAGAATATATTTTTAAAAATGCTGTCAAAGTGAGTATTTTGCACAAAATTTTCCGAAGCAATCATGATTAAACAATTAAGGATGTATTCAAACAACAAATCGGTTATTTTATGACTCATTTTTAAATTCAATTTTTTTCTCAAATGTATTCAACTGGCAGTTTTTTTGTTATTTAGGAACTGTATAATGTACTGTTATGGTCGATTTTTTAATAAATTAAGAATTTATTTCAAAATATGTTGTCAAAATGGGCTTTGAGCTGAATTTTTTTAAAGATAATTCTGATAAAAACAGTTTTTGCAGAAAAATGAATTTAAAAATTTTTCATAAACGGCAAAATGAAGATATTAAACTGGGTTTATTTCTAATCATATATATATATATATTTTTTGTTGAAATAAGCACTCTTCGAAATCTACCTCCGCCTATAGGCCCAGCCGACAGAGATTTTTAGTAATGATGCTTTTATAAAACAATTAAAATTTTACAAGCATTTATGTTTCATTGAAGTTTGCACGATACTTACATTATAGGAAAAATATAGAGGATTATGTTTTAGTTTCTGATATAAAATAGTCAGTACAGCCAAATTGTAAATATGATTAGCTATCCAAAACAAATTTAATTTTTCACTTAGATTAAAAAAACAGTTTATATGGTATATTTATTTTAATATCGACATTGTTTTTTGATGATGTGCATAATTCACTAAAAACACTCCTAAATAAAAAAACACTAACAGTGAATACAGAATCAATAATAAATAAAAATAATGTTGCCCAGTTAAACTGATGGCATTGAGCTCACAGGCTACGCATACTAATTGTACATTACAGCCTTGTATTTTCGTTAATTCCGTTGCAAAAAAATAAGAAAGGGAAACAGCTCTCCCCTTTCTCCTTTTTTATACTTAATCATTGAACCTCCTAAACTATCAAGGACATGCTTTATCAAATAAAAAATCTATATCCAAAATTCAGAGCAAATCAGATAATTCTTAATAAAAACCCATTTAGCATTTATATAATTTAAGAGGAGTTATTCCCCTCTTTTATACTTAACCATTAAACTTCCAAAACTATTCAGAGAGTTGAACGAAATCTGACAATTCTGTTTGAAAAATCCATTTATACAAGTTAAGCGGAGGGGCATTAGAACCCCCGTTCCCCCTGTTTATACTTATTCAAATGAACACCTAATAACAGCAACGGACTCGCCTCATCAGAATGATCCTATATCTAAATTTTGAACGAAAATTGTTAATTCTGCATGAAAATCCCGTTTATATCAATTAAGAGGAGGGGCATGAGCCCCCCGTTCCCCCTGTTTACACTTATTCAATGAAAACCTAATAACAGCCACGGTATCGCCTCATCAGAATGATTCTATATCTAAATTTTGAACGAAAACTGTTAATTCTGCATGAAAATCCCGTTTATATCAATTAAGGGGAGGGGTATCAGAACCCCCGTTACCCCTGTTTATACTTATTCAATGAACACCTAATAACACCCACGGAATCGCCTCATCAGAATGATCTTATATCTAAATTTTGAACGAAAACTGTTAATTCTGTATGAAAATCCCGTTTATATCAATTAAGGGGAGGGGCATGAGCCCCCCGTTCCCCCTCTTATACCCTCAAATGAACTCCCAAAACTAATCAGGGAAGCGCCTTATCAGGATGTACCTATATACAAAATTTCAAGTGGATCCGATATTTTTATCATGAGTTATTGCGTTACGCACGAACGAACGAACGTACATACAGAACGGACGGACACATAAGCTCTCAGGCTATGATAGCCTGTGAGCTAAAAAGAGTAACACATCATTGCTCACTATTGTGGCTCCGAAATAGGTTTTAAGACTGAAATCGTAACTGAATTTCTAAAATCTTCTTAGTCTCGGCTTTAAACTTAACCGAAAGTATCCAAATAATATTAAGCAGTTAATACAAACATAAAGGTATATAATTATTTATTAATTACGCATATATAAAAATACATTTCTTGTAAAGAAACATGCATGTACATGTAACAAAATTATTATTAAAATGTTGTAGAGACAAAGACAATAGCAAAACAAGATACTTTCACACAGGGATATATGGACTAAAACGAGCATATGAATTTTATAGAAGGTGCCATGTACCTTAAACTTCTGATCACGCGATAAAGTTTCTGAAATTATAACCTCTGCTGTCACCACCTGGTCTAACAGTTACGTCTCACCTAATATTGTACAGTAATATATAAACATAGGTTATTTTGAACATCCCTCTACAACTCTCAATTTCAGCGATTTCCGCAGTAATCCAGAGGGTGCCGCTAGGTTCATACAAGTGTTGTGATTCTGAAATTTTCAATCATTTATGTAAAATACAAAAATTTATTTATTTTTTTTTAGTTTTAACCTAATTCCATTATTTTTTCATTGACATTTACATAAAGTGTAGTTACAGAGACAAAAAAGGTAAACAAACATCTATAAAATAAATGCAGTGTCTATCTCTTCAGTTTATAATCATTAATTCAAAGAATACCGAGTACATAAAATCAATGAATACCGAGTACATGAAAAGAAGTTGGAAATTGCCCGTGAAGCGTAGCAAATGAGGTGCGTTCGTACGATAACGAAGTTTTAAAATATTCAGATCTTGCTGATATAGTAGAGCGTACTTTGGATACAGTATAGTGGTCAAAATCTTTGTGTTCCTATAAATATGCAGGGAGTAATTTTTATTCTACTTCATTAACGTATATCTTATTCATAAAATGTGAAGTAGTTTAATATAATTAAAACACCCCTCAAACAAAGTTTCCCCGTATAAAATTGTTTAGTGGAATACATTTGTGTGGCCCTGTAATTTCATAATAAATATATCATAATAAATTTCCCCATTAACCGTAATGTAACGAAATCCTTGTAATTGATCTGTCCATCCGATTTTCATAAACTTTGAAATGACTCGACAAAATTATGTAATAATTACGTATTTTAAATTTCACACGATTCGGTTGGGTAGTTTTTGCGTTGTTATATGCGGACGGACAGACGGACAGACAGACGGACAGACAGACAGACGGACAGACGGACGGACTGAGCGACAACAATAGGTGCTACGTATTTACATAATTACCAACGCACCTAAAAACCAATTAAACAATAATTTATTTGTTTTTTGATGGTTAGAGAGGAAGAAACAAATATTGTACTGTCTAGAAGTAACAGAGTAAAATACCTGAGGAGGTTGTCACGAGGTGACAGCTGTTACTTTTAAAAATATCCAACTATTTCTTCCACCAGTAAAATTGAAATGAAAATTTTATCAAATTTAATCGCTTTCTTGATAGGAAATTTCTCTCAAAAATATGGTAAAACAAAATATTTCTTTTTGATAGTATCGATTTGACTAAGTATTATAATATTTTCACTGAAATAAACAGTAGGTTGTCTTGGTTGTCACAATATGGATTAACTAGTGCTACGCCGAAGTAAGTTTTCATCAGTAAAAATGAATATCGGTTTTTACAATTATTTTTGATTGAAATTTGCCATTTAATGAGTCGTCCATATTAAGAGGAATTTTTTACTTAATTTTGCTGGTAGAAGTTTTCCGCAACGGTAATGAAACCCTCTTAGTTAATGCTTCACTATTTTAAGTATATATCAGTTACTCTTTCTTAATAGTTCCATGGGTTAAATGTGCAATGCACTGAGTACGGTTAGAATAACAAACAATGCTGATTTTTATTAGTTGGAATTGACTTTTTTCAGCTGATCGATAGTATGGGATTGCATATGAAACTGGAATAAGTAATATATATACTATAAAATTCAAAGTTGAGACTTATTAATTTTTTTTAGGTTACTTAATTTAAATTGAAAATTATTTAATACTAATTATAGAGACATGTATTAAAATATTCCTCAGAAGCAATATAATACTCGTTTATGAATGAATTTAAATAAGGAAAGACTTTGAAAAAGCAGCTCTCAATTCAACTCTACAGCTCTCAATTTTTGCAGTAGTCCAGAGGGTGTCGCTAAATTCATACAAGTGTTGTGATTCTGAAATTTTCAATCATTTATGTAAAATACAAAAATTTAATTTGTTTTTAAATTTTAACCTAATTCCATTATTTTTTCATGCTGTTGACTTTTAGATGCTGTTGTGTAGTTACAGAGGCAAGAAAGATAAACAAACATCTATAAAATAAATGCAGTGTCTATCTCTGCGGTTTATAATCATTAATTCAAAGAATACCGAGTACATGAAATCAATGAATACCGAGTACATGAAAAAATAAACAATTAAACAATAATTTATTTGTTTTTTTTTTTATGGTTAGAGAGGAAGAAACAAATACTGCATTGTCTAGAAGTAACGGAGTAAAATACCTGAGGAGGTTGTCACAAGATGACAGCTGTTACTTTTAAAAATATCCAACTATTTCTTCCACCAGTAAAATTGAAATGAAAATTTTATCAAATTTAATCGCTTTCTTGATAGGAAATTTCTCTCAAAAATATGGTAAAACAAAATATTTCTTTTTGATAGTATCGATTTGACTAAGTATTATAATATTTTCACTGAAATAAACAGTAGGTTGTCTTGGTTGTCACAATATGGATTAACTAGTGCTACGCCGAAGTAAGTTTTCATCAGTAAAAATGAATATCGGTTTTTACAATTATTTTTGATTGAAATTTGCCATTTAATGAGTCGTCCATATTAAGAGGAATTTTTTACTTAATTTTGCTGGTAGAAGTTTTCCGCAACGGTAATGAAACCCTCTTAGTTAATGCTTCACTATTTTAAGTATATATCAGTTACTCTTTCTTAATAGTTCCATGGGTTAAATGTGCAATGCACTGAGTACGGTTAGAATAGCAAACAATGCTGATTTTTATTAGTTGGAATTGACTTTTTTCAGCTGATCGATAGTATGGGATTGCATATGAAAATGGAATAAGTAATATATATACTATAAAATTCAAAGTTGAGACTTAATAAATTTTTTTTTAGGTTACTTAATTTAAATTGAAAATTATTTAATACTAATTATCAAGACTTGTATTAAAATATTTCTCAGAAGCAATATAATACTCGTTTATGAATGAATTTAAATAAGGAAAGACTTTAAAAAAAAAGCTCTTTTTATCGATGCAATTATTTATTTTTAATTCATAAAAAAATAAGTTAAATCATGAAAAAAAGAGAACCATAATTACAAAAGGATGAATAAATATTTTTTCTTTTTGGAAAAGGTCAGATTAAATACTTAGTAAAATGGTATTTTGCTTCAGATCCGTGATTGTTTTTAAATTTCAGAAAGATAATCCTTGAACATATATCGAAAAAAAAGTTAATTAAACATTGAAAAAAATATATGTAATGAAATATCTATCTTTTTTCTTTATTTAGCTTCAATTGAAATAACCGCAATTAAAATACTTTGAAAAAAAAACATAATTAATCTTTTTTTTAGATTTTTATATATCAAGTGTACTCAAATCTTGGTAATTAAAGAATGGGTCATTTATGTCGATTGAAATAGATTTGATTAAACCTATTGTCTTCCATTACTTGAGACATTCAACTTTGTTTATTTATCAAACATTTAAATAAGTTTCCTAAATATGTTAAACAGGTTTATAATTTACATTTACATTTCTATTTTAAAATAGATCACAGTCACACTCCAGTCAATCTATAATTTTTTGCTGTGATGAGTTATTTACAACCTTATATTTCTGAGGAATTGTGTCTAATTATTTTTTTAGAATTAAAAATAATTGCAAAAAAATCTATGAAATGTGTTGGCTGTTATTTTAACTAATTAGTCTACACTCATGATCCAATACATTATGACCACCTATCTAATAACGTGTTTGTCCAACTTTGACTTGCAAAACAACTTCAAACTGCGTTGGTGTGGATGTCGTAAGCTTTTGGTCGATGACCAGGTATATAATCTATTATTTGTTCAAGCAGCGGTCATCCATATCCGGAATATTCAAAATGGTTGTTTTTAAGCTCTGGGCTGCTTTTGAATGACACCCGAAATATACTCTGTCGAATTAAGATCCGTCGAGATAGGCGACCAGGATGTTAACTGGAAATCAATCTTATATCCTGGAAACAATCGATCGCAATTTGAATCATGTGACATCGAGCATTGTCTTGTAAGGAGACTCCATTTCCATTTTGGAAGACACTTACCATGTAATAGTGTAAATGATCAGTAATGCTGCTCAAATAATTTGTGGCGTTCATGGTCTGTTCTATAACAACCACACGTTCAAGAGATGCCTATTTTAACGTTATGCAAAGCTTCATATCGCCACAATAGTCCTGTGTATGAACTCCATAAGGGAGAGTATTAGTTCGCATAGAAGATGGTGTACTTATACACTGCTATCGATGTGCTGAAGAATGAATCATGTTTCACCAGAAGAGGGAATCTCTCCCTATTTTGTATTGTCCAGTCATGATTTTCTGGGACTACTTTACGTGTATTTGGCGATGAAGCTTGGTCAACAACGGCACATGAGAGGGACTTCAGCTCCATAGTCCTACATTCAACAGTGTATGATGAACTGAATGCAGCAAAAGAATTCTACTTCGACCTGTATTGTCTTGGGATGTAAATTGAGTCTGTCTATTGTGCCGTTTTTTCTTTATTAAACAGGAGAGTCTCTGGCGTCTTTTTTATTCGATAACGCATGGGCATTTAACGCAATGACTTCGTCTGAAGATTTTAAAATCATTCATTTACTTTCTACAAGTACATGGATGTTTGTTTGTACATATGACCCGAACAAGCCATGATGAAGCTATATTTCGAAGATATTCATTCTGAGTTGTCGTGCGAATGAATTCTGCAAACTATCAATATAGGTCAGCTACGTTTACTCCCATAAGCAGATGTAAGCACAAAACTGATTTCCGAGATTCCCTAGCAACATTTTATTACCATTGCACCGTAATTTGTGCCTTCCACGTCATTCAGGCGATTTCATTTTAAAATATCGAGAGGGAGTCATAATGTTTTGGAGTGTATGTTATTTTTAATTTTCTATACTGAAAGCATACATAGATTTGTCAAATAAAATGGGGTGTTTCTTTGAACTGGAACTTCACATATTACGCATCTGAAAGTCATAATAGCGAAAACAACTGTGTTTACATTTTCTTTTCTCCTATGGAGACATAGTGTGGGAGCTTAAATGAATTCAGGAGGTGGCTCGGGGGGAGGGGGAACAACATAACCGCGGAGCATGGATATGACCCTCCGGACGTTTTGATATTTTATGCGTTATAGCAAACATATACATGCACATATACATACAGCAAACATATAGTATACGCAAACGCATGTCTGTTAAACGTTTTCACAACATGTGCATTTGGTATCACAATATGTGAATTCGAAAGCTAAGCTGCTCAAAGAAATTTTATTTGCAAAACCTGCAATATATATTTTTTATTGTAGTTTTTTTTTTACCATAAGAGAGTGACTTGCTTTTAAAAATACCATGAAACAATAAATAAAAAAGTAAAGAAATTTGCAAATATTTTTATATGTATTTTATATGTTTTAAGTTGTAAATATTAATTAATAGAAAATTATAACAGTCTTTTCCCATTCAGATGCAAAAAATTTAACTGAATTTCGCGCTTCACTGCAACGCTCGCTTCGCATGGCATGCTTGAAATGGTCAACGTTTGTCAAAAATTTCATTTTTATATTTATATACAGGGTGTCCCAAAAATGACCGATGATTTTAAAATTCAGATTTTTTTTTTTTTTTAAACCTTGCAGGAGTGTTGTATATGAAAAGCGTTTTTTCCATGGAAATAACAAATTCTTCGAAAATCGGTAACAGCATTATTAATTGGACATGAATTTTATAAGCAATATTTCAGTTTGCAAGCAATTCTACATTTATGAAATTTTATTTTCTCGAATAAAAGGACTTTTTATGGATATTTTATGCATCGTATTTTAAACCGAAATAAAGAGAATTTTGCTACAATCTTGCTCTTAGGGACCGATTTTGAACTCATTCTATATGAAACATATTGAATGTGCAGAATTGACAGCTTAAGAACAGGGGATTCACTCCACAGCATTATGCTACTTCTTTCCCATCAATGCTGAGTGACGTCAGTTTCGGCCTTGACTGAGCGCCAATCGCTGTCAGTGCCATCTATTGTTTGAAATTTGAACTAAAATCTAGAATCGCAGTAAAAAGAAAAAAAAAACTTCTGACACGATACATAACCTTCCTGAAAGAATATATGTCACCATTTGCAAGTTATTGAATTTTAAAACGATCGGTAATTTTTGGGACCCCTCGTAACTCCCTTATGTTTAAGAAATGGAAAATAATTGAAAAAAAATCCCATTATTCCACTGAATTCAGCACTTTAAAACTAGCTAAATATACTTATTTACGAGATAGTTTTAGAAAATTATTAAACTTTGTTCGAAAATGCTTTAGTACAATTATATAAGTTACGACTATGATCCTTAAACATAGTATTTAAGTAACTGTTTTTATATAATTACTTTATAAACTTCGATATTAATGCAGATATTTACACTTTTTTTAAAGGACATAAATTAAATAACAGTACATTTTTTTAAAAAACATTTTTTTTTTAACAGTACATTTTTTTTAAATTTCCGGGACGAGCATCTTTTATGGAATTTTTAATCTTTAATCACCGGTTTTTAAAAACAGATTTTTTTCCTAATTGAATTGGGAAAATGTACAGATGAAATAGGGAAATATTTACAAAAAAAATTATTGGAGAAAATAATCGATGATTCTGAATGCCTTATGCGACACTTATATCAGTCGCTTATCATCAAGGGATTAAAATCCTTAGTGAAACAAATTCAGATGTTGCACGTCATATACTTAGAATTAAACATCATAACATCGTTAAATGTAATGATAAAACGTGATAAAACTAAATTGCGTGTCATTAATCAAAGACTATCTTAATTGCTTTTACAATTTGAAATACTTTGAAAGCTGTTATAACTGATGCATGTCACAAAATGGCATTTTCTGCAGTAAATGGAATTGCGCTAATGTTGTTTACGCTGACAATTCTTTAAATTAATAACCGAATAAAAAAACTCCTTAAATAACAGCATATTTTATTTCAAACATTAAAGAATCAATTAAACATCTTTAGCGATATAAAATCGGGTGATATTTGCCACAAAAGTCCGCCAGGAATTAAATTGCATTTTAAAATTTTCATTTCCTTGAAATGAAAGTAAATTCCTTGTCATTAATCTAATCACATTTTCTGAGTCAAATACTTTGAAAACTCTCATATTTTTCTTTGATTTCCCTTATACAGAGCGTTTAAAACTGTAATGAATTGATATTAAAGATGTTCCCGTTTATAAAACTTTAAGAAATAACCAAATTTGAAATTTTCAAATAGTAACTAAGAAAAAAAACGCTTTTTTGAAAACTACTAGGTAAAATTTTATATATTTTCTAAAAGCGGGTAAACCACATCACACTTTAATTTAATTTAAAAAAAAAAAAAATTCTTAGATAAAACAACCAGATGTCATGTTCCGCAAAAACCTACTTCGAATAAAATTCCTATACCCTGAAAATAAATTATGTGTTTTTAATGTAATCGCCTTTTCTGTACTTCAAAATATTATTCTTGGATGCGTAGCAAATGGGCATTTTCTACGACAAATGCATGTATAGGGAATATCCAAATTTCAAAATAAATAAAAAAATAAATAAATAAAAATAGAAATAAAATGAACCGTAACTAACATTAAAACAAATTAAAAACAATAAGATGTTTAGAAAAAAAATCAGATGTCATGCATCATGTAGATCGGCTTCGAATTAAATTACATCGTTAACATTTTCATTTCCTTGAAATAAAACAAATGGCATGTCATTAATCTAATCGCAATTTTTGTAACAGATACTTTTAAAAATATCATTATTATTGTTTAATGTATCGAAAATGGGGCGTTATCTATTGCAGTGCGTTTGAATCAAAGCTATTCCTCAATGAAAATTTTTAATCAATATCTGAATTTGACATTTTTAAAAATTAATTTTTCATTAAAGCTGTTTATGGTCACAAATCTTTAAAAAATATTTAAATTTTAAAATTTTTGAAAATATTTTAATTTGAGTACTTTGAAACATCAAACCTGCTAAAAATTACTTCCTAAAATTCAGTGTAAATGCAAATTTGTACATATATTTTATTCTAAAGGTCATAAATAGTGTAACAGAATGCTTTATTTAAACATTAAGATCTTTAGAAAAAAATTCTAATGCCATAGGCCATAAAGTTCTGTAATTTATATTACATTGTTAAAATTTTCTCTTTCTTGAAATAAAAATAAAGGTCGTGACGTTAATGTAATTGTAATTTTTGTAATAGATACTTTTGAAAATATCATTATTACTGTTTAATTTATTTCAAATGGGGCGTTTTCTTCTGAAATGTGTTGCTGCAAAAAAATCTTTGATAAATATATGAATTTGAAAATTTTAAACACAATTCAAAACACAAAACCTGTTAAAAATCTACTTTATAAAATTCAATATAAATACAAATTTGCAATGAGATTTTGTCTAAAGGAGATAAATAACATTAAAGTATGTTTTATTTTTTAAAAAATTCAGATTTTCAGAAAAAAAAACTCAGATGTCATAAGCCAGAAATATCAGGTCGGCTTGAATTTAAATTACAACGTTAATACTTTATTTTCCTTGAAATACAATAAGTAGCGTATCATTAATCAAATTGCATATTCTCTGTAAAATACTTTTGAAAATTTCATTATTATTGTTGATTGAACCGCAAATGAGGTGTTTTCCATTACAATATTGTTAAATTAAGGATTTTCCTGCAACCAAATTTTTATGAAATATTTCAATTTGAAAACTTATAAAGCGTAATTCAAAACATTAAACCTGTTAATAAACTTATTTTATAAAAATCATATAATTGCAAATTTGTACATATTTTTTTCTAAAGGGCAAACTAAGTTTAACAACAGTTTGACAACAGAATAAACTAACAATACAACTCTTTAAGAATTATCTGAATTTTAAAACTTTAAAAGCGTATTTCAAAATACCTTACCTGTAAAAATACTACTTTATAAAATTCAATATAAATGCAAATTTGTATATATATATTTAAGAGCATAAATAATATAACAGTTTGTGTTTATTGAAAACAGTAAGATCTTTAGAAAAATTATCAAATGTCATAGGCCATAAATGTGTTCTTTAGTTCAAATTAAACCGTTAATATTTTCTTTTTCTTGGAATGCAATAAATGGCGTATTATTAATCCAATTGCACTTTCTGTAACAGATACTTTTGAAAAAATCATTATTAATGTTATATTTATCGCAAATGGAACCTTTTTTACTACAATGTGCTCCTGCACAAAAATCTTTGATAAATATATGAATTTGAAAATTTTAAAGCATAATTCAAAACACTAGACCTGTTAAAAATCTACTTTATGAAATTCAATATAAATGTAAATTTGTAGGGGAATTTTGTCTAAAGGGGATAAAAAACATAACGGTATGTTTTATTTTTTAAATGCAGATTTAAAAAAAAAAAATTAGGTGTCATACACCATAAACAAGATTCGCACTGTTCCTAAAATTTTCGTACTTTCGTACCACAACTTTTAAACAGTAATATTTATTTTAAAATTCTATTGTAGATGATAAGCAGGACCTTCAATAAAGATTTTTGATTTAAAATACTGGTAGAAACATGTGGAAATTTTAGGAACGGTACAAGCCATGCATAAAGGTCTTCTTGAATTTAAACTATACCATTAATACTTTCTTTCCTTGAAATAAAATAGGTAGCGTAACATTAATCAAATCGCATTTTCTTTGTAAAATACTTTTAAAAATTTAAGTATTAATGTTGAGTGAATTACAAATGAAGTATTTTCTACAGTAATGCACTACAGTTAAATTAAGCATGTTCATGCAAACAAATTTTTATGAAATCTTTCAATTTGGGAAATTTTAAAGTGTAGTTCAAAACACCAAACCTGTTAGAAACCTCTTTTATAAAAATCAATATAATTGCAAATTTCCATATATTTTTTCTAAAGGGCCTAAATAAAATAACAGAATAACACATCAATACAAACTTTTATGAAATACCTAAATTTGAAAAATTTAAAGCGTACACTGTTAAAACTAATGGTGACACATTGCACCTTTTAGGGGTAAAAGACTTGTCTCATTGGTGACACCCATAAAGGAGCCAGAATGACACCTTTAATTAGGGTGAAAAGATGGCACACTTAATCCAGAGTGTTCAATAATAAAAAATTAAAAAATATACAAACCGACTTTTGGCCGTCGAAGGATTCGAACTCACAACGTCTGATTACAAGCTCAGCGTTCTAACCGCTCGGCCATCGAGCTCACCTTCATTCAATCATAGCCATAGATTTTACTTGTCCTCACAGAAAACAGAAAGACACACGTCACAGCGCATGCGCATGGTTCCAGTCACCCGATGAGGTGCCACATTGCTGCCAATACGAAGTGTATGGCCCCTTATTTAGCTCCAGTCACGCAGTAAGAGACCTGTCGGCACTGCAACCACATATCCAAGCCCCTATGGCACCCTAAGGCTCCAAATGCCCCGGGTTCAAATGGACCCTAGGACCTTTTCACCTGCGGGTCCCAAATGGCACCGGTTTATCACCTTCACTTTTAACAGTGTATTTTAAAACACCGAACCTGTAAAAAACTACTTTATAAAATTCAATATAAATGCAAATTTGCATACATAACGTAAAGAGCATAAATAACATAACGATTTGTCTTATTGCAGCACTTAAAAAAAATCAAATTTCATAGGCCATAAAGGTCTTCTTGATTTTAAATTAAATCGTTAACATTTTCTTTTCCTTGAACTATAATAAATGGCGTATTATTAATCTAGTCACATTTTCTGTGTAAGAGTTTTTTGAAAATGTCATTATTGTTCAAAGATCCGCAAATTATGCGATCTCTGCTGAAATGTTTTTGCATTAAGGATGTTCTTGGAACAAATTTTTAATAAGTATCTCAATTCGAATATTTTAAAAGCATAATTAAAAACATTAAACCTGTTAAAACTTCTTTATAAAATTCATTATGAGTGCAAAGTTGTATAATATATGCATACATTAAAAAGCATAAATAACATAACAGTTTATTGAAAACAGTAAGACCTTTAGAAAAAAATCAAATGTCATAGGACATAAAGGTCTTCTTGATTTTAAATTACATCGTACTAACATATTTTTTTTTCATAAAATAAAATAAAATAAATGGCGTATCATTAATCTAATCGCATTTTCTTGGTAAGATACATTTTAAAATGTCAATTTTATTGTTGAAAGAATCGGAAAAGTTGCGCTTTCTACTGAAATAATTTTGCAATAAAGATGTTCTTGGGAACAAATCTTTAAGAAACATATGAATTTGAAAAAAAAAAATAATAAAGCATAATTGAAACGCCAAATTTGTTAAAAATGTTTTTATAAAATCAATATAAAAGCAAATTTGTATATAATTCAGAAAATAAAAAATAGAATTCATCTTTAAAAAATGAAACTTAAAATTGCACTATGTGTAAATTACTTAAAAAGATGAAAACAAATGTTTGTAAAATATTTAAAAAGGTTTTATATTACTTTAATCCTTATTACTTTCAACTGTAAATACAGTCGCCGTCAGAGAATTTAAAAATGCAAAGATTAATTTCTTATTTTTCAAATTTCACGTAACTAGGTGTAGAAAAGGAATGAAAGTGAAATTTAATTTTTAGATCCGATAAACATTGGGAAAATAAAATTTATGTATATATTGTATCTATCTTTTCTAAGGTGCATAAAGTCAAATAACAATATGTTTTATTTAAAACATTGAGAAAAAAGCAGATGTCATGACAATAAACATTTTCTTGAATGTAAATAACATGTTAAAACTCCATTTCCTTGGAACAAAAATAATCGGCCACTTTTAATGCAATTGCACATATAAAAAACAATTTATTGAACGATGAGACAAGAACTTCTACGTGATCTTTTTCTTTAAGTAAGAATTGCTTGAAAAAAGAATACATGATATGTTCAAATATGATAAATATCTTGATTGAAACGTAAGCTTGTCGTACAATATTAATATAATCTCTCGTTATTTTATTAGTAATCTGTTAAAGATTTTTAATGAATGTGTATGCTATAATGGACGTTACAACGCGAAGTACATTTAAGTAGTTTTCATTCACGAAATACAGCTCGAAGAAATGTCTTATTCAGCGAGGAAGAATACATCGCAAACTTAGTAAACTATTAAAAATTTCTGTAAAAGCACGGAAAAAAGCTAGAATCTCAGTAAATTTACACTAGTTCTTGGTTAAATGTTTTCTACTGAGTCTCCCAGTGAATATTTTACAGACATTTCTCTTATCTTACATTTAATGCTTTGTGAGGATTTTTATGTCTTTATTTAAAGATATTTTTATATTTCTAAAAATTTTTAAGACAAAATACACTATTATAAAAGTATTTTGCAATTTTATTAGAAATATTGAAGAAGAAAATTTAGTTTAATGATTGTTTATTTTAAAAATTAGAATAATTTAGAAAGGGAAAAATCATTCCATCAGTCTTAGTGGATTTTTTCTGAAAGATAAAAGGCTTATTTTGCACACAATAACAATCGCTTCTATAGTTCAAACTGTTTGATGCTCACAACTGTCAAAAGGCGTAGATCTGCAAAACTTTTTCAGAAATTCTAACATATTAGTGACCGCAAACGATAGTATTTCATAAGAAATCTACCTAAAATTGAGGGAGTATTCAAATAACAAATCCCTTTATTTCTGGCACATTTTTCAATCCATTTTTGCTTTCAAACGCATCCATTGGGAATGCCCTCTTATTTAAAAACTGCATAATGTGCCTTATTGGTCAATTTTTCGATAAAGACAGAATTTATTTTAAAAAAAAGCTATCAAAGTGGGCATTACGTATAAAATTTCTCGAAGCGATCGTGAGTGAAAAATTGAGGATGTATTCAAATAACGAATTGCTTATTTAGTGACTCATTTTTAAATTCAATTTTGCTCTCAAATTCATCCAATTGACAGGTTGTCTTATTTAGGAACTGTATAATGCACCGTATTGGTCAGTTTTTTGATAGAAGTGAATATAGGGCATTTCGTAAAAAAATCCCGGAAGCGATCGTGAATGAGGAATTGAGAATGTATTCAAATAACAAACTGTTTATTTTATGAATCAATTATTAATCCAATTTTGCTCCTAAAAGCATTCAATTGACAGTTTTTTCTTATTTAGGAAATATATAATGTACCATATTGGACATTATTTTAAAAAGTCAGAATGTATTTCAAAATATACTGTCAAAATGGGCATTTGAGCCGAATTTCGCTTAATTTAATTCTGATAAAACGTGCTCTTATAGCAAAATGAAATTAAAAATTGTCAAAAGCTGTTTAACTCGGTTTATCTCTAATCATATTTTATTTGTTGTTCTTAAAATGTGCACACTTCGAAATCTACCTTTGCTTGTAGGCCAAACCGAAAGGGATTTTTATTTTTAAGAAGTATAAATCACAAACCATTTTACTAGATGATTTGAATAACTAAGACTAATCCATCGGTATAAAATTTTGCTTACAAAACTTTAAAATCTGTCATTAATTAAAATCGCTTCGCTTTTCTAAAAATATATGTTTAGTATTTATACGTAACACAGCACTTCGACTTCCTTGAATGCTAGATTGATTAAAAAAAACTATCATTCCCTAAGCATCCTTTGTTTTATTTTACTGTGATTTTTACAGGGCCGAGGGAAGCGGTAGGGCGAATGGGACGATTACCCGGATGCAGAAAGTGAGGGCTGCCATATTTATACTACAAACTTTATTTGATTCTTCTTTTCTTGTAAAAAAAAAAAAAATAAATAAATAAAAAAACATATATATATATATACACTTTTTTTGGAATCCAATATGTGTTACAAATTGTTATACTGTGCTGTATGTACTGTGTATGTGCTGTATGTATGTACTGTGCTGTTTTCTAGATACCCTTTGCCAAAATAAAAGTGAAATTTTATATTACATAATTTAGTTGTTACAATTAAACATTTTAAAGTTTGAAAGAAAACGCGAAATTTGTATTCGATAGAATTTATTTGTGTTTCCACACTTTTCAATTTTGTGATACCTGTCACAAAAAGAAGAGGGGGGGGAATTGAAACTTTATCCCAGGCACAGTTTTCTCTTCGCACGCCGCTGTACTCAAATTATATAAAATTTTGTCTGATAGTGGGATAGAATCGTTTAATGAATTTAAGCTTTATTATGGTTTAAAAATGAAACCTCTCAATTTAAATGCTTTTGAGAAAATTCCATTAAAAAAAGGTGTTTGGAGGCTTCTTTTATTATATGAAATAAGAAGTGCATTCTAACACTTTCAAATAAAAAGAGAAAAAACGTACCTGTGCATTACTTTAGAAAAAAAAATCTCAACATGTTTTGATGGAAAATAAAGAAAACATTTTAAAAAACCAAACAAATTGGAAATTGCACGTCAAGCGTAACAAATGAGGAGCGTTCTTATTAAAAGAATGTTTTAAAAGCATTCAAACCTTGGTGTAATAGTATACAATCCTTTGGATACAATAGAATATCCGAAATCTTTTGTGTATCCCTGTAAATACTACCTGTTTTTAATTATATAGGAAGTAAGTAAGAGTAAATCTCAGTAACGTATATCAATTTCATTAAATGAGAAATAGTTTAATATAATTAAAACGCGCTTTACACAATGGTTCCACCTATTTTATAATGTAATGAATATCTTTGTGCAACCTCGTAAATTAATAATAAATATTCTTTGTACCACATATTTTGCAGAATGCATGTTTTAGTATTTACTCCAAAGATGCATATTAATTTTATTATGTTCGAAAGAGTGTAACACCATTAAAATGCACTTTAAACTAATTTTTCCCAGGGCCGTCATGTAACAGAATATTTTTGATTGTCACTGCAATTAAACTATAAATGCGATTTTTAAAAAAAAATATATGAATATTGTGAAACTTATACAAACTTATATTTTTTTAATTTAAAATTATTCTGTTGGGTAATTTTTGGTCTGTTATACGCGGACAGATAGACGGTTTGAAGAACGACTATAGGTTGTACGTATATATATATATAATTACGAACGCACCTAATGAGTATTCTTGGGATTTCATGAGTATTCATGGGTATTCGTACGGATACCGTTATTTTACAAGTGAAATGCCAACATTCTTTACAGAAAAATAATAAAGTGCTATATTTCATTTTGCTTAATCAGATGTCTTCTATCAGAAAATACTGGCATTGAGAAATTTACTTGTCATGAAGTTCCAAGACTCACACTAACCTTGGTATTTAAGATAATCTAATTTTATTAACTCTTAAAAGCACAGAGTAACTAAGTAGTTATATATATATATATATATATATATATATATTTCTGGCTATTTAGTGCTTTCCATTGGTCTTTTAGTGAACTATTATGCGTTAATTACTAGTGATAACGAAGCTTAATAGTGGTGAAGACATAAAAAAAGTTAATAAATCTTTTAGATTGTTAAATCGCAAGATTTTAAGAACTTTACCTTTTACATATAAACATTTGAAAAAACAATTTTATTTTACTTGAGAGAGGAGTAACGAAAAATTAAAAACAAATATTATTGACATATTTCGATTCCAATCTAATAAAAACCATATTCATAATAAAATAAAAATAAAAATACGATTCGTTTCAAGGTCAATACACACGGCATGCGACAATGAGATATAAATTAAAAACCACACGCTTTATAGTAAAAACAATCAATTAAAAATAAACCAATGTAAAAATATTATATAGTAAATTATTTGCTATTGTATAAAATAAAATTTTTAAAGTACACTGTAAAAAAAGGGTCGATCGACTAAAAAAAATTTAGTGATCCTCGTAATTACTAAAAAAATTTTTATAATCTTTCTCTGTTACAAGGAATCTGTAAGAATTACTAGAAAAAAAGCTCGCAACGAATTGAGTTAATAGTTTTACATATTTAATAACTATTATTAAAACTCACTTGGTGTGGCCGTGATAGCCTAGTGGTCATAGTACCGAACTCCAGGCTGAAAGTACCCGGGTTCGATGCTGTACGCCACCAAAGTGCATCGAATGTATGCAGTGTAATTACTCGTTAAATAAAGGGATTATGAAAATCCTGTCGTAGCAGTTACCATGGGTAATGATCTCTGGACTTTCCCTCCCCGTTTAGAAACATGTCAAATAGAGCAGGTAGCGATGTTTGGTGCTGCCATCTATTGTGGCTTTGCCAAAAATCTTCCGCTTCAGAAATCTGAATATAATTTTCAATAAATAATTTTGGAGCTATTACTCAAATTTGCTTGGTGGATCATACTAAAAAAATTTTAAGTTAGTTATACAAAAAATTCTTTTGTTCAGTTTACAAAAGAAATGTTTGTTTCACTTGCAAAAAAAAAAAAAAAAAAAAAAGCTTGTAATGGTTACTAAAAAATTCTCTGGAATTCAAATTTACTAAAAAAATTTTAGTAACCTCTTGGAATTTTTTTTTCTTTTTTGTACAGTGTATGTATACTGTAAAAAAAATCGTTTTCCATATTAAAATTTTATCTGTACACTGTACAAAAATGACAAAATTTACAAATCTAGTTTTTATAAAGCTATATGTACCTGAAGCTTTCCAAAACAATAACCTAAAATTTCAGTAATTTAAGTAAAATTCCATCTGTAACCCGGGTTGCAGTTATATAAAAAGTTTGAGGCATCACAGTTTCCTAAAAAAATCTCAGTAAACTTACAGATCTTTTTTTTATGCAAAAGTGTATGTTTTAGATAAATTTTTGTTGTTGCTGTTACATAAATATTTTAGGAATTGATGTTTCCCTAGAAAAATTTTACTAACTTTAAAGTTTTTTTCTTTTTTACAGTGTATATAATGAAAAAGTCTCATTTTCTTTAAACATTTGTTAACATAACTCAAAGTAATATCCTGAAATCCTGACATGTCCAGCAGAAACAGAAATAAAAGTTTTAATTTTTTTCTAGTGAGAAATTAACAAAATAGTTTGAATTATAGAGTTTTTGAACAAAATATTAAAAAAATATATATTTAATAATGCGATAGGTATTGTAACATACATTAGCTAGTAGCAGTTAATTAGAAGAAATACTTTTAAGTTTTTCTTTTCAAAGTTGCTAAAAAGCATATTTTAATTACATCAACGAATTGCAAGTACTTATTTATTTATTCTAAAAAATCCTTAAAATCAGGGCATGTAAAACACAATTTTATGTATAATATTTCATACAAAAAGCATCATAAATTATATAAAACATTCTCCAATATATATATATATATAATGTTACAGTTTTATACAAGGGTAATGCCCACAGAGACACATCATTTATCATATGAATATATAAAGTAAGATTATATTCAAAATTTTATTTATTATACTCCTGAGAAGTAAATAGAAACCGAGCTGAAAAATTGCTTAGCTACAGCGAATGTATAGAAAAAAAATTTACATTCCGTTTAAAAAATAAGTATATCAATGTGTTTATTTTTTTAAAAGAAAATAGTAAACACCAGATAAAAATATTAAGGCGGAAAAATAAAAACAAACGTTTACTAAGAAATACGAATATACGTATACTACTTAAGTATAAGAAGTTCTTGTAATTAAATATAATTAAGGTATACATAATTCCATTTATCTTTTATAATGGTTTTTCTTAATTATGATTTCTTGTTCTAGAAGTTCTCAAAGAGTATTTGAAACATTCATGTGGATTTAAGCTAAGTAATGTATGTTAAGTATGCAGCATTTAATGAACATCTGAAATGAGTCTTAAACGTTTATTCATATACTCATTACTTGCTTTATAATTTGATTTCTATCTTAAGTTGGACAATACTTATAGTTTTAAACAGTAACATTGACAAAAAAATCTCAGTTGAGTCATTACATCTGAAATAAACGAGTGATTTTTTTTTTATTTAAAAAGTGAAACGAGATATTATGAAAGCAGTTAATCTTGTCCCGGTGACTTGTAGACAAAAAAAAATTGAAAGCAAATTTTCGGTAAAACAATATTCCGTATAAAAACGCAAACCAAAACAGATTTTCGATCGATCTGTAATTTTTAACCATTTGAAAAATGGCTTTTGCTTTCGTTCTAAAGATATCTAAGACAAACCTGAATACTTGTGATACCCGTTTTTTTTTTTCGTGTTTTGATTGCTCCATGTTTAATCCATGGCGTACATAGTATGTGACACTGTTATTATGTAAGCTATTTTTTTTTAACAAAAACATATAAATCTACTATTTTCCTTTTACTTTCAATAGACATAGAATACATAAATAGTTCCAATGATGACAAAAAAAAGTTTTAAAACTGCAAAGCGATTAATAACTCAAAACTTAACAACGCGCCTAAAATTACAAGTAACTTATCATCATTGGCAATGTAGTGCCTGCATACGCATGTCCAAATTAAACGTTAAAATATATGTTTCAATGTTGTTGGGTTTTTTTAATAATTTTTACAAACTTTCACATATATGTTGCCATTAAAATACTAAAAACAAGGTGTGTTTTGAAACTGATGCACAAGGATTGTATTTCTTTATTTGTACTTCACTTTACACATATAGAAAATTTCTGTTTGTGTGATCAGGTATATCCGATCACACAAAAATTTTATTTGTCAATTTACGCATTTATTATTTAGAGTGGAGTTTCTAGAGATTATTGATAAAAAAACACAAGAGAATTTTGTTACCTGAAAAACTGTAATTGATAATTGCCAAAAATAAGTTTTCCACTGAGGAATATATTTTTGGATTTTTTTTTATTATTATTTTTAATGTATTATGCGACCTGTTTAAATACTATATTCACACATAGCATTGCACGGTACCATTTGTGGACGTTATCACACAAGGACAGCAAACACTGAAAAAGTATCTGTTTATTTCGATTTGCTTCTTTATATATTTCCTTTCACTGTATGAAAAAAAATCTTAACACTACTATCTTACTGTCTGACAATGTTTTATAATCTATACCTAACGCAAAGTCTTTCTATCTGTTTTACTTTATTTAACAATATTAATTAATAAACAATTCTCTACATTTGAATTTATATATATTTCCTAACAAGACCTGTTATTTTATTTAATAATAGTTATTAAATAAAATAATTAAAATTTATGTAATTTATGTAATTTTAGTAAAATGCTTTTGTAAAAACCTGAAATTTCTTATAATGAATTATATTTCCTCTAATGCTAGATTTAATCTTTAAAGATTTTGTAAAATGAGCTGCCAGACATATTACTATAAATTATTTCAAAATTATAATGGACAAAGCACAGTTTCTTGCTGAAAGCCCGTGGTACATAAATACTATTTGTAAGGAAAACTATGCTATTTGTAAAAGGAAGTATATTTCCTTTAATATTAATTTTAATATTTAGAATGTTATAAAATACCTTGTGTGCGTCTACAGTTTTTATTAAGCTGTCCATACAGAATAATCTGAAATTTTTAAATCACTGTAAATATTCATTCGCAATTACCATTTTACAAAACCTAAAGAAATCTGCTAATTTGAATAGATTACAGTTTACCGAAAATTCTCTTTATATTTCAATATATTAAAACTGATATATTCACAAATGAATTATTGTATCTACATCATTTCTGAAACAGTATGCATTTTCTAAAACAGCCTAAAACTTCTCTTAAAACAGCATGCAATAAATATAGCTTATACCCATTTTGTGCTAAATTAATATGGAAGTTTAAGCAAATATTTTTTTTCTAGACGTCAAAGAATTAAATACTTGGGACATTAATACTTGTGAATATTTTAATTATTAGCATACAGTTATAGCAAATTTGAAATAGTAAAATATGTTTTAGAACAATCAAAGCAAAAAATAAAATTAAAAATAGCGTAGACATTAATTTTAACAAATTTTCCTGAAATGGAATTTGAAAAACCATTTATACGAAAAATTATTCACATGAAATAATTTTTTTAATTACTGTAATTAATAATGCGCACTTTTTACAAAAACCTAAATAAATTTGCGAGCTTGAATATATTATAGTTTACTAGAAAATTCTCCTTATATTTCAATATATTAAAACTTATATCATTACAAATAAATTATTATATCTCCCTCATTTCTAAAACAGCACGCATTAGCTAAGAGCCCAAGTGTCATTATAAGATTCTCAAGTCTATCAGCTTGACTCATACTGATGAATGGAGGACTGTTAGCCTTTTAATAGAAAGTCAACTATCGTAAACGTTAACTTGTAATAAACTATTTCTTGAGTCATTAAAATTCAATTGAACGATGCTTATAACTATACTTGGCTAGTATCCAATGAGAAAAGGCAATTGATATTTTTGTTGAATAAGTTGAATTTATTTCACTCTATGTACTATAGAAGAAATTTTTGTGAGGAAAGTGAAGTAGAAATACACGAAATTAAATTTTAAATGTTTAAAAGAATTAATTAACTCATTTTAGACAGGTTTATTATCAGTTATATATGAAACACTATACTATTTACTAGGTATACGTTTTAATACGTTTGTATATTTCTACATTTAATGTATCTTAAATTATGAAGCAATATCTTTAAAAAAATTAAAATTTGAGAGAATTTAGAGAGTATTCATTTGTGTTAACTTAATAACAATGTTTAAGCAGAATCATTTTTCTAGACGTTACAGAATAAACTACTTTGGATCATTAATACTTGTGCAACTTTTTATTATTGACATGCAATGTCCATACATTTGAAATAGTACACAAAATGTTTTAGAACAATTAAAGCAAAAGATTATATTAAAAATAGTATAAATACTAATTTTAAGAAATTTTCCTGAAATTGAATTAGAAAAATTAATTCATATTAAGAACTAGTTTACTCTAAAATTTACACATTTCTCAGTTGTTTATAAAAGTTTCTCATACTGAAATTGTCATTTAAAAAAAAAAAAAAAAAAAAAAAAAAAAAAAAATGAATATAATAAAACAAAAGATTAATTCATAGGAATTATTGTTAGAAGTGTTTACATATCTATAATTATCGGAATTACATTTCTTTTCAGGTGGTAATTAATTGTAAATAATAAGTAGAAAAAGATTGTCTTTTGAAAAATTAAAATTTCTTTTGCAATATTTTTTTGTATGAAATTGCATCAGGAATTCACAGAAAATATAACAGGAAAGTTTCAGATAGATCGACACCTGCGACCTACAATTAATCCAATAATACATCAGATTGAAACGAATTGATCAGTTTAGAATGTTCATAAACAACCTTTTGGAATAACAACGATCTTTACCAGCTCACAAAGTGTTGCGGATTGCTATCGCTCAAAATCCAAGGTATTTATAAAGAAAACAAGCCGTGCGATTAGTAATAGCAATTAAAATCTTATTCGTATTTTAAGATGGTGTAAATTTAATTGATGTTGTTTCTTTAGAAATTTCAAATTTATTTATTCTGAATGTGAACTCAGTAATTCTAAAGGTGTCGATTTTACCGATTTTGGTGAATCGGATCTCAATCCTAACAAGTCCTTTCAATCAAAGTTGTTTTATTCAATGTAAATAAGAAACATTATACCAACTGGACAGTAATTAAGAGAAGCGATGGCAGAGAAAACAGAGAAAAAAGAAGAAACACGCAGAGGAAAAAATATAGAAGAAAAAGAATCATCTATTATAATATTTCATAACGTTGAAGCCATTTTGCCACATTGAAAAATTAAAAAAAATTAAACTATTTAAATTTGTTTTATTTCATTTTAAAATTAAATTTTAAGCAATACTTTTTTAGTGCATTTTGATTTTAATTTAAAAGTTGTTAGTTATGATGTTATATTGTTGGAAGATTGTTTTCTAGAAGCATGGTTTAGAATTTTATCTTACGTGCAGTGCTTTAAGATATCAGTTCAGTTAGTGAGATTATTTTTTTTATTTTAAGTTTAAACATTAATTTTGTATATAAACACATTATAGACATATACACATATTTTCTAAAAAATTTAATTACAAATATTTACTTTATTCAGAAAGGGAAAAACAAGTGGGTAAATATGACCACAGATCGCACAGAGAGTTTTGTAACATATCTACTAAAACAACTTATCATTTAAATATTAAATCCAAATTGTTAATTTATAATTATTGAAATCTTACATAGATTGTAACACCAACAATGCCTTTGACAGATAATTGTGTGTATGTAAGCAAAATAACTTTATATGCGGCTATCTCATTTTATCATCCTTTTAAATCCATTATTACTTACCGTGGTCACACACGTGTACACCAGTTGACTTAATCGACCGAAGTGTACCAAATTGACAAGAAAGGCTAAGTTCATGGAGGTAGTCTATCTTCTAATTACATAACAATGTAAATTTTTCACGGAACAGTAAGTGGAAGAAGTAGACAGTAGCAGGTTTCGAGAAAGTTAGATACCAAGAGAAATATCTATGGGGTTTGCGAGCAAACCACAGACGTTTCTAGCTAATTCCAGAAAAATGTCTCTGGGAATTATCTGACCAAATAAAGATGGACGGTTGAGATTAAAAATTATATATTGTTTCATCGCTTGAACAAACCTTAGTAGAAAACCAATATTGGTCCAACGTTGCGTCAATATTTCCTCTATTGGAAATATTGCCAATAAAACGTCAATATTGCTCCAATATTGGGATGTTTACATTTTGCCCTTATTTAGCCAACATTTGCAGCCAATATTATGCCAATATTGGGGTTTCATTGGAAATATTGCCAATAAAACGTCAATATTGTACAAATGTTGGTTTTTCATAGAAAATATTTCCAGTGAAATTCCAATATTTAGCCAATATTGGCGTTTTATTGGAAATATTTCCAATGAAACCCCAATATTGGCATAATATTGGCTGAAAATATTGGCTAAATAAGGGCAAAATGTAAAGATCCCAATAATGGAGCAATATTTGATGCCAATATTGCTCCAAGATGTAGCCAATATTGGTCTAATATTGTTTGGCTACTGGGGAAGTTGTTACTTTATTCTCCTATAAATAAATCAATCCAAATAGTTGATGCCTTGAAGATATATTAATTTGATTCTCGTAGTAGACCTGGATTTCTTTTCTGAAATCTGTATTCTTTATTTCGCAACATGTATATTGATATTTCATTGCACAATTATGTTTATGTATACCTTCACAGCTGTTCTATTTTTTAAAACGTTTTGAATAGATTTTTTTTATTGTTTATTCACGGGAATCGGATGCCTTTACAAACAGCAGTTAAATGATATGTAACGAAGATTTCTGATTGCTGATAAAAAGTTTGTTTAATTTTATTTTCATTCTTCCGCATGGCAGTTAATATAATTCTGTTTTAGAATGCCTAGTTTTAGGTTAGTTACTAAAATCCATAAAATGTATCACAAATTTCAATACGGCAAATATTGTGCTTATAAAAATTTCCTCTAAAAAATGGTTCTAGCAATTTTGACAAAATTTTGAATCCTACCGTTTTGGAGTACGATAAGACCACTGGCACATTTTTTAGAAAATTTTATTAATGGTTCCCTTTGAAGTCACTTCAAATCAATGCAGTTGGATAAAAATGAATGCTGAAACAGTTATTACGCTGTAAACAGTTCTAAGCAAATACTTGATAACGTATCGCCAAAATTTGCGATATTTCGCGAAACATTTGCAGCATTTGAGAGATTTATCGAAAAAAATTGCTTTCATGATTACGAATACCAAAACGCAGTTTTTTTTTCTCTAATTTGGACAAAATTTCAAGAAATGTTTGCGACATTTTGTAAATAAATTCACTTCAAGAATCCGAAGGACTTTCCCACAAAACCCCAATGGGAACCGGGATACATAATTCAACCTATGAAAGTTTAAATAAAAATGTTGTTTGGTATAGGTGCCTTCTTAAAAAATATTTAAGTAATATAAAATTCCAAATTTTGTACGCAGTTATTTTCATTATTTCTGTAAATAACATTTGTAGAATTATAAATTAGAATGCTTTATATGAATAATACTGTGAAAATTGAATCTTATATCAAGTTAAATAAAAAGCATATTTAAAAGATCATAATTCGTTCATCTTCCCTTGTATTTATCAAGTACATTTATAAATGAAAATACTCTAATAAATAATGCATTGCTGTTTGACTATTTTAAATGTAACTGTATAATGTAGTGTTTATGGTCTAATTACACAGGAAATGAATGAATGATTTAAGACGATTGGATTATTTACAATAATGTTCCATTATCAATGAACTGAATATGATAATTAATGCAAACATAGTCATTAGTAAGCAATAAATATACAGCTGGTGTATTATACTCGAAGATATATTATTCAACACACAGATAGTTTTGCGTACATAAACATTCCATTATTATCTTAATATAAAATTAATTGAGAAATTAATTCAGCCTTCTTAAATTCTAAAAGCTGCAAGTATTCATCTAACGCTATAACACACGCTTACTTGCTGTTATTATCGATATTATTCATTTAATGAAATTACTTTTAAAGAGTGTACTGTAAATAAAAAAAAAAAAAAAAAAAAATAGATTATAATCCAATTAACATTATTTTTCATTAAAATCATTTTTAATAATAGGAACATTATATTATTTAAAAAAAAACTTATATATACAAGAGACTTTATATGAATTTTCTGTCTTTTAACGAACTTTTGATTTTGAATGAAAATCGGTCATTTTTTGCGAAATTTTCGATTTTAAACTGAATAAAATCTATTAAAAAACTAAAATGATCGTTTTCAATTACGAAACGATGGAAAATATCCAATTAAATTATCGCAATTCATGTATTTACCAATAACTAAGTTGTTGTATGTGGCCAAGTGATGTAGAGGACAGAATATTCATATATTAGGTAGCTTTCATTACAAAAAGTAAAAAGCTACCTATTGCAGCCGTCCGGAGGAAAGTACTTCTGGAAATTCTGGTATATTTTCACTGATCATGATCCCTAGTGTCCAAATTTTCATATATATCCATCTATATATAGGGTGTTTCGCTACCATACCAACAAACTTTGGGGGGTGATAGTAGACATGAAGACAAACATTATTGAATGGGAAACCATGGGGCGCAAACGTCTTCGTTAGGAGCTAGGGGCCATTAAAGATCCAAAACTTCAAAAGATTATAAAAAATGGAAAAAAAAGGTGGATTCGTTTGCGGTTTTCGCTAAAATCATTCTCTATATCACGATTTGTTTGTAAAACAATTTAAAGGTTACGTTCAAAAGGTGTCGAAGAAGGCGCTTTAGACTTTAGAGTAACAAAAAATTATTTTTAACATTATTTTGTGCACGGGGTTCAAATTAATTTAAAGTTTAGACTTTAAATTAAATTTTAATCCCAAAGTCGGAAACATTAGGATCGGATAACTAGCGAAAATTGAACTGTGAACAGAGGAGGGAATTTTAAATACCCCAAAACATTATACAAACTGATCGATTTTGTTGCGGTTTGCTTGCACATTCCCTTGGTAATTATTTTATTCAAAACTAGCTGTTCTGCCCAGCGTTGCCCGTGTTCATCAAAAAATAGCAAGAATTGCGAAAAAACTTTAAAAATCATAATAAAAACTTCGAAAAATTAAAAAAATGCTGCAAGAATTTCGTCTAAACTTCGTTGAAAAGAGATGGGCTGGAAAATTGAAGTTGGATTATTTTTACTAATGTGGAAAAATCTTACAAATCGCAAAAACCATTAAAAATCGCATAAAAATATAAAACAAAATTCAAAAATTGTGTTTCAAAATTCGAATAAACTTTGAAGAAAAGAGATCAGAATTTAATAAATTCGGCCAAAAATTGAATCTCTAAAAAATCGAAGCGGTCGCGAAGAAACGTAATCATCGCTTTAAAAATGGCAAAATTTTCAAAAATCACGGAACTCAAAATTTACTCTACTTGGATAAATGTTTTGAATCTAATTAATTTGATAATGTAAAAAGCATTGAAATACGAAAAAAACTGCTAAAAAATCGCAATAAAATCTTTAATCGCACAGGAGAAGATTTATCATATTAGCGAAGAAATTAAAAACCGAATTCCTTTTCCGTATCAGAAAAAAAATCGCCGTGAACTCAAAAAAAAAAAAAAAAAGCATACTGCGTTAAAAATTGCTGTAGATCAAAATAAGAGAGCAAAACAATTACCGTGAAGGATAAAAGTTTGAAACCAAACTATTATTAGTCTAGAAATTTAAAATCCAATTCCTTTGAAAAATGTAAAAGACTGAGAAAGCCCAAAAATTGCATTGAAAATTGTAATGAAAGTCGTAAACCATTAAAAAATCCCTAGGGTAAAAATTCACTGTTATAATAGAAAATATTGTAATCAAGAAATTAACCATATTAACCAAAAAAGTTTGAAATCGAAATCGATTTCCGGATGTAAAAAAATCGTCACGGAACTTGAAGAATGGCTAAAAATTACATTGAAAATTGCATTAAAAATAGCTAAATATTTGGAAGTCAATGCTTAAAAAAATAATATTAAGGCAGGGCGGGGGGGGGGGGGTTATGATCGAAATCATTCATAAATTACAAAATGTCGGCATGGAACGCCAAAATGATATTAAAAGACAAAACATTGCATTCGAAACATAACTACATTAAACAAAATGTTTGATATCAAAATTGGTTTCTGAATGGCAGAAAATCGCCAAGGAACTTAAAAAAATGGCTAAAAATCGTATCGAAAACTATATTAAAAACCGCTGAATATTTAAAAGTCATACTGTAAAAATGTAATATTCAGTCGAAAATACTGTAATCGGAAATCGTTCATGAATAAGGCAAAGTCAACACGGAACACCTAAAATCCCTCAAACTAACTAAAAATTGCATTGAATATCGCATTAGAAATTGGCAAAATTCATAAAAGCGTGGAGAACAAATTGTACTATTTATGCTAAAAGTTAGAAACCGAAATTATTTTACCGATGTCAACAACTGTCACAGAACTTGAAAAATCACTATAAAACAGATTAAAAATCAGGAAAATTCAAAAATCCGGACAAAATTTGCCATAGTAAGATAAACATTTATATTAAATTTGAGTTTGGGTGAACAGTGCTTTGAGGTCTATAGCTACAATGGCTGTTACCTCGATTGATTAAGAAAACACAGAAACAAATACAGAATACTTTATTATTACAGAAAAACCAGTACATACATTTTATTACACATCACAGGGACAACACAGACACCCATGCCGCTAGCTGGACTCGAACCAGGGACCAGCGGTGTGGAAGCAGCTGCCTCTGCCAAACACGCCACTGGGTCGGCTATATTAAATTTACTGTGGACATAATTTACGATAATGGGACAAAACATTGAAATCTGAACTCTTTCATTAGTTAAAAAATATCGACACAAAACTTGCTAAACATTTTATGAAAATACACAAAAAATCTGAATCATTGATGTCAAAATTTTCTATATTAAGCTACAAATTATTTAAAAATTTCTTTTCAATTGTGAAAAAATCGCCGTGGACTCGAAAATATCTAAAAATTGTATTCAAAAATTCATTACAAATCGCTTCAAATTTAAAAATAACGGGGGACAACATTTACATTAATAAAGTAAAATAGTGTAATTTGAATTATTTCTTAAATACGAATGAAAAAATCGGCGCAAAGCGTGAGAAATAATGAAAACATTGCTAAAAATTGCATTAAAAAATCACTAAATTTCAAAATTCGTAAATGAAGTGAAAATGTTTGAAATTAATTCCCTTTTCAAAATTTCAAAAAATAGCCGTGAGATTAAAAAAACCAATACAAAACCATTGAAAAATTCATTAAAAATCGCTAAATGTAAATACATCCCGTGAATAAAAAAGTATTCTAGTCGTGTAAAACGTAGCAGCCATTCTTTTTTACATGAATTACAAAAAAATCGACGCAGAACACAAAATATATCAAAACTCACATTGAAAATCGACAAAATTAAAAAAACGTAAATGGTGAAATTTACTATATTAGGCTAAAAGTTTGAAACCAAAATAATTTTTTAATTGTTAAAACACCACTGTGGTAAGTTTATTAAAAACGCATTGAAAAATGCATTAAATATCGCTAGTTATTTTTTAAATCGCAGTAATCAGAATTTCATCAAACGGATAAAACATTCTAATCGGAAATCTGAACTATTTGATTATCCGGTTGACCAAGAAACTTTCTGGGTCAAACCATAAGATTAAACTACAATAATGGCGGATCGTAAATTCCATATTCACTTGACATTAAAAATGTTACATATGTTTGTTACGTCATCAAGTGGTTTTTGCTTCTTATTTTTATATGTATTTGTATTAATGTTTTTCTAAATTATCTCTTTTTTCATTATTTAACATAAAAATTACATCTATTTGCATAATTTGGCTTGTTTCACGATTGATATAATTTGGCGATATTAGTCGACAGGATAATCACGTAGTAAAAGGAAATCCTTTATAGATAATGAAAAATTGACACGGAACACAACAATTCTTGAAAAATCGCGTTAAAATTCTCTAAAATTATATTAGATTAAAAGTTTGAAATCAATTTTTACTTCCGAATATCAAAAAATCACCACAAAACTCGAAAAATTTCTAAAAATTGCATTGAAAAGTGCTTTAAAAATCACTAATATTAAAAAAATCACAGGGGTCAAAATTTACTCTAATAGGGTAAAACGTTGTAATTGGAAATATCTCATGAATGAAAAAAATCCGACATCAAACGCAAAAAATCTCGAAAAATCGCATTAAAATTAGCTGAAATTCATAAATTTTAACAGCTAAAATTTAATACATCAGCCTGAAAGTTTTAAGCAAAATTCCTTTTACTAATGTCGAATAATAGCGGCAAAATTTACATTAAATAATTCACTAAAAATCTAAACATCGTTGCATGAAATCCAAATAAATTATATTGAAAAGAGAACAAAATTCACTAATTTAGGTCGAAAGAATGAAACCGCTTTCCTTTTCGCTAATGTGGAAAAATCGCCTCGAAATCCACTAAAATTCGCATATGAATTAAACTAAAAAAACTGGAAATCGGCCTTCAAGGTGTAAAATTTCATACATAACTTCGTGCAGCGGTCTCTCCAGATCATCGCCAGTACTTTAAAATTTTTAACATGCGTTATAAACTACTTTAAAATGTAAAACAGATCTCCTTATTACATTTCCTAATTTTGTTCGCGCCCCTCCTTTCACGCACCCTGAAATGTGTCACACCATTCTTTGTTTACATTTTTTATCATGTATTATAAGCCATTTTAAAATTAAAAATAAATCACATTGTTATATTTCCAAATTTTAACAAAATCGCGTTCTGTTAGTTCCATTTTTCACCACCAGGTAGCGCACTCTATTCTTCAAAAACTTTATCAAAACGATACTCTGTTAAACAACCTATCAGGTGATATATTACTCGAGGGGGAAGCGGTCTTAAGCAAGAATTTAAGATATATTATGAAATTGCTATTCGAAAATAGTGGTAACTCAATTTTTGACATTTTAGGTAAATTTCGCAAAAAAATACTACTTATTGCATCCTCAACAGCTCAAGATTTTGATAGAACAGCTATGAAAAAAATAGATGCTAAACGCAAAAAATCTTGAAAAAGCATTAAAAATCACATTGAAAATCGCATTAAAAATGGTTAAAATGGTTAAGATCCGTCGAGATAGGCGACCAGGATGTTAACTGGAAATCAATCTTATATCCTGGAAACAATCGATCGCAATTTGAATCATGTGACATCGAGCATTGTCTTGTAAGGAGACTCCATTTCCATTTTGGAAGACACTTACCATGTAATAGTGTAAATGATCAGTAATGCTGCTCAAATAATTTGTGGCGTTCATGGTCTGTTCTATAACAACCACACGTTCAAGAGATGCCTATTTTAACGTTATGCAAAGCTTCATATCGCCACAATAGTCCTGTGTATGAACTCCATAAGGGAGAGTATTAGTTCGCATAGAAGATGGTGTACTTATACACTGCTATCGATGTGCTGAAGAATGAATCATGTTTCACCAGAAGAGGGAATCTCTCCCTATTTTGTATTGTCCAGTCATGATTTTCCGGGACTACTTTACGTGTATTTGGCGATGAAGCTTGGTCAACAACGGCACATGAGAGGGACTTCAGCTCCATAGTCCTACATTCAACAGTGTATGATGAACTGAATGCAGCAAAAGAATTCTACTTCGACCTGTATTGTCTTGGGATGTAAATTGAGTCTGTCTATTGTGCCGTTTTTTCTTTATTAAACAGGAGAGTCTCTGGCGTCTTTTTTATTCGATAACGCATGGGCATTTAACGCAATGACTTCGTCTGAAGATTTTAAAATCATTCATTTACTTTCTACAAGTACATGGATGTTTGTTTGTACATATGACCCGAACAAGCCATGATGAAGCTATATTTCGAAGATATTCATTCTGAGTTGTCGTGCGAATGAATTCTGCAAACTATCAATATAGGTCAGCTACGTTTACTCCCATAAGCAGATGTAAGCACAAAACTGATTTCCGAGATTCCCTAGCAACATTTTATTACCATTGCACCGTAATTTGTGCCTTCCACGTCATTCAGGCGATTTCATTTTAAAATATCGAGAGGGAGTCATAATGTTTTGGAGTGTATGTTATTTTTAATTTTCTATACTGAAAGCATACATAGATTTGTCAAATAAAATGGGGTGTTTCTTTGAACTGGAACTTCACATATTACGCATCTGAAAGTCATAATAGCGAAAACAACTGTGTTTACATTTTCTTTTCTCCTATGGAGACATAGTGTGGGAGCTTAAATGAATTCAGGAGGTGGCTCGGGGGGAGGGGGAACAACATAACCGCGGAGCATGGATATGACCCTCCGGACGTTTTGATATTTTATGCGTTATAGCAAACATATACATGCACATATACATACAGCAAACATATAGTATACGCAAACGCATGTCTGTTAAACGTTTTCACAACATGTGCATTTGGTATCACAATATGTGAATTCGAAAGCTAAGCTGCTCAAAGAAATTTTATTTGCAAAACCTGCAATATATATTTTTTATTGTAGTTTTTTTTTTACCATAAGAGAGTGACTTGCTTTTAAAAATACCATGAAACAATAAATAAAAAAGTAAAGAAATTTGCAAATATTTTTATATGTATTTTATATGTTTTAAGTTGTAAATATTAATTAATAGAAAATTATAACAGTCTTTTCCCATTCAGATGCAAAAAATTTAACTGAATTTCGCGCTTCACTGCAACGCTCGCTTCGCATGGCATGCTTGAAATGGTCAACGTTTGTCAAAAATTTCATTTTTATATTTATATACAGGGTGTCCCAAAAATGACCGATGATTTTAAAATTCAGATTTTTTTTTTTTTTTAAACCTTGCAGGAGTGTTGTATATGAAAAGCGTTTTCTCCATGGAAATAACAAATTCTTCGAAAATCGGTAACAGCATTATTAATTGGACATGAATTTATTAAGCAATATTTCAGTTTGCAAGCAATTCTACATTTATGAAATTTTATTTTCTCGAATAAAAGGACTTTTTATGGATATTTTATGCATCGTATTTTAAACCGAAATAAAGAGAATTTTGCTACAATCTTGCTCTTAGGGACCGATTTTGAACTCATTCTATATGAAACATATTGAATGTGCAGAATTGACAGCTTAAGAACAGGGGATTCACTCCACAGCATTATGCTACTTCTTTCCCATCAATGCTGAGTGACGTCAGTTTCGGCCTTGACTGAGCGCCAATCGCTGTCAGTGCCATCTATTGTTTGAAATTTGAACTAAAATCTAGAATCGCAGTAAAAAGAAAAAAAAAACTTCTGACACGATACATAACCTTCCTGAAAGAATATATGTCACCATTTGCAAGTTATTGAATTTTAAAACGATCGGTAATTTTTGGGACCCCTCGTAACTCCCTTATGTTTAAGAAATGGAAAATAATTGAAAAAAAATCCCATTATTCCACTGAATTCAGCACTTTAAAACTAGCTAAATATACTTATTTACGAGATAGTTTTAGAAAATTATTAAACTTTGTTCGAAAATGCTTTAGTACAATTATATAAGTTACGACTATGATCCTTAAACATAGTATTTAAGTAACTGTTTTTATATAATTACTTTATAAACTTCGATATTAATGCAGATATTTACACTTTTTTTAAAGGACATAAATTAAATAACAGTACATTTTTTTAAAAAACATTTTTTTTTAACAGTACATTTTTTTTAAATTTCCGGGACGAGCATCTTTTATGGAATTTTTAATCTTTAATCACCGGTTTTTAAAAACAGATTTTTTTCCTAATTGAATTGGGAAAATGTACAGATGAAATAGGGAAATATTTACAAAAAAAAATTATTGGAGAAAATAATCGATGATTCTGAATGCCTTATGCGACACTTATATCAGTCGCTTATCATCAAGGGATTAAAATCCTTAGTGAAACAAATTCAGATGTTGCACGTCATATACTTAGAATTAAACATCATAACATCGTTAAATGTAATGATAAAACGTGATAAAACTAAATTGCGTGTCATTAATCAAAGACTATCTTAATTGCTTTTACAATTTGAAATACTTTGAAAGCTGTTATAACTGATGCATGTCACAAAATGGCATTTTCTGCAGTAAATGGAATTGCGCTAATGTTGTTTACGCTGACAATTCTTTAAATTAATAACCGAATAAAAAAACTCCTTAAATAACAGCATATTTTATTTCAAACATTAAAGAATCAATTAAACATCTTTAGCGATATAAAATCGGGTGATATTTGCCACAAAAGTCCGCCAGGAATTAAATTGCATTTTAAAATTTTCATTTCCTTGAAATGAAAGTAAATTCCTTGTCATTAATCTAATCACATTTTCTGAGTCAAATACTTTGAAAACTCTCATATTTTTCTTTGATTTCCCTTATACAGAGCGTTTAAAACTGTAATGAATTGATATTAAAGATGTTCCCGTTTATAAAACTTTAAGAAATAACCAAATTTGAAATTTTCAAATAGTAACTAAGAAAAAAAACGCTTTTTTGAAAACTACTAGGTAAAATTTTATATATTTTCTAAAAGCGGGTAAACCACATCACACTTTAATTTAATTTAAAAAAAAAAAAAATTCTTAGATAAAACAACCAGATGTCATGTTCCGCAAAAACCTACTTCGAATAAAATTCCTATACCCTGAAAATAAATTATGTGTTTTTAATGTAATCGCCTTTTCTGTACTTCAAAATATTATTCTTGGATGCGTAGCAAATGGGCATTTTCTACGACAAATGCATGTATAGGGAATATCCAAATTTCAAAATAAATAAAAAAATAAATAAATAAAAATAGAAATAAAATGAACCGTAACTAACATTAAAACAAATTAAAAACAATAAGATGTTTAGAAAAAAAATCAGATGTCATGCATCATGTAGATCGGCTTCGAATTAAATTACATCGTTAACATTTTCATTTCCTTGAAATAAAACAAATGGCATGTCATTAATCTAATCGCAATTTTTGTAACAGATACTTTTAAAAATATCATTATTATTGTTTAATGTATCGAAAATGGGGCGTTATCTATTGCAGTGCGTTTGAATCAAAGCTATTCCTCAATGAAAATTTTTAATCAATATCTGAATTTGACATTTTTAAAAATTAATTTTTCATTAAAGCTGTTTATGGTCACAAATCTTTAAAAAATATTTAAATTTTAAAATTTTTGAAAATATTTTAATTTGAGTACTTTGAAACATCAAACCTGCTAAAAATTACTTCCTAAAATTCAGTGTAAATGCAAATTTGTACATATATTTTATTCTAAAGGTCATAAATAGTGTAACAGAATGCTTTATTTAAACATTAAGATCTTTAGAAAAAAATTCTAATGTCATAGGCCATAAAGTTCTGTAATTTATATTACATTGTTAAAATTTTCTCTTTCTTGAAATAAAAATAAAGGTCGTGACGTTAATGTAATTGTAATTTTTGTAATAGATACTTTTGAAAATATCATTATTACTGTTTAATTTATTTCAAATGGGGCGTTTTCTTCTGAAATGTGTTGCTGCAAAAAAATCTTTGATAAATATATGAATTTGAAAATTTTAAACACAATTCAAAACACAAAACCTGTTAAAAATCTACTTTATAAAATTCAATATAAATACAAATTTGCAATGAGATTTTGTCTAAAGGAGATAAATAACATTAAAGTATGTTTTATTTTTTAAAAAATTCAGATTTTCAGAAAAAAAAACTCAGATGTCATAAGCCAGAAATATCAGGTCGGCTTGAATTTAAATTACAACGTTAATACTTTATTTTCCTTGAAATACAATAAGTAGCGTATCATTAATCAAATTGCATATTCTCTGTAAAATACTTTTGAAAATTTCATTATTATTGTTGATTGAACCGCAAATGAGGTGTTTTCCATTACAATATTGTTAAATTAAGGATTTTCCTGCAACCAAATTTTTATGAAATATTTCAATTTGAAAACTTATAAAGCGTAATTCAAAACATTAAACCTGTTAATAAACTTATTTTATAAAAATCATATAATTGCAAATTTGTACATATTTTTTTCTAAAGGGCAAACTAAGTTTAACAACAGTTTGATAACAGAATAAACTAACAATACAACTCTTTAAGAATTATCTGAATTTTAAAACTTTAAAAGCGTATTTCAAAATACCTTACCTGTAAAAATACTACTTTATAAAATTCAATATAAATGCAAATTTGTATATATATATTTAAGAGCATAAATAATATAACAGTTTGTGTTTATTGAAAACAGTAAGATCTTTAGAAAAATTATCAAATGTCATAGGCCATAAATGTGTTCTTTAGTTCAAATTAAACCGTTAATATTTTCTTTTTCTTGGAATGCAATAAATGGCGTATTATTAATCCAATTGCACTTTCTGTAACAGATACTTTTGAAAAAATCATTATTAATGTTATATTTATCGCAAATGGAACCTTTTTTACTACAATGTGCTCCTGCACAAAAATCTTTGATAAATATATGAATTTGAAAATTTTAAAGCATAATTCAAAACACTAGACCTGTTAAAAATCTACTTTATGAAATTCAATATAAATGTAAATTTGTAGGGGAATTTTGTCTAAAGGGGATAAAAAACATAACGGTATGTTTTATTTTTTAAATGCAGATTTAAAAAAAAAAATTAGGTGTCATACACCATAAACAAGATTCGCACTGTTCCTAAAATTTTCGTACTTTCGTACCACAACTTTTAAACAGTAATATTTATTTTAAAATTCTATTGTAGATGATAAGCAGGACCTTCAATAAAGATTTTTGATTTAAAATACTGGTAGAAACATGTGGAAATTTTAGGAACGGTACAAGCCATGCATAAAGGTCTTCTTGAATTTAAACTATACCATTAATACTTTCTTTCCTTGAAATAAAATAGGTAGCGTAACATTAATCAAATCGCATTTTCTTTGTAAAATACTTTTAAAAATTTAAGTATTAATGTTGAGTGAATTACAAATGAAGTATTTTCTACAGTAATGCACTACAGTTAAATTAAGCATGTTCATGCAAACAAATTTTTATGAAATCTTTCAATTTGGGAAATTTTAAAGTGTAGTTCAAAACACCAAACCTGTTAGAAACCTCTTTTATAAAAATCAATATAATTGCAAATTTCCATATATTTTTTCTAAAGGGCCTAAATAAAATAACAGAATAACACATCAATACAAACTTTTATGAAATACCTAAATTTGAAAAATTTAAAGCGTACACTGTTAAAACTAATGGTGACACATTGCACCTTTTAGGGGTAAAAGACTTGTCTCATTGGTGACACCCATAAAGGAGCCAGAATGACACCTTTAATTAGGGTGAAAAGATGGCACACTTAATCCAGAGTGTTCAATAATAAAAAATTAAAAAATATACAAACCGACTTTTGGCCGTCGAAGGATTCGAACTCACAACGTCTGATTACAAGCTCAGCGTTCTAACCGCTCGGCCATCGAGCTCACCTTCATTCAATCATAGCCATAGATTTTACTTGTCCTCACAGAAAACAGAAAGACACACGTCACAGCGCATGCGCATGGTTCCAGTCACCCGATGAGGTGCCACATTGCTGCCAATACGAAGTGTATGGCACCTTATTTAGCTCCAGTCACGCAGTAAGAGACCTGTCGGCACTGCAACCACATATCCAAGCCCCTATGGCACCCTAAGGCTCCAAATGCCCCGGGTTCAAATGGACCCTAGGACCTTTTCACCTGCGGGTCCCAAATGGCACCGGTTTATCACCTTCACTTTTAACAGTGTATTTTAAAACACCGAACCTGTAAAAAACTACTTTATAAAATTCAATATAAATGCAAATTTGCATACATAACGTAAAGAGCATAAATAACATAACGATTTGTCTTATTGCAGCACTTAAAAAAAATCAAATTTCATAGGCCATAAAGGTCTTCTTGATTTTAAATTAAATCGTTAACATTTTCTTTTCCTTGAACTATAATAAATGGCGTATTATTAATCTAGTCACATTTTCTGTGTAAGAGTTTTTTGAAAATGTCATTATTGTTCAAAGATCCGCAAATTATGCGATCTCTGCTGAAATGTTTTTGCATTAAGGATGTTCTTGGAACAAATTTTTAATAAGTATCTCAATTCGAATATTTTAAAAGCATAATTAAAAACATTAAACCTGTTAAAACTTCTTTATAAAATTCATTATGAGTGCAAAGTTGTATAATATATGCATACATTAAAAAGCATAAATAACATAACAGTTTATTGAAAACAGTAAGACCTTTAGAAAAAAATCAAATGTCATAGGACATAAAGGTCTTCTTGATTTTAAATTACATCGTACTAACATATTTTTTTTTCATAAAATAAAATAAAATAAATGGCGTATCATTAATCTAATCGCATTTTCTTGGTAAGATACATTTTAAAATGTCAATTTTATTGTTGAAAGAATCGGAAATGTTGCGCTTTCTACTGAAATAATTTTGCAATAAAGATGTTCTTGGGAACAAATCTTTAAGAAACATATGAATTTGAAAAAAAAAATAATAATGCATAATTGAAACGCCAAATTTGTTAAAAATGTTTTTATAAAATCAATATAAAAGCAAATTTGTATATAATTCAGAAAATAAAAAATAGAATTCATCTTTAAAAAATGAAACTTAAAATTGCACTATGTGTAAATTACTTAAAAAGATGAAAACAAATGTTTGTAAAATATTTAAAAAGGTTTTATATTACTTTAATCCTTATTACTTTCAACTGTAAATACAGTCGCCGTCAGAGAATTTAAAAATGCAAAGATTAATTTCTTATTTTCCAAATTTCACGTAACTAGGTGTAGAAAAGGAATGAAAGTGAAATTTAATTTTTAGATCCGATAAACATTGGGAAAATAAAATTTATGTATATATTGTATCTATCTTTTCTAAGGTGCATAAAGTCAAATAACAATATGTTTTATTTAAAACATTGAGAAAAAAGCAGATGTCATGACAATAAACATTTTCTTGAATGTAAATAACATGTTAAAACTCCATTTCCTTGGAACAAAAATAATCGGCCACTTTTAATGCAATTGCACATATAAAAAACAATTTATTGAACGATGAGACAAGAACTTCTACGTGATCTTTTTCTTTAAGTAAGAATTGCTTGAAAAAAGAATACATGATATGTTCAAATATGATAAATATCTTGATTGAAACGTAAGCTTGTCGTACAATATTAATATAATCTCTCGTTATTTTATTAGTAATCTGTTAAAGATTTTTAATGAATGTGTATGCTATAATGGACGTTACAACGCGAAGTACATTTAAGTAGTTTTCATTCACGAAATACAGCTCGAAGAAATGTCTTATTCAGCGAGGAAGAATACATCGCAAACTTAGTAAACTATTAAAAATTTCTGTAAAAGCACGGAAAAAAGCTAGAATCTCAGTAAATTTACACTAGTTCTTGGTTAAATGTTTTCTACTGAGTCTCCCAGTGAATATTTTACAGACATTTCTCTTATCTTACATTTAATGCTTTGTGAGGATTTTTATGTCTTTATTTAAAGATATTTTTATATTTCTAAAAATTTTTAAGACAAAATACACTATTATAAAAGTATTTTGCAATTTTATTAGAAATATTGAAGAAGAAAATTTAGTTTAATGATTGTTTATTTTAAAAATTAGAATAATTTAGAAAGGGAAAAATCATTCCATCAGTCTTAGTGGATTTTTTCTGAAAGATAAAAGGCTTATTTTGCACACAATAACAATCGCTTCTATAGTTCAAACTGTTTGATGCTCACAACTGTCAAAAGGCGTAGATCTGCAAAACTTTTTCAGAAATTCTAACATATTAGTGACCGCAAACGATAGTATTTCATAAGAAATCTACCTAAAATTGAGGGAGTATTCAAATAACAAATCCCTTTATTTCTGGCACATTTTTCAATCCATTTTTGCTTTCAAACGCATCCATTGGGAATGCCCTCTTATTTAAAAACTGCATAATGTGCCTTATTGGTCAATTTTTCGATAAAGACAGAATTTATTTTAAAAAAAAGCTATCAAAGTGGGCATTACGTATAAAATTTCTCGAAGCGATCGTGAGTGAAAAATTGAGGATGTATTCAAATAACGAATTGCTTATTTAGTGACTCATTTTTAAATTCAATTTTGCTCTCAAATTCATCCAATTGACAGGTTGTCTTATTTAGGAACTGTATAATGCACCGTATTGGTCAGTTTTTTGATAGAAGTGAATATAGGGCATTTCGTAAAAAAATCCCGGAAGCGATCGTGAATGAGGAATTGAGAATGTATTCAAATAACAAACTGTTTATTTTATGAATCAATTATTAATCCAATTTTGCTCCTAAAAGCATTCAATTGACAGTTTTTTCTTATTTAGGAAATATATAATGTACCATATTGGACATTATTTTAAAAAGTCAGAATGTATTTCAAAATATACTGTCAAAATGGGCATTTGAGCCGAATTTCGCTTAATTTAATTCTGATAAAACGTGCTCTTATAGCAAAATGAAATTAAAAATTGTCAAAAGCTGTTTAACTCGGTTTATCTCTAATCATATTTTATTTGTTGTTCTTAAAATGTGCACACTTCGAAATCTACCTTTGCTTGTAGGCCAAACCGAAAGGGATTTTTATTTTTAAGAAGTATAAATCACAAACCATTTTACTAGATGATTTGAATAACTAAGACTAATCCATCGGTATAAAATTTTGCTTACAAAACTTTAAAATCTGTCATTAATTAAAATCGCTTCGCTTTTCTAAAAATATATGTTTAGTATTTATACGTAACACAGCACTTCGACTTCCTCGAATGCTAGATTGATTAAAAAAAACTATCATTCCCTAAGCATCCTTTGTTTTATTTTACTGTGATTTTTACAGGGCCGAGGGAAGCGGTAGGGCGAATGGGACGATTACCCGGATGCAGAAAGTGAGGGCTGCCATATTTATACTACAAACTTTATTTGATTCTTCTTTTCTTGTAAAAAAAAAAATAAATAAATAAATAAAAAAACATATATATATATATACACTTTTTTTGGAATCCAATATGTGTTACAAATTGTTATACTGTGCTGTATGTACTGTGTATGTGCTGTATGTATGTACTGTGCTGTTTTCTAGATACCCTTTGCCAAAATAAAAGTGAAATTTTATATTACATAATTTAGTTGTTACAATTAAACATTTTAAAGTTTGAAAGAAAACGCGAAATTTGTATTCGATAGAATTTATTTGTGTTTCCACACTTTTCAATTTTGTGATACCTGTCACAAAAAGAAGAGGGGGGGGGGAATTGAAACTTTATCCCAGGCACAGTTTTCTCTTCGCACGCCGCTGTACTCAAATTATATAAAATTTTGTCTGATAGTGGGATAGAATCGTTTAATGAATTTAAGCTTTATTATGGTTTAAAAATGAAACCTCTCAATTTAAATGCTTTTGAGAAAATTCCATTAAAAAAAGGTGTTTGGAGGCTTCTTTTATTATATGAAATAAGAAGTGCATTCTAACACTTTCAAATAAAAAGAGAAAAAACGTACCTGTGCATTACTTTAGAAAAAAAAATCTCAACATGTTTTGATGGAAAATAAAGAAAACATTTTAAAAAACCAAACAAATTGGAAATTGCACGTCAAGCGTAACAAATGAGGAGCGTTCTTATTAAAAGAATGTTTTAAAAGCATTCAAACCTTGGTGTAATAGTATACAATCCTTTGGATACAATAGAATATCCGAAATCTTTTGTGTATCCCTGTAAATACTACCTGTTTTTAATTATATAGGAAGTAAGTAAGAGTAAATCTCAGTAACGTATATCAATTTCATTAAATGAGAAATAGTTTAATATAATTAAAACGCGCTTTACACAATGGTTCCACCTATTTTATAATGTAATGAATATCTTTGTGCAACCTCGTAAATTAATAATAAATATTCTTTGTACCACATATTTTGCAGAATGCATGTTTTAGTATTTACTCCAAAGATGCATATTAATTTTATTATGTTCGAAAGAGTGTAACACCATTAAAATGCACTTTAAACTAATTTTTCCCAGGGCCGTCATGTAACAGAATATTTTTGATTGTCACTGCAATTAAACTATAAATGCGATTTTTAAAAAAAATTATATGAATATTGTGAAACTTATACAAACTTATATTTTTTTAATTTAAAATGATTCTGTTGGGTAATTTTTGGTCTGTTATACGCGGACAGATAGACGGTTTGAAGAACGACTATAGGTTGTACGTATATATATATATAATTACGAACGCACCTAATGAGTATTCTTGGGATTTCATGAGTATTCATGGGTATTCGTACGGATACCGTTATTTTACTAGTGAAATGCCAACATTCTTTACAGAAAAATAATAAAGTGCTATATTTCATTTTGCTTAATCAGATGTCTTCTATCAGAAAATACTGGCATTGAGAAATTTACTTGTCATGAAGTTCCAAGACTCACACTAACCTTGGTATTTAAGATAATCTAATTTTATTAACTCTTAAAAGCACAGAGTAACTAAGTAGTTATATATATATATATATATATATATATATATATATATTTCTGGCTATTTAGTGCTTTCCATTGGTCTTTTAGTGAACTATTATGCGTTAATTACTAGTGATAACGAAGCTTAATAGTGGTGAAGACATAAAAAAAGTTAATAAATCTTTTAGATTGTTAAATCGCAAGATTTTAAGAACTTTACCTTTTACATATAAACATTTGAAAAAACAATTTTATTTTACTTGAGAGAGGAGTAACGAAAAATTAAAAACAAATATTATTGACATATTTCGATTCCAATCTAATAAAAACCATATTCATAATAAAATAAAAATAAAAATACGATTCGTTTCAAGGTCAATACACACGGCATGCGACAATGAGATATAAATTAAAAACCACACGCTTTATAGTAAAAACAATCAATTAAAAATAAACCAATGTAAAAATATTATATAGTAAATTATTTGCTATTGTATAAAATAAAATTTTTAAAGTACACTGTAAAAAAAGGGTCGATCGACTAAAAAAAATTTAGTGATCCTCGTAATTACTAAAAAAATTTTTATAATCTTTCTCTGTTACAAGGAATCTGTAAGAATTACTAGAAAAAAAGCTCGCAACGAATTGAGTTAATAGTTTTACATATTTAATAACTATTATTAAAACTCACTTGGTGTGGCCGTGATAGCCTAGTGGTCATAGTACCGAACTCCTGGCTGAAAGTACCCGGGTTCGATGCTGTACGCCACCAAAGTGCATCGAATGTATGCAGTGTAATTACTCGTTAAATAAAGGGATTATGAAAATCCTGTCGTAGCAGTTACCATGGGTAATGATCTCTGGACTTTCCCTCCCCGTTTAGAAACATGTCAAATAGAGCAGGTAGCGATGTTTGGTGCTGCCATCTATTGTGGCTTTGCCAAAAATCTTCCGCTTCAGAAATCTGAATATAATTTTCAATAAATAATTTTGGAGCTATTACTCAAATTTGCTTGGTGGATCATACTAAAAAAATTTTAAGTTAGTTATACAAAAAATTCTTTTGTTCAGTTTACAAAAGAAATGTTTGTTTCACTTGCAAAAAAAAAAAAAAAAAGCTTGTAATGGTTACTAAAAAATTCTCTGGAATTCAAATTTACTAAAAAAATTTTAGTAACCTCTTGGAATTTTTTTTTCTTTTTTGTACAGTGTATGTATACTGTAAAAAAAATCGTTTTCCATATTAAAATTTTATCTGTACACTGTACAAAAATGACAAAATTTACAAATCTAGTTTTTATAAAGCTATATGTACCTGAAGCTTTCCAAAACAATAACCTAAAATTTCAGTAATTTAAGTAAAATTCCATCTGTAACCCGGGTTGCAGTTATATAAAAAGTTTGAGGCATCACAGTTTCCTAAAAAAATCTCAGTAAACTTACAGATCTTTTTTTTATGCAAAAGTGTATGTTTTAGATAAATTTTTGTTGTTGCTGTTACATAAATATTTTAGGAATTGATGTTTCCCTAGAAAAATTTTACTAACTTTAAAGTTTTTTTCTTTTTTACAGTGTATATAATGAAAAAGTCTCATTTTCTTTAAACATTTGTTAACATAACTCAAAGTAATATCCTGAAATCCTGACATGTCCAGCAGAAACAGAAATAAAAGTTTTAATTTTTTTCTAGTGAGAAATTAACAAAATAGTTTGAATTATAGAGTTTTTGAACAAAATATTAAAAAAATATATATTTAATAATGCGATAGGTATTGTAACATACATTAGCTAGTAGCAGTTAATTAGAAGAAATACTTTTAAGTTTTTCTTTTCAAAGTTGCTAAAAAGCATATTTTAATTACATCAACGAATTGCAAGTACTTATTTATTTATTCTAAAAAATCCTTAAAATCAGGGCATGTAAAACACAATTTTATGTATAATATTTCATACAAAAAGCATCATAAATTATATAAAACATTCTCCAATATATATATATATATAATGTTACAGTTTTATACAAGGGTAATGCCCACAGAGACACATCATTTATCATATGAATATATAAAGTAAGATTATATTCAAAATTTTATTTATTATACTCCTGAGAAGTAAATAGAAACCGAGCTGAAAAATTGCTTAGCTACAGCGAATGTATAGAAAAAAAATTTACATTCCGTTTAAAAAATAAGTATATCAATGTGTTTATTTTTTTTAAAAGAAAATAGTAAACACCAGATAAAAATATTAAGGCGGAAAAATAAAAACAAACGTTTACTAAGAAATACGAATATACGTATACTACTTAAGTATAAGAAGTTCTTGTAATTAAATATAATTAAGGTATACATAATTCCATTTATCTTTTATAATGGTTTTTCTTAATTATGATTTCTTGTTCTAGAAGTTCTCAAAGAGTATTTGAAACATTCATGTGGATTTAAGCTAAGTAATGTATGTTAAGTATGCAGCATTTAATGAACATCTGAAATGAGTCTTAAACGTTTATTCATATACTCATTACTTGCTTTATAATTTGATTTCTATCTTAAGTTGGACAATACTTATAGTTTTAAACAGTAACATTGACAAAAAAATCTCAGTTGAGTCATTACATCTGAAATAAACGAGTGATTTTTTTTTTATTTAAAAAGTGAAACGAGATATTATGAAAGCAGTTAATCTTGTCCCGGTGACTTGTAGACAAAAAAAAATTGAAAGCAAATTTTCGGTAAAACAATATTCCGTATAAAAACGCAAACCAAAACAGATTTTCGATCGATCTGTAATTTTTAACCATTTGAAAAATGGCTTTTGCTTTCGTTCTAAAGATATCTAAGACAAACCTGAATACTTGTGATACCCGTTTTTTTTTTTCGTGTTTTGATTGCTCCATGTTTAATCCATGGCGTACATAGTATGTGACACTGTTATTATGTAAGCTATTTTTTTTTAACAAAAACATATAAATCTACTATTTTCCTTTTACTTTCAATAGACATAGAATACATAAATAGTTCCAATGATGACAAAAAAAAGTTTTAAAACTGCAAAGCGATTAATAACTCAAAACTTAACAACGCGCCTAAAATTACAAGTAACTTATCATCATTGGCAATGTAGTGCCTGCATACGCATGTCCAAATTAAACGTTAAAATATATGTTTCAATGTTGTTGGGTTTTTTTAATAATTTTTACAAACTTTCACATATATGTTGCCATTAAAATACTAAAAACAAGGTGTGTTTTGAAACTGATGCACAAGGATTGTATTTCTTTATTTGTACTTCACTTTACACATATAGAAAATTTCTGTTTGTGTGATCAGGTATATCCGATCACACAAAAATTTTATTTGTCAATTTACGCATTTATTATTTAGAGTGGAGTTTCTAGAGATTATTGATAAAAAAACACAAGAGAATTTTGTTACCTGAAAAACTGTAATTGATAATTGCCAAAAATAAGTTTTCCACTGAGGAATATATTTTTGGATTTTTTTTTATTATTATTTTTAATGTATTATGCGACCTGTTTAAATACTATATTCACACATAGCATTGCACGGTACCATTTGTGGACGTTATCACACAAGGACAGCAAACACTGAAAAAGTATCTGTTTATTTCGATTTGCTTCTTTATATATTTCCTTTCACTGTATGAAAAAAAATCTTAACACTACTATCTTACTGTCTGACAATGTTTTATAATCTATACCTAACGCAAAGTCTTTCTATCTGTTTTACTTTATTTAACAATATTAATTAATAAACAATTCTCTACATTTGAATTTATATATATTTCCTAACAAGACCTGTTATTTTATTTAATAATAGTTATTAAATAAAATAATTAAAATTTATGTAATTTATGTAATTTTAGTAAAATGCTTTTGTAAAAACCTGAAATTTCTTATAATGAATTATATTTCCTCTAATGCTAGATTTAATCTTTAAAGATTTTGTAAAATGAGCTGCCAGACATATTACTATAAATTATTTCAAAATTATAATGGACAAAGCACAGTTTCTTGCTGAAAGCCCGTGGTACATAAATACTATTTGTAAGGAAAACTATGCTATTTGTAAAAGGAAGTATATTTCCTTTAATATTAATTTTAATATTTAGAATGTTATAAAATACCTTGTGTGCGTCTACAGTTTTTATTAAGCTGTCCATACAGAATAATCTGAAATTTTTAAATCACTGTAAATATTCATTCGCAATTACCATTTTACAAAACCTAAAGAAATCTGCTAATTTGAATAGATTACAGTTTACCGAAAATTCTCTTTATATTTCAATATATTAAAACTGATATATTCACAAATGAATTATTGTATCTACATCATTTCTGAAACAGTATGCATTTTCTAAAACAGCCTAAAACTTCTCTTAAAACAGCATGCAATAAATATAGCTTATACCCATTTTGTGCTAAATTAATATGGAAGTTTAAGCAAATATTTTTTTTCTAGACGTCAAAGAATTAAATACTTGGGACATTAATACTTGTGAATATTTTAATTATTAGCATACAGTTATAGCAAATTTGAAATAGTAAAATATGTTTTAGAACAATCAAAGCAAAAAATAAAATTAAAAATAGCGTAGACATTAATTTTAACAAATTTTCCTGAAATGGAATTTGAAAAACCATTTATACGAAAAATTATTCACATGAAATAATTTTTTTAATTACTGTAATTAATAATGCGCACTTTTTACAAAAACCTAAATAAATTTGCGAGCTTGAATATATTATAGTTTACTAGAAAATTCTCCTTATATTTCAATATATTAAAACTTATATCATTACAAATAAATTATTATATCTCCCTCATTTCTAAAACAGCACGCATTAGCTAAGAGCCCAAGTGTCATTATAAGATTCTCAAGTCTATCAGCTTGACTCATACTGATGAATGGAGGACTGTTAGCCTTTTAATAGAAAGTCAACTATCGTAAACGTTAACTTGTAATAAACTATTTCTTGAGTCATTAAAATTCAATTGAACGATGCTTATAACTATACTTGGCTAGTATCCAATGAGAAAAGGCAATTGATATTTTTGTTGAATAAGTTGAATTTATTTCACTCTATGTACTATAGAAGAAATTTTTGTGAGGAAAGTGAAGTAGAAATACACGAAATTAAATTTTAAATGTTTAAAAGAATTAATTAACTCATTTTAGACAGGTTTATTATCAGTTATATATGAAACACTATACTATTTACTAGGTATACGTTTTAATACGTTTGTATATTTCTACATTTAATGTATCTTAAATTATGAAGCAATATCTTTAAAAAAATTAAAATTTGAGAGAATTTAGAGAGTATTCATTTGTGTTAACTTAATAACAATGTTTAAGCAGAATCATTTTTCTAGACGTTACAGAATAAACTACTTTGGATCATTAATACTTGTGCAACTTTTTATTATTGACATGCAATGTCCATACATTTGAAATAGTACACAAAATGTTTTAGAACAATTAAAGCAAAAGATTATATTAAAAATAGTATAAATACTAATTTTAAGAAATTTTCCTGAAATTGAATTAGAAAAATTAATTCATATTAAGAACTAGTTTACTCTAAAATTTACACATTTCTCAGTTGTTTATAAAAGTTTCTCATACTGAAATTGTCATTTAAAAAAAAAAAAAAAAAAAAAAATGAATATAATAAAACAAAAGATTAATTCATAGGAATTATTGTTAGAAGTGTTTACAGATCTATAATTATCGGAATTACATTTCTTTTCAGGTGGTAATTAATTGTAAATAATAAGTAGAAAAAGATTGTCTTTTGAAAAATTAAAATTTCTTTTGCAATATTTTTTTGTATGAAATTGCATCAGGAATTCACAGAAAATATAACAGGAAAGTTTCAGATAGATCGACACCTGCGACCTACAATTAATCCAATAATACATCAGATTGAAACGAATTGATCAGTTTAGAATGTTCATAAACAACCTTTTGGAATAACAACGATCTTTACCAGCTCACAAAGTGTTGCGGATTGCTATCGCTCAAAATCCAAGGTATTTATAAAGAAAACAAGCCGTGCGATTAGTAATAGCAATTAAAATCTTATTCGTATTTTAAGATGGTGTAAATTTAATTGATGTTGTTTCTTTAGAAATTTCAAATTTATTTATTCTGAATGTGAACTCAGTAATTCTAAAGGTGTCGATTTTACCGATTTTGGTGAATCGGATCTCAATCCTAACAAGTCCTTTCAATCAAAGTTGTTTTATTCAATGTAAATAAGAAACATTATACCAACTGGACAGTAATTAAGAGAAGCGATGGCAGAGAAAACAGAGAAAAAAGAAGAAACACGCAGAGGAAAAAATATAGAAGAAAAAGAATCATCTATTATAATATTTCATAACGTTGAAGCCATTTTGCCACATTGAAAAATTAAAAAAAATTAAACTATTTAAATTTGTTTTATTTCATTTTAAAATTAAATTTTAAGCAATACTTTTTTAGTGCATTTTGATTTTAATTTAAAAGTTGTTAGTTATGATGTTATATTGTTGGAAGATTGTTTTCTAGAAGCATGGTTTAGAATTTTATCTTACGTGCAGTGCTTTAAGATATCAGTTCAGTTAGTGAGATTATTTTTTTTATTTTAAGTTTAAACATTAATTTTGTATATAAACACATTATAGACATATACACATATTTTCTAAAAAATATAATTACAAATATTTACTTTATTCAGAAAGGGAAAAACAAGTGGGTAAATATGACCACAGATCGCACAGAGAGTTTTGTAACATATCTATTAAAACAACTTATCATTTAAATATTAAATCCAAATTGTTAATTTATAATTATTGAAATCTTACATAGATTGTAACACCAACAATGCCTTTGACAGATAATTGTGTGTATGTAAGCAAAATAACTCTATATGCTGCTATCTCATTTTATCATCCTTTTAAATCCATTATTACTTACCGTGGTCACACACGTGTACACCAGTTGACTTAATCGACCGAAGTGTACCAAATTGACAAGAAAGGCTAAGTTCATGGAGGTAGTCTATCTTCTAATTACATAACAATGTAAATTTTTCACGGAACAGTAAGTGGAAGAAGTAGACAGTAGCAGGTTTCGAGAAAGTTAGATACCAAGAGAAATATCTATGGGGTTTGCGAGCAAACCACAGACGTTTCTAGCTAATTCCAGAAAAATGTCTCTGGGAATTATCTGACCAAATAAAGATGGACGGTTGAGATTAAAAATTATATATTGTTTCATCGCTTGAACAAAACTTAGTAGAAAACCAATATTGGTCCAACGTTGCGTCAATATTTCCTCTATTGGAAATATTGCCAATAAAACGTCAATATTGCTCCAATATTGGGATGTTTACATTTTGCCCTTATTTAGCCAACATTTGCAGCCAATATTATGCCAATATTGGGGTTTCATTGGAAATATTGCCAATAAAACGTCAATATTGTACAAATGTTGGTTTTTCATAGAAAATATTTCCAGTGAAATTCCAATATTTAGCCAATATTGGCGTTTTATTGGAAATATTTCCAATGAAACCCCAATATTGGCATAATATTGGCTGAAAATATTGGCTAAATAAGGGCAAAATGTAAAGATCCCAATAATGGAGCAATATTTGATGCCAATATTGCTCCAAGATGTAGCCAATATTGGTCTAATATTGTTTGGCTACTGGGGAAGTTGTTACTTTATTCTCCTATAAATAAATCAATCCAAATAGTTGATGCCTTGAAGATATATTAATTTGATTCTCGTAGTAGACCTGGATTTCTTTTCTGAAATCTGTATTCTTTATTTCGCAACATGTATATTGATATTTCATTGCACAATTATGTTTATGTATACCTTCACAGCTGTTCTATTTTTTAAAACGTTTTGAATAGATTTTTTTTATTGTTTATTCACGGGAATCGGATGCCTTTACAAACAGCAGTTAAATGATATGTAACGAAGATTTCTGATTGCTGATAAAAAGTTTGTTTAATTTTATTTTCATTCTTCCGCATGGCAGTTAATATAATTCTGTTTTAGAATGCCTAGTTTTAGGTTAGTTACTAAAATCCATAAAATGTATCACAAATTTCAATACGGCAAATATTGTGCTTATAAAAATTTCCTCTAAAAAATGGTTCTAGCAATTTTGACAAAATTTTGAATCCTACCGTTTTGGAGTACGATAAGACCACTGGCACATTTTTTAGAAAATTTTATTAATGGTTCCCTTTGAAGTCACTTCAAATCAATGCAGTTGGATAAAAATGAATGCTGAAACAGTTATTACGCTGTAAACAGTTCTAAGCAAATACTTGATAACGTATCGCCAAAATTTGCGATATTTCGCGAAACATTTGCAGCATTTGAGAGATTTATCGAAAAAAATTGCTTTCATGATTACGAATACCAAAACGCAGTTTTTTTTTCTCTAATTTGGACAAAATTTCAAGAAATGTTTGCGACATTTTGTAAATAAATTCACTTCAAGAATCCGAAGGACTTTCCCACAAAACCCCAATGGGAACCGGGATACATAATTCAACCTATGAAAGTTTAAATAAAAATGTTGTTTGGTATAGGTGCCTTCTTAAAAAATATTTAAGTAATATAAAATTCCAAATTTTGTACGCAGTTATTTTCATTATTTCTGTAAATAACATTTGTAGAATTATAAATTAGAATGCTTTATATGAATAATACTGTGAAAATTGAATCTTATATCAAGTTAAATAAAAAGCATATTTAAAAGATCATAATTCGTTCATCTTCCCTTGTATTTATCAAGTACATTTATAAATGAAAATACTCTAATAAATAATGCATTGCTGTTTGACTATTTTAAATGTAACTGTATAATGTAGTGTTTATGGTCTAATTACACAGGAAATGAATGAATGATTTAAGACGATTGGATTATTTACAATAATGTTCCATTATCAATGAACTGAATATGATAATTAATGCAAACATAGTCATTAGTAAGCAATAAATATACAGCTGGTGTATTATACTCGAAGATATATTATTCAACACACAGATAGTTTTGCGTACATAAACATTCCATTATTATCTTAATATAAAATTAATTGAGAAATTAATTCAGCCTTCTTAAATTCTAAAAGCTGCAAGTATTCATCTAACGCTATAACACACGCTTACTTGCTGTTATTATCGATATTATTCATTTAATGAAATTACTTTTAAAGAGTGTACTGTAAATAAAAAAAAAAAAAAAAAAAAAAATAGATTATAATCCAATTAACATTATTTTTCATTAAAATCATTTTTAATAATAGGAACATTATATTATTTAAAAAAAAACTTATATATACAAGAGACTTTATATGAATTTTCTGTCTTTTAACGAACTTTTGATTTTGAATGAAAATCGGTCATTTTTTGCGAAATTTTCGATTTTAAACTGAATAAAATCTATTAAAAAACTAAAATGATCGTTTTCAATTACGAAACGATGGAAAATATCCAATTAAATTATCGCAATTCATGTATTTACCAATAACTAAGTTGTTGTATGTGGCCAAGTGATGTAGAGGACAGAATATTCATATATTAGGTAGCTTTCATTACAAAAAGTAAAAAGCTACCTATTGCAGCCGTCCGGAGGAAAGTACTTCTGGAAATTCTGGTATATTTTCACTGATCATGATCCCTAGTGTCCAAATTTTCATATATATCCATCTATATATAGGGTGTTTCGCTACCATACCAACAAACTTTGGGGGGTGATAGTAGACATGAAGACAAACATTATTGAATGGGAAACCATGGGGCGCAAACGTCTTCGTTAGGAGCTAGGGGCCATTAAAGATCCAAAACTTCAAAAGATTATAAAAAATGGAAAAAAAAGGTGGATTCGTTTGCGGTTTTCGCTAAAATCATTCTCTATATCACGATTTGTTTGTAAAACAATTTAAAGGTTACGTTCAAAAGGTGTCGAAGAAGGCGCTTTAGACTTTAGAGTAACAAAAAATTATTTTTAACATTATTTTGTGCACGGGGTTCAAATTAATTTAAAGTTTAGACTTTAAATTAAATTTTAATCCCAAAGTCGGAAACATTAGGATCGGATAACTAGCGAAAATTGAACTGTGAACAGAGGAGGGAATTTTAAATACCCCAAAACATTATACAAACTGATCGATTTTGTTGCGGTTTGCTTGCACATTCCCTTGGTAATTATTTTATTCAAAACTAGCTGTTCTGCCCAGCGTTGCCCGTGTTCATCAAAAAATAGCAAGAATTGCGAAAAAACTTTAAAAATCATAATAAAAACTTCGAAAAATTAAAAAAATGCTGCAAGAATTTCGTCTAAACTTCGTTGAAAAGAGATGGGCTGGAAAATTGAAGTTGGATTATTTTTACTAATGTGGAAAAATCTTACAAATCGCAAAAACCATTAAAAATCGCATAAAAATATAAAACAAAATTCAAAAATTGTGTTTCAAAATTCGAATAAACTTTGAAGAAAAGAGATCAGAATTTAATAAATTCGGCCAAAAATTGAATCTCTAAAAAATCGAAGCGGTCGCGAAGAAACGTAATCATCGCTTTAAAAATGGCAAAATTTTCAAAAATCACGGAACTCAAAATTTACTCTACTTGGATAAATGTTTTGAATCTAATTAATTTGATAATGTAAAAAGCATTGAAATACGAAAAAAACTGCTAAAAAATCGCAATAAAATCTTTAATCGCACAGGAGAAGATTTATCATATTAGCGAAGAAATTAAAAACCGAATTCCTTTTCCGTATCAGAAAAAAAATCGCCGTGAACTCAAAAAAAAAAAAAAAAAAGCATACTGCGTTAAAAATTGCTGTAGATCAAAATAAGAGAGCAAAACAATTACCGTGAAGGATAAAAGTTTGAAACCAAACTATTATTAGTCTAGAAATTTAAAATCCAATTCCTTTGAAAAATGTAAAAGACTGAGAAAGCCCAAAAATTGCATTGAAAATTGTAATGAAAGTCGTAAAACATTAAAAAATCCCTAGGGTAAAAATTCACTGTTATAATAGAAAATATTGTAATCAAGAAATTAACCATATTAACCAAAAAAGTTTGAAATCGAAATCGATTTCCGGATGTAAAAAAATCGTCACGGAACTTGAAGAATGGCTAAAAATTACATTGAAAATTGCATTAAAAATAGCTAAATATTTGGAAGTCAATGCTTAAAAAAATAATATTAAGGCAGGGCGGGGGGGGGGGTTATGATCGAAATCATTCATAAATTACAAAATGTCGGCATGGAACGCCAAAATGATATTAAAAGACAAAACATTGCATTCGAAACATAACTACATTAAACAAAATGTTTGATATCAAAATTGGTTTCTGAATGGCAGAAAATCGCCAAGGAACTTAAAAAAATGGCTAAAAATCGTATCGAAAACTATATTAAAAACCGCTGAATATTTAAAAGTCATACTGTAAAAATGTAATATTCAGTCGAAAATACTGTAATCGGAAATCGTTCATGAATAAGGCAAAGTCAACACGGAACACCTAAAATCCCTCAAACTAACTAAAAATTGCATTGAATATCGCATTAGAAATTGGCAAAATTCATAAAAGCGTGGAGAACAAATTGTACTATTTATGCTAAAAGTTAGAAACCGAAATTATTTTACCGATGTCAACAACTGTCACAGAACTTGAAAAATCACTATAAAACAGATTAAAAATCAGGAAAATTCAAAAATCCGGACAAAATTTGCCATAGTAAGATAAACATTTATATTAAATTTGAGTTTGGGTGAACAGTGCTTTGAGGTCTATAGCTACAATGGCTGTTACCTCGATTGATTAAGAAAACACAGAAACAAATACAGAATACTTTATTATTACAGAAAAACCAGTACATACATTTTATTACACATCACAGGGACAACACAGACACCCATGCCGCTAGCTGGACTCGAACCAGGGACCAGCGGTGTGGAAGCAGCTGCCTCTGCCAAACACGCCACTGGGTCGGCTATATTAAATTTACTGTGGACATAATTTACGATAATGGGACAAAACATTGAAATCTGAACTCTTTCATTAGTTAAAAAATATCGACACAAAACTTGCTAAACATTTTATGAAAATACACAAAAAATCTGAATCATTGATGTCAAAATTTTCTATATTAAGCTACAAATTATTTAAAAATTTCTTTTCAATTGTGAAAAAATCGCCGTGGACTCGAAAATATCTAAAAATTGTATTCAAAAATTCATTACAAATCGCTTCAAATTTAAAAATAACGGGGGACAACATTTACATTAATAAAGTAAAATAGTGTAATTTGAATTATTTCTTAAATACGAATGAAAAAATCGGCGCAAAGCGTGAGAAATAATGAAAACATTGCTAAAAATTGCATTAAAAAATCACTAAATTTCAAAATTCGTAAATGAAGTGAAAATGTTTGAAATTAATTCCCTTTTCAAAATTTCAAAAAATAGCCGTGAGATTAAAAAAACCAATACAAAACCATTGAAAAATTCATTAAAAATCGCTAAATGTAAATACATCCCGTGAATAAAAAAGTATTCTAGTCGTGTAAAACGTAGCAGCCATTCTTTTTTACATGAATTACAAAAAAATCGACGCAGAACACAAAATATATCAAAACTCACATTGAAAATCGACAAAATAAAAAAAACGTAAATGGTGAAATTTACTATATTAGGCTAAAAGTTTGAAATCAAAATAATTTTTTAATTGTTAAAACACCACTGTGGTAAGTTTATTAAAAACGCATTGAAAAATGCATTAAATATCGCTAGTTATTTTTTAAATCGCAGTAATCAGAATTTCATCAAACGGATAAAACATTCTAATCGGAAATCTGAACTATTTGATTATCCGGTTGACCAAGAAACTTTCTGGGTCAAACCATAAGATTAAACTACAATAATGGCGGATCGTAAATTCCATATTCACTTGACATTAAACATGTTACATATGTTTGTTACGTCATCAAGTGGTTTTTGCTTCTTATTTTTATATGTATTTGTATTAATGTTTTTCTAAATTATCTCTTTTTTCATTATTTAACATAAAAATTACATCTATTTGCATAATTTGGCTTGTTTCACGATTGATATAATTTGGCGATATTAGTCGACAGGATAATCACGTAGTAAAAGGAAATCCTTTATAGATAATGAAAAATTGACACGGAACACAACAATTCTTGAAAAATCGCGTTAAAATTCTCTAAAATTATATTAGATTAAAAGTTTGAAATCAATTTTTACTTCCGAATATCAAAAAATCACCACAAAACTCGAAAAATTTCTAAAAATTGCATTGAAAAGTGCATTAAAAATCACTAATATTAAAAAAATCACAGGGGTCAAAATTTACTCTAATAGGGTAAAACGTTGTAATTGGAAATATCTCATGAATGAAAAAAATCCGACATCAAACGCAAAAAATCTCGAAAAATCGCATTAAAATTAGCTGAAATTCATAAATCTTAACAGCTAAAATTTAATACATCAGCCTGAAAGTTTTAAGCAAAATTCCTTTTACTAATGTCGAATAATAGCGGCAAAATTTACATTAAATAATTCACTAAAAATCTAAACATCGTTGCATGAAATCCAAATAAATTATATTGAAAAGAGAACAAAATTCACTAATTTAGGTCGAAAGAATGAAACCGCTTTCCTTTTCGCTAATGTGGAAAAATCGCCTCGAAATCCACTAAAATTCGCATATGAATTAAACTAAAAAAACTGGAAATCGGCCTTCAAGGTGTAAAATTTCATACATAACTTCGTGCAGCGGTCTCTCCAGATCATCGCCAGTACTTTAAAATTTTTAACATGCGTTATAAACTACTTTAAAATGTAAAACAGATCTCCTTATTACATTTCCTAATTTTGTTCGCGCCCCTCCTTTCACGCACCCTGAAATGTGTCACACCATTCTTTGTTTACATTTTTTATCATGTATTATAAGCCATTTTAAAATTAAAAATAAATCACATTGTTATATTTCCAAATTTTAACAAAATCGCGTTCTGTTAGTTCCATTTTTCACCACCAGGTAGCGCACTCTATTCTTCAAAAACTTTATCAAAACGATACTCTGTTAAACAACCTATCAGGTGATATATTACTCGAGGGGGAAGCGGTCTTAAGCAAGAATTTAAGATATATTATGAAATTGCTATTCGAAAATAGTGGTAACTCAATTTTTGACATTTTAGGTAAATTTCGCAAAAAAATACTACTTATTGCATCCTCAACAGCTCAAGATTTTGATAGAACAGCTATGAAAAAAATAGATGCTAAACGCAAAAAATCTTGAAAAAGCATTAAAAATCACATTGAAAATCGCATTAAAAATGGTTAAAATCTAAAATTCGTAAGTTTGAAACGGTTTTCTTTTTATCAATCTCAAAAAAAAAAAAAAAAAAAAAAAGAGAAAAAAATAAATAAAAATTGCATTAAAAATTCGTTAAAAATTCAAAAATCGCTGTACAAATTCCGAATAAACTTTGCTGAAAAGAGAAAAAAATTGCTATATTGAGTTAAAAGAATGAAACCGTATTTCTTTCACTATTGGGATAAAACTGCAAAAAAGAACGCTAAAAATCGCCTAAAAAATTATCAAAAAAATCTAATCAAAAAATTGAAAATCGGGCTTCGAGGTGCAAAACTGCATGTATAAAAGTACCTTCCCTCCACATTTTGTAACTCTACGTACAGCAGACTCTTCAGAACTGCGCTGACACACACACAAACTTGTCTCTTTATTATTATAGATTTAAAAAAATAGCGTTCTATTAGTTCCATTTTCCACCACCAGGTAGAGCACTATTCTTCAAAAACTTTATCAAAACCATACTCTGTTAAATAACCTATCAGGTGATACATAACTCGAGGGGGTAGCGGTCTTAAGCAAGAATTTAAGATAGTTTATGAAATTGCTATTCGAAAAAAACGGTACCTAAATTTTTGACATTTCAGGTAGATTTCACAAAAAATACTACTTATTGCATTCTCAACAGCTCAAGTTTTTGATAGAACAACTATGAAAAGAATAGATGCTAAACGCAAAAATCTTTAAAAAACGTTAAAAATCGCATTGAAAATCGCATTAAAAATCTTTAAAATCTAAAAATCGTAACAAACACAAAATTTAGGGCATTAGGCTAAAAGTTTAAAACGATTTTCTTTTTATCAATCTCAAAAAATAGCCGCAAAATGAGAAAAAACACTAAAAATCGCATTAAAAATTCGTTAAAAATTCAAAAATCGCTGTACAAATTCCGAATAAACTTTGTTGAAAAGAGGGAAAAAATGCTATTTGGGGTTAAAAGAATGAAACCGTATTCCTTTCACTAATGGGATAAAACCGCAAAAATAACGCTAAAAATCGCCTAAAAAATTATTTAAAAAAATCTAAACAAAAAATCGAAAATCGGGCTTCGAGGTGCAAAACTACATGTAAAAAAGTACCTTCCCTCCAAATTTTGTAACTCTACGTGCAGCAGTCTCTTCAGAACAGCGCTGACAGACAAACATCCTTCTCTCTTTATTATTATAGAAGATGACTTACAGCTCTTGTGTCTCCATTTTATATAGAGGGCGCTTCCGACACATTTCCGACATTTCAATGACATTACTCCTGGGTGTTTTACTACCAGACCAACATACTTCCAGGAAGTGTTAAGGATGCAAAGCGACTCGGAATCACATAGGAATGTAACGCTGAAAATGACTTTTTAACGAGTTGTGGTTAAAGGAAGCAGAGAAAAAAGCAACAGAAACAGTTAGTGAAACAGCTGCACGTTAATGTGGCAGAACGCAATTTATTTAAGGGTTTTACTACAAAAGGTGTCCGAAATTACGGCCAGAAGTAATCGGGCATGCTTGACAGCAGCGTTGCATGCAATTCCTCACGCTTTGAAAGATTCCTGGCATCTCGGATAGCTTTCTGGCAGCTACAGAAATTCGAGCTGAGAGGTATTTCACTGACGGTACGGGAGTCTCATGCATTCGACTTTTCTTTCGACCCCAGCAGAAGAAGTCCATACAGATTCAGATTCAGATTGAGCCAGGTTGGGGGGGGTACCAATTTGTTTGAGCTCAACTAGCCCCACCCAGCAATGTTTATTTAAAAAATATAGAACGGTTATACAGTAATAAAATAAACGTAGGTAACAAAAAGTAATTGATATGAAATAGGTGCGATGATCTGGCAGGCCAACGAACCGGGCCAATACTACCTATCCACCGCTGTCCAAATGTTACGTTGAGGTGTCTGCGAACATCATTTCTAAAATGTGGAGGGGCCCCATCGTGCTATAGAGTGGCGCAACGAAAGAAGAATATGTGCTTTTACCGGAAGTTTCAACAGAACGTGTTGTACAAATATCAAGTTGCTTTCTTCTCTTCTTTTAACCCTAACTCGTAAAAAAGACATTTTCGACGTTACATTATGATATGATTCCAAGTCGTCTTTGAATTCCTAACACTTCCTGGAAGTATGTTGGTTTGGTAGTAAAAATTACAAGGTTAATTCCATTGAAATTTCGGAGATGTGTCGGAAGCGCCCTCTATGAAAAAATGGGAACACCAAAATAAAATAATTACCAAGGGAAAATTCTACACGCAAACTGCAACAAAATGTATTAGTTTGTCAAATGTTTATGAGCGTTCAAAATCCCCTCCTCTGTTCACAGTTCAATTTTCGCGAGTTACATGATAAAAATATTTCCGATTTTGGGCTTAAAATTTAAGTTAAAGTATAAACTTTACAATAATTTCAACCCCGTGCACAAAATAAGGGTAAAAAGTAGTTGTTTGTTACCCTAAAGTCTAAAGCGCCCTCTATCGACAATTTTTGAACTTAACCTTTAAATTTTTTTTTACAATGAAATAGTGATGTAGAGAATGATTTTAGCGAAAACCGCAAACGAATCCACCCATTTTTCCGTTTTTTTTAATCGTTTGAAATTTTGGACCTTAAACTTTAATGGCCCCTAGCTCCTACGGAAGACATTTCCGCCCCATGGTTTCCTATTTAATAATATTTGTCTTCATGTCTACTATCACCCCTGAAATTTGTTGGTCTGGTAGCGAAACACCCTTTATCTGCATACACATTTATATCGGATACAACATCTTACATATGATCTGTTATATACAGGAATGTAACAGATTAAATAAACACGTATTCACTAAGCGATAATAAAAAAATTAAAATTACTTTTTCAACAACTTCCGATTTGGTTATTTTTCCAGGAAAGTATTCTTTTAAAGTATTGCTGTATATTTAAAATTCAAGCTGAATGTGCAATGTTTTATTTGAAAAAATATTACTGTTTTTATTTTGCAAATACAGTCGACTCTCGTTAATTCGAAATCGTATAATTCGAATCTTCGCTTAATTTGAACTAAACATGAAGTCCCGAAATTTTCAATGGCAGAATAACGTTAAAAGTTTTCATTAATTCGAACTCATTTTCTCTTGACTTCGTTTAATTCGAACTAACGAGAATTCCGATTTTTCATTTTTCTTTTCTTTCACACGGATTTCCGATCATTTGAATAATTTTGTTTCTTCAATTTTTGTGAAAATTGTTCCGAACGAGCATACATATAATCCAATGCATTTGATATCCACTTTCTTAGTGCCCCGTCTGTCTATCAGTGACGCTTTAAATTTTTCGTCCATTGTGCTTGTTTTTAATCTTTTAATTGGTTTATGTATTTATACATAATTTAATTCTAATTCTAATTTAATTCTTCTTATTTTAATTCTAATTTAATATTAAGTCATATTATAAAGATAACAGACGAAATAAATTAAAAATAACACTATAACATTAATTCCTTTGCAATAGTATCATATTAAGTATGTTTTCATTTCATACTTTCCATAATTCGAACTTCGGATAATTCGAACATTTCTTGCGGTCCCGACGAGTTCGAATTAACGAGAGCCGACTGTATATATGTTAACTACAAACATAAATACTACTTTCAAAATAGACTTTGTTTATGTGTCTCATTATTTTTTATATTCCGCATACAATCTTATTTAATTTCAAGATCTTTTTAAGTTTTAATAGTTTTTAACTTCAAACTTTAGAAATTAAATTATCTTAAAAATATGTAAACATTTTTATAAATTAATCTGAAATTGTTGTCCCTTAAGGCATTTGTAAAACTCATAAAGATATTTTCTATTATGCATTCGCTGTCAATGAATAGATTTATTTAAATATTTATTGAAAATGTTCTATAAAATAAAATAAAAATCACGTCTGAAAATTTCTAATTAATATATTGCAAAGTTTAAAAAATACAAATATTCATATCCCAAAGGGAATCACACAAGAGATAGTAATTTGTGAAAACTTTAAATTAATATTTATGCATAAAAAGAATTCGTCATTCTGATGTGTTTTTATAAAGATATTCAAAACAAAATATTGTTTTAGCTTAATAAATTGCTTATTTCCAGACATTGCATTGAGAACTAAAAGTATTTTAAAATAGAATATACGTTTTTATTTTTCTTGTTTTGCATACGATTCTCAATATTAACAAAATATTTAACTGAAAAAGAATGAAAAATCATAATAAATACAAATTCCCCTATTTCAGTTATGTTTATTAAATAATATAAAACAAAATTGCAAGTTTAGATATATAATGTTCGTTTTCACGTATTAAATATATAAATAACTTGTGGTTAAAATACAGCGTAACACTAGACATGTGTTAGGTTTTCGCACAGAAATTTTTAAAACATTAGTGCATGCTTTACGGATTTATGCTTTAATATAAATGAGTAATAGTTTTTCTTTTAAACACACTTCATCAATTTTTCTTTACTTTTAAATGATACGGTCAATTTTCATGTTACACTAAACATTCCGATAAAATTCGAGTTATTGGGAATTTTTATTTAATTTGTTTCTTATTTCACTTCTTCGGAATTAAACACACCCGAAAAGTAAGTAAGTGTTTTTAAACACCAATATTTAATTACAGTTTTGATATTGATTTAATTACATATATTTATCAATTTAAAAATAGCTCAAAATATCCACTTTCGGCACAGATACATTCCTGTGATCTGTATACTTATACTCTTATCTACTTTGCGACACATGGATGAAATTCTTCAACTATCGTACTGCGACGTGTTTTCTGGAATAAAATTCTAACTAAAAATACAAAAAGAAAATAAAAGGCACAATCAGTTATGTATACAGGGTGTTTCGCTACCAGACCGACAAACTTTGAGGGATGATAGTAGACACGAAGACAAACATTATTAAATGGGAAACCATGGGGTGCAAACGTCTTCTGTAGGAGCTAGGCGCCATTAAAATTTAAGGTCCAAAATTTCAAACGATAATAAAAAACGAAAAAAAGGGTCGATTCGTTTGCGGTTTTCACTAAAATTGTTCTTTATATCACGATTTTTTTTGGAAAAAAAAATAAAGGTCACGTTCAAAAATTGTCGATAGAGGGCGCTTTAGACTTTAGAGTAACGAACAACTACTTTTTACCGTTATTTTGTGCATGGAGTTTAAATTATTCTAAAGTTTAGACTTTAACTTAAATTTTAAGCCCATAATAGGAAACGTTGCGATCGGGTAACTAGCGAAAATTGAACTGTGAGCAGAGGGGGAGATTTTAAGCTCTCATAGATATTGAACAAACGAATCGATTTTGTTGCGGTTTGCGTGCAAGTCATTCCCTTGGTAATTATTTTATTCAAAATAACATACAGCTTTAGTGTCCTCATTTTTTGATAGAGGGCTCTTCCGACACTTCTCTGGCATTTCAATGGCATTACTACGGGTTGTTTTAATATGAGACCAACATACTTCCAGAAAGTGTGAGGGATACAAAGACGACTCAGAATCACATAAGAATGTAACGTTGGAAATGCCTTTTTCCAAGTTACGGTTAAAGGAAGCAGAGAAAACTGTAACAGAAACAGCAGAGAAAGAGCGACATGTTAATGTGACATAATACAGTTTATTTAAAGGTTTTACTAGAAAAGGTGTTCGAAATTACGACCAGAAGTAGTGTCATCAATGATTAATCATGTGTCATTTTTGTTTTTCTTTATTAATTTAGAATTATACTTTATAAACAGTATTATGGAAACTATGTTTACAGAAATTAACAGTTGAAATAAGTTATTTTATATGCGAAGATGTGAAATGCATAAAAATAAATGCCTCCTTCTCCAGTCCATTTATGCATGAATGTTGAGTTTTTCTGTTGTTCATGTGCTACGATGGTAGGTTCCTGTTTTATATTACGGGTAAAGTGGCGTCCATTTCTCTCCCGAAATTTTAAAATTTTAGGTATTCTTTCCCATTTTTTTAACTCTACAAAATAATGGGAAATAATTTCCCTTATTTGGAAGCTCTTCCAACTTTTCAATTTGGAGTCGCTTATGATGGGTTATTTCTTTGTTTTTGTACTTTTTATAACGGTATATTTGCGCCTCCAAATTAAATCGAATATTATTTCTGCATCCTAGAAAATCTGACGATACCTCTGTTTTCCATTTTATTTTAATTATAAACAAGTTTAAAGTTTCTTCCTAATTCTACAGCGGAACGTTTTGTGATACCTTCTTGCAGAAATATGGTGGAATTAGAAATTTACTTTGATTTATATATTTTTCTCTCTTTTACATGGAGCTCTATGTCCATTTGGGATGAATGTCCCCGTAAAGCATGATGACGTCACTGCAACGTCGTTGTGAAGTCACATTGTGGCTTTGTGACCATCGATTGTCGATGTGACGTCACAGTGACTAAAATGTGAAGTCGTTATGGCCGTTTTAGAGCTCTTTTGTGACGTTTCACAAAGTGGTCACAATGTGACAAATATGTGAAAAATGTGCCATTTGTGACTAATTTGACATTAACATTGTGACGAAACTGTGACAAAAGCGACGATATTTAAATTGCCAGAAACATTTTTTTAAAGTAAATAACATGTTTCGAAGGATATTTATAAATTTTTAAAGATTTTTAAGAAAGTCACATCTCAGTCACAATGTGACGTCACTGAGTGGTGGCATTTTGGTCACAGATGTGATGTGACCAAAGTGACTCACAGTCACGTCACTGCGACGTCACTGTGACCATGCATGCTCTTAGGGTCTTATTGTGTTAAACATTTGCCTGTGTATAGATAATAATACAGCAAAATAATTCTGTTATATCTTCTGAGTCTTGTAAATAACGACGACCTCCATTGTTTGTCAAGAGCTAAAATGCGCCCCTTGTTAGAGAAAGGTTGGTCAGGCCTGCCGTACATTATTTGCGAATGTACACACCGGAAAGCGAATGCAGTCGGGTCATTCTATATTTTTGTAAATATTTTTTATCTTTAAACAATGCTAATATATCCTCAAATTTAAACTAGCCAGATGTAGCAATCTCAAAATTTCTTCTATTTTAAGCATATAAACAGTTCCTGAAAAATGCAGCACTCCTGCAAAAATGCTCCTCTTGTTAGGTCGTTTACAGCAAAATTTAGTCAGTAAAAACTTATGTTAATTTATAACTGAATCTGAAATTTGAGGAAAATCCGAGCATTAGTATTTAAAAAACAGCTATTATAAAATCTTTGAAAAAATCTGCATAACAGCACCATACGTTTGGTAAAGTACAACAAAAACTTATCAGGATAAGTTTTTATCACGTACTAACAGAATCTGAAATATGATGAAAATCCATGCATTAGATCTTGAGATACAGCTATTGAGAAATTGCGAAAATTGCAGCATAGCAGCCATCTCTGTCGGTCGATTTACAAAAAAAAAAAAAAAAAAAAACTAATTAACACTAATATATATCTGGGATTAACTGAATCAGAACTTTTAGAAAAAATCATGCATTATTTCTTTAGATAGAGCTATTGAAAAAAATCACGAATAATGCAACATGAGAGTGCCGCCTTTTGAGCGATTTGCACCAAAACATAACCAGTACCTTGCTAAATCAAGTACTAACTAAATATAAACTTTTAAGAAAATCTAATACACTAGTTTATGAGATATGGCTATTGAAGAACTTATAAATAATTCGGTATAACCGCGCCACTCTTTGAGTGATATACACAAAAAACTTATCACATATAGTTTATATGAGTTGCGTCATATCGGGCAATGTTTGCAGCACGTCGGCGGCTTCTCCTCTCAAAGACGCTGCCAGTTGACAAGCTTTCACCTCGTCACTCCATTTGTTCGCTTCGGCTACAATGGTGAATTGGGTCTTGTAAAGTCTTGTCAGGAACTCTTTCCGTCGTATGTCGACAGCTTGATGTGCACGGGAGAAGCAGGCGGATTCCTAAATTCTTCATAATTACCACTGGACGCTGAAAGCTTCTTCTCAAGATCTTGTACTCTTTTATTTAGCTTTTCATCTACTTCAACTATTTTCCCTTCCATTTTCTCTTCAACATTTCTAACATCATTCTGAATTTTCTCTTCTACTTCCTCTATTTTCCTTTCCATTTTCTCTTCTACATTACTAACTTCATTCTGAATTTTCTCTTCTACTTCCTCTATTCGTCTCTCTACCGACGAGAACTTTTCTTCTAAAGTTTTCTTCATTTCTTCTTGGCCTATATTAATCTTTTCGGTCACTTCTTCTTGGCATTTATTCATTTTATCCGCCAACTTTATTTATTTTTTCCGCCAATTCTTCTTGGCCTTTATTCATTTCTGTCTTTATGCCATTAATAGCATCTAACAGTTCTTTCAGTTGTCCATCCATTCTTCTTGTTTTCGCCATAAGATCCCGACTCCTGACACCAAATGTTACAGCGTATATGGGGTTCTTTTGATCTTATGGTTAGACAACTTCAAACTCTTCTTTCTTAGAAAAGTAAAAAATAATTTATTAAAAGATCTTCAGAAAAACAGAGTCTTCAAAACTCACAAATGTTACCAGATATTCTAAAATAACTGCTCAAATCTATCGTAAAAGTACAGCTTTAGATCCCAGAGACTCTTCATACAACGTCTCAACACTTAATAACATTCAAAACAACATAAATGAAACTCAAGCAAACTTGCTTAACAAATGCCTTGTTCACTCAATGACTGACTGGTAAATAATAACAACAACAGCTCGCATCCGGCTCTCCTATATATAGTCTCGCCGCATGCGGTGGAAATTTCTACAACCTTCTAGAAAAAACTGGAAAACCACGGAACAAAATTCAATGTATCAGTAGACCTAAGGGGGGGGGGGGGGTTTACCATAAATAGGGAAGGGTTACCATCGCCAACAATCGCCAAGTTTGTCGCCAACTTGGCGATATATCGCCAAATTTGGCGACCAAAATTAGTCGGCAAAAGTGACGCCAACTTGGCGATATCTCTAATATTTCGCAAAGCTGCCATAGACATTCACTGAAAATAATAGACAAGTTTGCTTGATAACAGAGACAATGTAACCAAAAACTAATATTAGTAAAGGAATGGAGCTTAATAAGATTATTTACATTATTTTATAGTACAAACACTAACTATTTACAAAATTCGTAACAATATCATAATATCAAGTAAAGCACTTTTCAGAAATGCTAAAACTACTGTATAACTTATGCATTATATTGACGTAGAAAAATAACAGATAATTGTATGTATACATTTTTATATTTTTGTTCAATTATAGCACATATTTTCAAATGTGCTTAAACAAATGAAAAATATTTTAAATAAATCGTAGTTTAAAACATAAACCGTGATCGAATAAGTGTATCGATTTTCTTTTAATTATGAGCAATATTTTATATCCCATTGATATGAATTAATCATAAACATGAAATAATAAGCTCGATATTTGAATAAAAGTGTTTATTCAGTGACGGGATAATAGATAAATTTTACATATTTATTCACGAAGCATTATTAATGTTCACCATAATGTAATATGATGAATGATTTATAATCTAAATGATATTTCGGTCATTCTTTTGTGATATGCAAATTAGATTAATGACATGACACATGCAGTTTATACAAACTGCAGGCGTAGCAATAAAACTTTCTTGAGACATTATTTTAATGAATATACGTTAATCTTCTATAATTATTATTGACTCATAAAGGAGGCAAAATATACCTAATGTGTTTGGCCATATACAATGAACAAATTTCAATTCCCCCTACTAAATAACTAAAAATTAACGTTTAAACACACAATAAATAAAATAAGGTGTATTGGTGTATTTTTTTGTCGGCCGATTATCTACACTAGGGATATAGGCCCAGGGGGGAGTGCCCTTAGTGGGGGTCTTTCTAAGGGAACCTAACCCGTATTTACGCAAGGCTCGAAGAAAACCACGAAAACTCCGAACGGTTAGGCCGACAGCTGAGATTGGGAATAAAATAAGGAGTTATAACATAAACGGATGTATAATTTTCGCAAGTACTAGAATTCACATTATTAGTATATAAAAAACAAGGTATAAAATTCGTATCCTCCAACTGTATACAAAGTAGGAACCCAAACGTCAGTAAACGATACTTACTGATCTAACAATAATAGTAGAAAGCTACTATAACCGATCTATTGGAAATAAAGTCTATTTTTAAATGATGGATATTAATTTGCCGTAGGGATCTATCTACAAACAAAACAATGCAATAAAATAATCTTACAGTTCGTCCTAGACACAAGGAATTAACACAAACAAATTGCATATAGGCTTTCGTTTAATATTTCTTTCAAAACAACATATTCTTTAATTATTGTATCCAAATTAATAATTTTTAATTATTAAACATTTATATCCATGTTAGCCCTAATAAATTTAATATTAAAAATACATAAAAGAAAGTTCTTATTAAAAAAAAGAAATTCAAATAAAATTATTTAAAATCCAAAATTTTAATATTTTTTAAAATTTCGAAATAAAAAAAAATAGCGAAGATATAAATAAATAAAAAATTTCTAAAAGCAAAAAAAAATTGTTTAAATGATATTTAAAATGCTAAATTATTAAATAATTCGCAATAAACATTAAAATAGAAAGAAAATTGAATAAAAAATGTTATGAATGTCAGTGATTTATATAAATATATGTGTATGCATAACCTATGAAACTAACAAAAAATGTATAATTTATTCTAATTAAGTACATCATAACATGAAAATTTCAAGTTCCAGTACCAGGATTCAAATTACAAACATTCTATTTGATAGCGAAGTACTTTACCTCCAAGCAATGATGTCCACATGGAAAACATTGAAATTAAGGTATCTCTTTTTAAATTTAAATCGCATAGATGAATGGATTTGAAGTATGTTGAGTGGGTACGCATTGAAATGAAACAAAAGGGAATACATCAGCCTGCAAAGAAGGTAATTGCGTTAAGAGTTGCTTTAAAACTTGAGGAAATATGGAAAAGAGCTTAAATTCTTGTTTGTGGCACCAAAAATACAATATTTATGGTTTTAAAACTGAATGAGCAGCTTGAGAAAATTAAAATGTGTTCAGGGCCTAAAATTAAGTATCCTAACTCCTACAAAGATACAGTAACTAGCTTTCAGTCAAAAACTGAAACTGCATTGTTTGATATTTGTTTTTGCAAATGTGACCTAAGCAACTGTATTTGCTCTATTAACAAAAAAGTTCCTGCACTAGAAGACGAGTTTTTGCTCGACCAAAAAAACAAGAAACTATTGGTTGTGATGGTAAGGCAGCAAACACAGGCACTTCAAATGGAGTTATAACTTATTTAAAAATAAAATACAACAGGCACTGCAGGCAGTTGTGTGTCTACCACATGTGAGAAACTCAGAAAAATTGTGGATGCTCTTGTTGGGCCAACTTCGCTCTGTTCTATGAAAATACATCAGCAACATTTTGTACTTAAATACTACACATTATTCCATGTTATAATATTTTATACATTTGTAATAAACAATAGTAATCACAAACAAAGATAGAGTTTATTTCAACACCTTTATCAAACAATTTACATCATTAAACTATCTCTTTTAAGGTATACAACATTTATATATTATTTATGTAGTGTACATATATATATATATGTATATATATATATATATACACTGCTCAAAACAATTAAAGGATATTTGAAGTTTTATATAAAATAAAGATATAAACGAAATTTTTTTTTGCCGAAAATAGAAGAAGAGTATCACAAATGCAAATTTTTCTGGTTTTCAAACTGTGGAGTATGCAAATTTTGAGTTCGACGTCAAAAACATCGCTTCAGCGGCAGCGAATGAGATTTGACTTTCAACTGGATAAAAGAGAATGAAGACAAGGATGATCGGCATTCAGTGATTGCTTTGTTTCGACGAGTACGATGTCTCAGCGAAGTCATTTGACAGATTCAGAAGCTTGGAGAATTGTTGGTAGGTTAGAAGGGGGCCAAACTCAAGCCGAAGTACAGCAAGCCATTGGAGTGTCACAAAGTGTCATTTCCAGGATCTGGAACCGTTTTTTGGAGAGTGGATGTGCAGGCCGAAGACTAGGGCAAGGTCGAAGACGGGCAACAACGCCCAATGAAGATCGGTATTTAGCGTTAACAGCTCGGAGACATCGAAACATGAACGCTACTCCTCTCCAACAACACCTTCGCTCGGCTACAGGCACCACGATTTCAACTCAGACTGTCCGAAACCGGCTCCATGTTGTAAGTCTGTATGCTCGCCGACCGATGGTATGTGTTAGATTAACATCAAGGCATCGTTGCGACCGCAGGGAGTGGGCAACTGAGCATGTCAACTGGAGGAGAAATGAATGGAGCAATATTCTGTTTTTTGACGAGTCTCGTTTTTCTGCGCATCCGGATAATAGGCGTATTTTCATCTGGAGGGACCGTGGTAGTAGGAATAATCCTGCGTTCGTGCACGAAAGTGTCAGATTTGGCGGTGGAGGAGTGTTGGTGTATGATAGCATCTCCATTGACGGGCGCACTGACCTCTACATCATTCGAGATGGAGCTCTGACTGGTCGCCGATATAGAAATGAGATTCTCAGACCTATTGTAGTCCCTTACGTTGCAGCAATCGGAGATAACTTCATTTTAATGGACGATAACTGCAGGCCACATCGTGCAAACCTGGTGGAGAATTTCCTTTTCGAGGAAGGAATCGTTCGAATGGAATGCCCAGCGTGTTCTCCAGACATGAATCCAATCGAGCACGTTTGGGACGCTCTAGGAAGACGAATTTCTGGCCGCCAACAACCCCCACAAACTCTCCAAGAACTGGAAAGAGCTCTTCTGGAAGGGTGGGGCAGAATACCCCAACTCGTCATTAATAGCCTCATTGAGTCCATGCCTCAAAGGTGTTCAACGTTGCTGGCCGCCCGTGGAAACCATACCCCCTACTGAAAATGATTTTCTTTGAAGAAAACACCTTTTCTTTTTCTTTTTTTCTCATATGCACAAATTGTGTTTTTTTCCTTTTGTACACAAATGAGCAATAAAATGCATTTTTTTTCTGCCAAACATGTGTAATTTATTCTCATATAACCTAGTATGTCTGTCGACTGCTAAAAAGTTTCCCAGTTACAAAATCCACCTAAAACTGCAATATCCTTTAATTGTTTTGAGCAGTGTATATATATATATATATGTATGTATGTATGTATATATGTATGTATATATATATTTATTTATTTATTTATTTATATTGTGTCATTTTATGCCTCCTGTAACAAAAATACACTTATGTCTGCTGTTTCTAACGAAAAACAATTGGTTCATTTACACGAAAAATTACGAAAGTTTCGTCAAAATTAACAAGATTTAGATCTTTTGCGGGAGACCTAAATGTTGTGCTAAGTTTTTGAAATAAATTTTCTATCGTTTTTCATGCTTATTGTTAGTGGAATTATAACTTGCAATTTAAAAAAAATGTGTTTCAGGTTTTTTTTAAAAAAATTTGTAAAAATTAACTTTTAAGTAAAATTTCTAAACTTTAGACCTTGTGCGGGAGTCCTGAATATTTTTTTTTTAAATCCGAAATTTTTTGTGATAAGTTGTGGTGCCTAGTAGCAACTTTTTATCAACTTGGGATTTGGAAACAAAAAAAAGTTAAAAATCGATACACCCTAGTGGGCAGCACACCCTTCCTGAATTTGTAAAGAATCCGCCGGAAGGAGGCGCTATAATTGCGATGTCTGTGCCATTTTCATTATTTAACCATCAAAAAGTGTTTGAAGTTATGCATAGAACTGAACTAAAATTTTTTGTATGATTTTTTTTTGGTATGGCGAGTTGATCCTTCCTGGATTTGAAAAAAAATCTGACGTTCGTTCTACTGATCGTCGGCTCGTACAGAGACTGAAACTCGTTTCTAGTCCGATTAATAGATTGAATAGGAAATGTAAGAAAAAAATCATAGTTGGTATAGTATCGAATTAATAATATTTATGCATTAACATGTGTAACTAAATTTTGAAATATTAAAATGTACGTATGAGAAGAGAGTTTTGAGACTGACACATCCAACTAGTATTTTTTTCTTTTTTTATCAGTAATTATTATTTATGCCTCATGAAACAAATAAATGAGAAAGTTAAAATTTTCCGTATTTTTCAAATAACTGTTCATACTTAAAATATGTTTGCAATTGAAATTTAATGTCATTTTCCTGGCCTGCATTTTAATAATTTATCATGTTTAAATATGGCACTGTAGAGTAATTCTTGCCATATTTGGTATAGTTCAAATGGAAAATGGTAAAAATCATAGCAACAAGTAAAATATTTCAGCTATTTCTTTTAAAATAATGCGATTAAAATCTTTGTAAAACTTGAGTACTTCTATTGCATCATTTCCCAAGCTTCCATAAGTTAACAAATAAAACTGAACATCACATGACATTTGAGCTAAACATTGTCATTATCCTTGTATTTTGATGCCAAAAATAATACATATAAATACATAAAAAATATTTATTATTTAAGTTCTACATAATTAACAATTGTTACACGGAAAATTCTTTATTTTCTAACAGAAATTAAATTTAGCAACTAAAATTTTGAATCGTTTTCAATGTATGCTTTCAATTTCTCAGATAATCAAATTCTTACATTTGTTTTATACTCACCCTTAGATCATTCACATTTTCATCGTTTAGAAATAATCTAAAATTTTTCCAAATGAATTATTGTATCTAGCTGATTTCAAAAGCAGCATTTATTTGCTAAGAGAAATGCCTTTTTTTATCTATGGATTCTCAATTAGCTTCTTGTTTTATATTGATCAAAGGCAATGACTGTTAGTATCTTAATAGAAAATCAATTATCGTAAACGTTGAATTGTAATGAACCACTTCCTGAATCATCGAAATTCAGTTCAAGATACTTAGAATCCCATGTAGCCACTTCCCAATACGAACTGGCAATTGAGTTGAACAAGTTAAATATCTTTCATAATCTTGTCACAAAATCCTTGTTATCTTAGAAAGCTTAAAAATCCTTTTTCAGGAAAGAAAATTATTGCAAAATTTAAATATTAAACGTTTAAAAGTTTTAAATACATGTTTATGACCACTTAGACAGCAAAATGTATTTAGTAGGCAAGGAATGTTACTACATTTCTAAGATTAATCTAATTTAAATTAGAAACTGTGACTTGAACATACAGATATATATCAACATCAATATTTACAGTTGATTTTTTACAAAATAAAATAAACTTTTTCAAAAAAAAAAAATATAACCGACTTCAATCAACGCTCTAAAAAGAGTAAAATTATTCTTTAAAATACCCTAATGATGAATTGTTATCTAATAACCACACATCAGATATCATGTACCGACAAAAAAATGGTTATAAATGTAACACATAGAATTTAATATCCAGCAAACATGGTTTTTCGACAGAATATTTTTTACAAGAGATTAATTTACATATTTTTGATTTAATTTATGAATATATACATATAAAAAGTAATGAATTACTTTTTGAAGTTGGTGCCAAACTATTGTAAGTATAGTAAGAATTGTGGTTATATTATGCCTAATACCATAAATAAAATGGTAAAAATCATTATTGATTGTGATTGTTTGGAACCAGCTTCAAAAAGTAATTCATTAATTTTTATATGTATATATTCATAAATTAAATCAAAAATATGTAAATTAATCTTTTGTAAAAAATATTCTGTCGAAAAACCATGTTTGCTGGATATTAAATTCTATGTGTTACATTTATAACCATTTTTTTGTCGGTACATGATATCTGATGTGTGGTTATTAGATAACAATTCATCATTAGGGTATTTTAAAGAATTATTTTACTCTTTTTAGGGCGTTGATTGAAGTCGGTTATATTTTTTTTGAAAAAGTTTATTTTATTTCTTACTTTTTAGTTATTTATACCGTAATACTTAATTATGTCCAGGCTAACGAAAAAGACAGGCTACCGCGGCACATTTCTAGTATGTTTTTTACAGACCGCTGGAGTCACGTGATGCTCGAATGCTTCAATGAAGGTGTCCAAAAAGAACATCACGTCATTCTAGTGGTCTGTAAAAAAGTCATTTGAAATGGACCACCGTAGTCTGTCTGTTTCGTTAGCCTCGTAATTATGTGTACTGATATATGATGGCTCTTTGCAGTTTATTGACTAATGGAGACAACAAAAAATAAATCTGGATGCCGGCCGGTAACAGTCATTTAAATTAAATTATACTTATTTAGGGTGAAATTTTAGTCGCCAAAATTCGCACTAATTTACAAAATGGCGCCACGCTTGGCAACAACTTGACGGTAACGCATATAAATGCATAGATTTATATTAGCTTTTGATTGAGAAAACGATTGCAACAATCAATATTAATTCGCGAGAAATCACTAATTTTATTATTTTTTGCTTCGTTACTTAAAAAGTACTGAACCAATTTCGATGAAACGGAAATGGTAATTGTTCAAGAGCAACATCTTTCAATAAACCAAAATAATATAAATTGGATGGATAGTTTCATAGTAATCGGTGAACATATATAAAAAAAAATACATACGCGCCGAATTGATAATCTCCTCCTCGTTTTTTGAAGTCGGTTAATAATTATTAGTATTTAATTTGTAAAATATATGTACACAAATTATAATACGGAAAAGAGTATTGTACACACGTATGTCAGGAGTGGAGTTCGAACCCACGGTTTCTTTCGTTAACCTCTTTCATTTAACACGCCCCACAAGTGGCCGAGAGGTTCTGACCTCAAACTGGCAGACGGTAGGTGTTGGGTTCGAACCCAATCGCGACCGTCGGCTTAACCGTTCGGAGTTTTCCGTGGTTTTCTTCGAACCTTGCGTAAATACGGGTTAGGTTCCCTTAGAAAGACCCCCACGGAGGGCATCCCACCCCTTAGGGCCTATATCCCACAGTGTAGATAATTGGCCGACATACATACATAATTTACTTTCATTTAACACCAATACTAGTTTAATCGGTTGGATAGTTGCGGTGTAATCGGTGAACATATATAAAAAAAGTACATACGCAGTCGAATTGATGATAACCTTCTCTCTTTTTTTAAGTCAGTTAAATAAATTATAATACGGAAAAAATACTGTATGTTACACATGGATGTCAGGAATGGGGTTCGAACCCACGATCTCTTTCGAGAACCAGAACTTAAATCGGGCGCCTTAGACCGCTCGGCTATCCTAACTGCAATCGAAACGGTGAACAACGCCATGTTACTTTTCGCAAGTCTATTACTTTAGCACACTTTCACTGATAAAGTACTGAGTTGGTAAAAGATCTCTGATACTCTGTACTAACGGTTAAAAACAAAATATTCTTAATTGCATAATTAGTATTTAATTTGTAAAAAGAATAATACGGTAAAGGTTTTTGTATATATGTATGTCAGGAGTGGGGTTCGAACCTACGTTCTCTTTCGAGATCCAGAGCTTAAACCAAGCCCATTAGACCGCTCGGCTATCCTGATTGCAATCAACTCAGGGAAGTTATTCAAGTTCATGTTATTTTTCGCAAGTCGATTAATTTAGCACTCTTTCACTGAGAAAGTACTGAGTTGGTAAAATATCTCTGATACTCTGTGCTAACGGTTAAATACAAAATATTCTTAATAGCATAATTAGTAATTAATTTGCATAATATATGTGTAGAAATTATAATACGGCCCAGGTAAAAAAATCAGCAAAAAACCTTTAAATATTTTGAGATTTTGCAGGCATATTAAAGGTTTTTGCGGGTATTTATAAGGAAAATGAAAGCTAAAGGTTTCCCTAAGAGAAATATACAGCTTTTAAAAAGTTTTCATACAGGTTCCTATGAGCAAATTATTACCTTTAAATCACCTTTAATGACTTAGAAGATTTTCATGAAATCACTTGAGGTATTTTGAAGGAAAGTGAAAACTGTTTCTCACGCAGGTGATATAAAGGTTTTACTTGAAGATTTTATTGAGGTTTATCATTGCACATTATGATATCTAAGATTTTGATATATTTGCATTTCCTCATAATATTTATTATTATTATTATTATTTTAAATTAATATTTTAGATAATTCTGAGAAATCTAATTTCTTCCACCGGTTCAATAAAAAATTCTTAATTATCCTTGTTAACATTTTTAATTATGTTAAATTATAATTTGAAATAGCGATATAAAAATTCCGTTCTAAGAAAGGAAAAATCTTCATATTATTTTAAAGTCCCCTCATTAAGATTCTTAATTACCATTTGAAATTACAATTTTTCAATCCCATCCAAAAATCCCGTTAGCGGTTAAATGGAAAATTCTTAACGCCCTTTATTATTTCAAAATCTCTTACATTAATATTTAATATCGTATTCAAAAACGCACGAAATTTCAAAGTCCGATAAACTTCCGAAAATGAATTTAATGTAACGGAATTCTTTTAAATGTCTCTGTAATATAAAAGTCAAAAAGTATAAAATTAAATGTTATTGCATTCCGACAATATTTAGTAGAGTTAGACCACGGACGAACGGACATACAAATCGAATTCATACACAGTTTTGAACTTTGTTAGAAAGTGTTAAAAAAGGTCGAAAATTAACTATCAAAAGAAATTTGTTAAGAAACATCCTGCCTCTCCCCCACCACAAAATTAATTAAAACTTAAAATCTAACTAGGATCAAAGTATCTCCCCCACCTTTTTACGGAAAATATCTTGTTTAGTTTTTCATCTTAAGTTTTCCGAAATGAATGTATATTTTTTTAATCTGAAAAAAGGGAAAACTTTAGTTAAATAAATTTAAAAATGCATGAAGAGGCATTGGTTCACCTCCCACTTCCACCCTTCCCCTGTAGTCCCTTGAACAATTTTTTCAGTTCCTCTTTGAAGAAAAAACTTAGAATTTTGCGCATTCTAAAATAAAAGAAGCTCTTTTATGTTAGTTACACGAAAAAAAAAATTACAATGTTTTTGAAGACATAAAAAGAATAATAAATAGTTATTTAAATTTCAAAATCGAGCTAGATGAAGCAACTCTCCCATCTCCAATTTTCTCATTTTGGCCGGTGTCCAGGATTAAAGCTGAAAAATATAGGTGGGGTTATTACATGCAAAAATGATCCATATCCCCTATCAGGCATAACTTCTAGTTTTTATTAAAATTACTTCTTTAAAAACAATCGTTGGACCTAGCTTTACTAATTTTTCTGACTCCATGCCACGGAAGATGAAGGAGATTATCAACTCAACTTTCCGAATGTGTTGTTATCATTTCGCGCCAATGTTTACGTACATGTGAGCGGCGCGACGCGCGTTTAATTATTTTATTTCTCGTTTATCTAATCCTGTATTTTAAGTTTCTATCAGTAAAATAGTCACACTGTAATTAATTTTTAAAAGGATGTATACATTGCCTTAAGAAGGCTACAAATATTTGTTATTTAATACATATTTTTAATATTAAAATTTATTTTAATATGTGATTCATTAGACAAGAACAATATTCGGTAACAACGTATCGTCACGTAGATTTAGAAATATTTTGGTATGGGGGAACATTTTTTATAAGAAATTTTCATGATCTATAGGGATTTTTGTGATTCGTAAAGATCGATTACCCTGTTTTTTAAGTGATAAAGATCTTCTAATTTTAAAAACAGCGTGACACTAATTTTTAAAATACATCCTAAAGGGACTTTGTAATAAAACTGTTTAATTTTTTTTAATTGCTTGATGTTTTCATTAAAATAAAATTTCAAAGTCCCTTTAGGATGTATTTTAAGAGTTAGGTGTCAAGCTGTTTTTAAAATTAGGAGATTTTATCACTTATAAAAAAGGGAAATCAATCTTTACGAATCACAAAGATCCCTATCGATCACGAAAATTTCTTATAAGAAATGTTCCCCCTAACCAAAATATTTTTATTGATTAAAATTTTTGTTATTAGTTACTTTAATGAGTGGAGATTTTTCAAGTTTTTCTTTTTCTTTTTTTTTTTTTTCTTTTTTTTTTTTTTAAATTTTTTTTGAATTTCCAATGAATGCTATATTCAATTTTCTACAGGACATTTCAGTCTGGAGTTAATTGTTTGATTGGAAACATTGTTGATAACTTTAAATAAAAAAAACCTGCAAAGCGGGAATTTTTTTTTTTTTAAATCTCAAATAGCGCATTTTTAATTGATGTGATTTGTCTGTACATATGTCTAAGGCAAGAAATTAATGAAGCATTTTTTTTTTTTTTTTTTTTTTTTTTTTTTTTTTTTTTTTTTGTGAAAAATAAGTCAATTTTTTTAATTCGGAATACCATTTTATCGGTAAGTAATTTAGCTTTTTTATAAATCTTTCAGCTGTTATCTTTTTAGGAACATAACTACCTGATTTACACACTGCCTAGAGCATTTTGTTTAGGGGGGTGTGGAGGTGGAATTTACCGAATGTTAATTGAAAATCATTGGATGATTGTGGTTTAGTTTTTTTAATTGTCTGTTCTTGTATATTTATGCCTTATTGTATTTTAGAATAAGAACTGTGAAAATAAATGTACCTCTGATAGGGATGCACAACCTGTTCAAGAGAAGGGCCAAATCAGTAACATGAAGAGAATTATATTTTAAAGAGGTGATCTGTGGCCTTTATAAACAAAATAAAAAATTTGGTCTCAAACGGGAGAAGGAGGGGGGTTCACTTACCAGGCCAAAATATCCAATTAAGTTGGTAAAGATATGTCAACAGTTTTTACGTTTGTATATATAACAGATATCGCAAGAATTATTTTCAACATGTAATAGTAATCCTTGACTTTTCGGGAGACTAAATTTTGCTTCGTTAAAAGTTCTAAAAAACAAACGTAAGTTGCTAATGCTGAATTAAAAATGTGAAGTTTATGAGCAAGAAGGGAAAGGAGCTGATCAACAAGATTTTCCTGATCAACAAAATTCCTGATTTTTCCGTGCCATATCGACATAATTCACAATTTTCTGCACAAGATTGGTGAAATTCGCGATTTTTTCAAAGCCAATTTACGAAATTCGCAATTTTTCTAAGCCTGATCGACAAAAATGACTATTTTTCCGTGCCCAATCGACAAAATTAGTGCCTTTCTCCGTTCTTGATCGATGAAATGTGCATTTTTTTGTGCACTAGCAATGAAATTAACTATTCATAACTGTCTGTCGAAATCTGCATTTTTTCCGCCTCAAATTGATGAAATCCACGATTTTTTTTTCACAATAAACAGCCGAAATTTAGATTGTTCTGCGGCTGTTGAAAAAAATTTCAATTTTTCAGCAATCATCGATAAAATCTACTGTTTTTTCGTATCTAAGCAATAAAATTAGCAATTTTTCCTACCGAATCGATAAAATTCGCAAGTTTTTCGAACCCGATTGCCTGAATTCATGTGTTTTCCGAAGCCAATTGAACATATTTGCGATTTTTTTTCATTTTCCATCGATAAAATTTGTGATTTTACGTTCCCGATCAACTAATTTGCACTTTATTTCGAAGGGGATCGTCCATATTCGCAATTTTTTTCCAATCGTCGAAATTAGCGCCTTTTACTTGGTCCAAGAAAAACGCATTTTTCCGAGCACAAAAAATGAAATTCGCAATTCTTAACTGACTGACAAGATCTTTATTATTATTTTTTTTTCTGCCATAAATTCATCAGATCTGTGATTTTTTTTTTCCTCTCATGATCCTGCAGCAGCACAAAGAATTTTTCAATTTTTTGGCGCAAAATCTGCTTTATTTTGTGCTTCATTAATGAAATTAGCGTTTTTTAAAATTCTGAATCGAGAAAATTCGCGAGATTTTCGTATCCAATCACCCAAATTCCAACTTTTTATGAAGCTAATCGACCATATTTGCAATAATTTTTTATCCTGATCGTTGAAATTGGTAATTTTTGCATGCCATATCAACGAGATTCGCAATTTTTTCATTCCTGATCGAAAAATTTGTAATTTTTTCCGTTCGAGATCAACAAAATTGGCGCTTTTTTGTGCTCGATCGACGAAATTCGAGATTTTTTGTGCTCGAGATACGATTTTAGTTAATGGATCCTGAACAAGACGCAATTTATGTTAAAGGATTGCGGGGAAACATGATTTTTATGAATAGATTGCAGAAAAGTACTCTACTTTCGTCAAAGAATCAAATACTTCAGTTTTATCGAAAAATCGAGGAAATTATTCAGATTTTGTAGAAAAATCCTGCGAATTTTGTCGAAAAATCGGGGAAAATACACTACTTTTGTTGAAAAATCGGTAAAATACGCAAATTTTGTTGAAAAAATGCAGAAAATAGGCGAATCTTATTGATAAATCATGAAAAATATCAGAAAGTATGCCATTTTTGTCAAAAGATTATGGATAATATGCAATTGTTGTTGAAAGATCTTGAAAAATATGAGAATTTTGAGGAAAATAGACATATTTTGTTGAAAGTTCGTGAAAAATAAATGTATTTTGTACAAAAATATGCTAATTTTGACGAAAGATCAGAGAAAAAATCACGAATTTTTTTGAAAGATCGAAGAAAAAACACATATTTTGACGAAAGATCACAGAAAATATATGAATTTTGAAGAAAGGTAACTGAAAATTAGCGAATTTTGAGGAAAAATTGCTGAAAATATGCACATTTTCTAAAACATTGAAAAAAGAGAGGAATTTTGTTGAAAGATAAGAGAATTTTTTCAAAAGATCTCACAAAATATGTAGATTTTGACGAAAGATCTCAGAAAATATGTGGATTTTGACGAAAGATTTTAGAAAATATGTGGATTTTGACGAAAGATCTCAGAAAATAATGTAGATTTTGACGAAAGATCTCAGAAAATATGTTGATTTAGACAAATTTTGACGAAAGATCATGGAAAATACTTGAATTTTGGCCTAAGACCGCGGAAAATACTCAAATTTTCTTGAAAGATTGTGGAAAATAATGTGAATTTTGTCAAAAATGGTGAGAAAAACTGTGTATATTGCTAAAAGATCATAATAATATAAATTTCATTGAGAAAAACCATAAAAAAAGTGCAATTTTCATAAAATGCTCACAAAAAACACTAATTTCGTTAAAAAATTGCAGAAAAGTGCTAATTTTGTTAAAACTCTGCGAGAAAATGCTAATTTTATCAAAAGTCCGTAAAAGTTCAGCTTTTTTTTTTTTTTTTTTTTTTTGCTTAACCTGTACCATGTCTGCTTAATTATTATTATTTATTTATCTATATTATACCAACACTTGTATGACTTTTTCATTTTTTTTTCTTTCCACATATGCCCTGGGTGGCAGAACGAAAGGCGGAGGGGGGTGTTAAATGAAGAGTATGTTAGTCATTTCATACAAAAATGTATATATTTATGACATACAAAGAAACTCGCAAGCTAATGTTAAATCTATGGAAGCAACCTTTTGAGGTATGTGAAAGTAAAAGTAATTATATATATATATATAATCTGTAATAACAATAAAAAAATATACAGTAACCTAATTAGAATTCAATCTCAGCTCTTCTAAGAAAGAAAAAAAAAATTGAAATTATCAATATGCACGTGAGAATTTTTTTTAAAGAATGCTCTCATAAGTTTAACATTAGTGACTCAATTTCTTTGCATGACTAGTTTAGATTTTTAATGCTTAAACTAATGTTAATCTTATGGGGATGTTTTTCACATATTTTTCACTAGCATTTTAATTATTTTTTTTTTTAAGGATTTTTTCCCATTAGGCTCTTACAGTTAACTTTTATTTGTATCGGGACATAGGAGGTGCAGCCCCCCCCCCTTCACCACCACCCATGCAGATGGTCAACAAATTTCATTTTATCCAGTAAACATCTGCCGAATTTCCCTATTTTTCAGCACAACTTATTGGATAAACTTGTGAGCTTTCTTTTCCCATGTAATCAATAAGTGAATCAGACAATTTTTTTTGACGGACTGAATAATATGTTTTTTCATCATACAAAAATGTATATATTTAAATTTTTGATATACAAAGAATCTTGCAAGCTAATGTTAAATCTGTGGGAACATCCTTTTGAGATATGTGAAAGTAAAAGTAGCTTTATATATTATATAATCTGTAATAAAAATCGAAAAGTAAACAGTAACCCAATTTTTAACATTAGCGGTTGAATTTCTTTGCTTACCTATTTAAGATTTTAAACATGCAAGCCAAGGGCGGATCCAACCCAACCTCCAGGGGGGGGGGGGGTCACAACTTATGACAGATGATTTAATGAAACAATTTTGAAATACAGTAAATATTGTGAAAACGGAATTACGATAAAAAATAGCAAATTTCGCAGATCGGGCATAAAAAAATCGCGAAATTTGTCGATTAGGCATGCAAAAATCACGAATTTTGTCAATCGGGCGTGAAAAACCTCAGATTTCGTTTATCGGCAGGGCAAAAAATATAATTTTTTTTATAATACTTGAAAAAATTTTGTTCATAGGTTAGAAAAGTCGCCTGTTTTGTCTCTGTTTACAGCGCAAAAAAACAAGAATTTCGTTGACCTGTCACGGAAAAATCGAAAATATCGTCAACTGGACATCGGAAAATCGCGAGTTTTGTATAATGGCCCTCGAAAAATTTCGAATTTTGTCTGTATGTCTCAGAAAAAATGCAAATTTTGTCGATTGAGCACAAAAAGTAGCGAATTTTGTGTATCTGGAACGCAAATTTCGTTAACAGGGCACGGAAACCTCCCAAGTTTGTCGATCGCTTCGTAAAAAGCGCAAAATTATTCGATCGGGAACGGAAAAATTGTGAATTTTGAGTTCATATGGAACGCAAAAATTGCCAATTTCGTGAATCGGGAAAAAATTAACGCGAATATAGTTGATTGTCTTCGTAAAAAGAGTGATTGGGTACGAAAAACTCGCAATTTTTTCCGATTCGGTACGAAAAAATCGCTAATTTCGTTGATAGGGCAAGGAAAAATCGTAGATTTTGTCGATGATGCGCGGAAAAATCAAAAATTTTTTTGAGCGGCTGCAGAGCAATAACGAGTTTTATCAGTTTATCGCGAGAAAAAAAATCACATATTTCATTAATTTACTTCAGGGAAAAAATGCAGATTTCATCAGTCAGTTAAGAATCTCAAATTTTATTGTTTGATGCAGAAAAATGCGTATTTCATGGACAAGAACGGAAAAAGGCACGAATCTCGTCAATTGGGCACGGAAAAATCCCGAATATCGTCGACTGCTTTCGTAAAAAGCAAGAATTTAGTCGACCGGGAGCGAAAAAATTGCTTTTGGTAGGGCACTGAAAAATTGCGAACGTTGTCGATCAGGAACGAAAAAGTCGCAAATATGGTCAATCAGTTTCGTAAAAAGCAGATATACAATTGATCTGGAATGAAAAAAAATCGTAAATTACGTTGATATGGCGAACAAAAATTGACAATTCCATTGATCGGGAAAGAAATTATTGCAAATATGGTCGGCTTCGTAAAAAGCATGAATTCCGGCGATCAAATACAAAAATCTCGAGAATCTTATCGATTCGGAATAAAAAAATAGCTAATTTTGTCGATTCGGAACAAAAAATCGCTAATTTTGTTGATAGGGTGCGGAAAACCACAAATTTTGTCGATGATGCACGGAAAAATTAAATTAATCTTTGAGCGTCTGCAGAACAATTGTGAGTTTCGTCAATATCGCGAGAAAAAAATCACGGATTTCATCAGTTTACAGCAGAAAAAAAATGCATAGCTCATCATTCAATTAATAAATGCATATTTCTTAGTTCGTGTACGGAAAAATTCGTATTTCATCGAAGGAGAACGAAAAAATGTGCTAACTTTGTGGATTGGGCACGAAAATCGTGAATTTTTTCAATCAAGTGAAGAAAAATCGCAAATTTCGCCGACCATTCGTGGAAAAATCTCAAATTTCGTCGATCACACCCCAAAAAATCGTGAATTTCATCAATTACGCATGGAAAAATTCTGAATGTCGTGTATCGGCTTCGCAAAAATTGCGGATTTCACCGATCGGGTGCAGAAAAATTGTGAATTATGTCGATCAGGAGCAGAAAATTCGTGGATTTTCTCGATCAGTTTCGAAAAAAGCACAAATTCTTTCGATTAGATGCTATTTTGCGTTTCTGTTTTATCACCTTTTATTTAGACTGTACAGTGTACATCCCTCTTTGAAGAGCTCCAGGGGGGAATCATAACCCCCATGACCCATCCTTGGATCCGCCACTGATGCAAGATAATGCTAATCTTATGGGAGTGTTCACATATTTTGCTAGCATTTTAATTATTATTAAACAATTTTTACTTTTTAAGGGTTTTTTTTTCACATTAGGCTATTACGGTCAATAACTAATTGTGTATGAGGACAGGCAAGGTGCAGATTCCACCCCCCCCTCCCCCTCAGATGGTCAATAAATTTCATTTTATCCAGTAAACAGTTGGTGAATTTCCCTATTTTCCCTCGCAACTTACTGGCAAAACTAGTATTTTTTTTTTTTTTTTTTTTTTTTTTTTTTTTCGACGGACTGAATTTTTTCATCATAGCCAACTGTTTGGTGAATTTCTTGATTTTTTCACAAAAACGATTGACAATTTTGCAAACTTTTTTGGCAGCCTAATGACAGAAATAACATTCCTAAAAAAAAAAAAAAGCAAAATTCTTTATTTGATCACAGGCGAATTGGGTGATTGGTTTTCATCGGTGAATTGGGAAGATCTCCAAAAAATCAATCAGTCGCAGAAAATATTAAAATTTATTGAGAAAAATGGGCTTAAAATATATATATATGTATAAATTATTTAACAAGGTGCAACTGCTCCCTTTTTTAAAATTTCTCCCCCCCCTTCCGATATTTTTATCTCAAATCAATACTAAAATTATGTTGTTTCTAGAAAAAAAAAAAAAAAAAAGAAGTGTTGCTCTAAAAAAGAAAAAAAGGGTGTGAATTTTTATAAAAGGGCTATTATGTACCTTGTTCAGAAAAAAAATATTTTGAATTGGTTTGTTTACACTTTTTTATCAGTAAAATTTTTAAATGCTTTCCTGTGGCAGATGCATTTTGTGACTTTTCCCTATTTAATGTTATTATGCAATATTTTTTCTTTACATTAACTATTATTCATTATGCAATATTCAGTGTGACCCATTTTACGATTTTTCACCAGAAATCGGCTTAAAAATTAAGAGTGAATTGTTGTATCAATTTTTTTCACATTACTGATTTATGAGTTTTGAAACATTTTATTTCTACATGTTGAAAAAATTTGCAACTGTAATCGATTTACAAAATTCTTTGGATTTTTTTCATTGGGTCGACGGATGAATTTCACAAATTTTTCCTGTGGACAAACGAAGAATTTCATTATTTTTTCTGCTTTTCATATGCTTTTGAAATTGTAGCGTTTTTATGATTTTAGATCCTTTTTTTATGGTGTTCTGATAAATATTTATAATATCTAAAAATTTCAAAGAAAGGGGGAAAGAGGGTGCACATTTCAAGGGGCATAATTTTTCAAGGGATTCAAAGCATTGCTCTTTTGCTGATATCCCTGTTGTGACATACCATTTGAAAGGCATGTAACCACTTAATCTTGTTATGCATCAACAGTTTCTCTTTTCTCACTTATCCCCCCCCTGAAGGGGACACTTTTCTAAATTTTGTTGCCCCCCCACATGTGACATATTGTTGGAAAAGCCTGCGATTCCTTATACATGTTATGCACTTCCTTTCCCTCTACCCTCATTTTGCCCCCCCCCCCCCCAAGGGGACACCTCCCAGGGTGTCCCCTAGTGGGGTTGTTTTTAGCTAAAGGCTAACTTCAGGTATTTCGGACAAAGTGTCAAGGGATTACGCAGGTTTTATTACCTTCAGGAAAGGGTAAGGTATTTCGGACAAAGTATCAAGGGTTAACGCAGGTTTTATTACCTTCAGGGAAGCTTAAGGTATTTCGGACAAAAATGTGGAGGGGAAATACAGGTTTTTTACCTTAAGGTAGCTTTCAGGGTTTTTTGTCCGAAATAACTTGAGCTTCCCTGAAGGTTTCTTTTAAAGGTTTTTTGCTGACTTTTTTACCTGGGGGAATAGGTTGTTGTACAAGTATGCCGACAGTGGGGTTCGAACCCACGCTATCTTGCGAGAACCAGAACGTAAAACAGGCGCCTTAGACCGCTCAGCCATCCTGACTGCACTCCATGGTAGGAACTCATTCAACAGTTTTAATTAGCGAAAAATCAATAATTTTATTAGTTTTTGCCTGCTTACTAAAAAATTATTGAACCAATTTCTATGAAATGGAAGTGGTACCAATCCGACAGTAAGCTCTTTAATTTAATACCAAAACCAAATTAATCAGTTGGATAGTTTCGGCGTAATCGGTGAACATACATTAAAAAAATACATACGCGATGAATTGATAACCTTCTCTCCTTCTTGAAGTCGGTTAAAAATATTCTTAATAGCATAATTAGTATTTAATTTGTAAAATATATATGTAAAAATTATAATACGAAATATGTTCGGAAACTTATTCAATGCCATGTTACTTTTTGCAAGTCAATTATTTTAGCACTCTTTCACTGATAAAGTATTGAGTTGATAAAAGATCGCTGATACTGTGTGCTAATGGTTAAATACAAAATATTCTTAATAGCATAATTAGTATTTAATTTGTTAAATATATATGTAAAAATTATAATACGGAAAATTATTGTACACACGTATGTCAGGAGCAGGGTTCGAACCCATTGTCACTTTCGAGAACCAGAGCTTAAATCAGGCGCTTTAAACCGCTCGGCCATCCTGACTTCACTCAATTGTTGGAACTAATTCAACAGTTTTAATTAGCGAAAAAACACTAATTTTAATAGTTTTTGCTTAATTACTAAAAAACTACTGAACCAATTTCTATGAAATGGAAGTGATACTAATCCGAGAGTAAGCTCTTTAATTTAACACCAAAACCAAATTAATCGGCTGCATAGTTTCGGAGTAATCGGTGAACATACATAAAAAAAAAAAATACATACGCGTCGAATTGATAACCTCCTCTCCTTTTTGAAGTCGGTTAAAAATAGTTATTAATATCACAAGCAGCTATTTTTCAAAGACTTTAAGAGGGAAAAAAGTGATTAATGTCTATTTCTATTAATTTAATTTAAATTTAAACCACGTTCTTTCTTCAAAAGGTCAGAGACTAAAATACTTTGTACCATTATTACATAAGTATATTTACGTTAGTAATATGTAATTTTTGTGTATTTACAAATAATAAATAATGTTTTAGAAACGAATAAAAACGATATAAAAAGAAATTTAAAATATTGCAAACTATTAAATTTAACAAAAAAATTTTAATTTAACCGAGAAGAGAAAATTTGTACATACTAAAATTATTTTTAAGAGTTCTTTATAAACATAATCTTATACTATATATATATATATATATATATATATATATATATATAAAAAAATAGGAATTTCTTTGTTTAAATATAGAATGTTTATCTTTTATTATATATGACAAAAATATTCCATTTGTCAGTAGCATACACATCTGAGCCAATAAAGCAGATAGAGGCTGTAACTGCTTATGTATTTTAAACTTATGATTATTTTATCGCATAATTTGTATATTATATCTGCTTATAAATTCGAATTAAAATGGAGCTGGTTTGTATAAAATTTAAATAATAATGCTGTAGTACATATTTTATAGCTTGTAGCCTACATCGCCTTTCAGCTAATGTGGTGTTTATTTATTACGGGCATTTCAATTTAATTTCTAGATTTTCGAGATTTTTCAAACATTATTAGCCCTTTGAAAATTAGTAGTTAGGAGATCAAGTAGTTATCTTCTTTTGTATATTTGCAAAAGTACGTTCCGTTTTTCTAAAGATAGCGTAAGTTGTCTTAATTGCACTGTGTGAATCTTGTAATACAGTCATTTTTCAAATTATCTTCATAATCTTCAAAACATAGTTTATGGCATACGGTTAAATTATAAAGAAGATTCGAATTGATTTTTATTCGATATGAAATGGATAATTTTGTGCCAAATAATCGTCATTTGCAGAAAGCTTTGCTACTACTTTTATAATTTAAAAATAGGAGCTGCTGAAAGTGATTTTTTATTTGGAGAAATTTCTGGTAAAAATGTTCTTTCTAAATGTATACGTAGAAGGTGGTTTATGAAATTTAAATGCAGTTCTTTTGATGGTGGTGACGAAGAAAGTGGAGGTAAAAATTATAAGCATTATTAGATAAAGATATTACACAAATACAACAAGAATTGGAAGAAACATTGCATGTTAATCAGTCTGCTAACCATAAATGTCTACATGGAATAAACATGGAATTTTAACCAAAAAACGAAACTTAATTTTCCATATACTTAATAAACTGTAAAGTAATAAATTCAAAAATAAACTGCAAACATTAAAATGATTGCTTCTGTCCTTTAATCAAATGTTCGTAATATTTTCTTTTCATTTGGATTATGCGCAAAGACTCTTAAGAATTTTTACGTTCAATCGCAACACAGCTTATAAAATATTTTGTTTGTGGTAAATTTCTCTTGAAATCAACCAAATAGAGATACACAGCAATGGTTAATTATTAAAACTATTGGGACTAAAATTAAAATTGCCCACTGAGAAAAATATAAATCTACTCGCAGACAGAATATGTCACTATTATCTGGGAGTTACAAGTAATTAACTTTAAATTTTCTATTTAACTATCTGCAAGAAATAGTTTATTTCGGATTTAACTGCTTCAAAAAATATTAATAATAAATATATTAGTAATTTCAAAACATGAACTACAAATATTATTGTAATCTAAGGTCTGCATTCTGTTTTATAAATACTGAATTCTTATATTAGTTTTAAAAAGGGAAATGTTTTAATACTATACTACCGGTTCTATGATAATATGGTCAAAGAAATGTTAGTTAATTATATTAACTTGAACTTTTTTTCAAAGAGGGAAATTGTTGTTTTGTAAAAATGAATGTTGTTATTTTTATTCTTTATCACTTTTTTTTTCTCATTTAGAAAACCTGAAACAGAAGTATATGATAAAAAATAAAATTTATGTTAAATTCCGTTCATGAATAATGCATATACTCATCAAGTAAAGAATTTCCTAAAAGAAGAAAATATAAGATTATTCATACATATTTTAATGAACTTTAAAGGACTTTTTATGGAATGTTGAATTTCTTTTATGTTGCACAGAAACAAAGGAATAAAGCGATGGCATATGTTTGTTTTTTAAACGACTATGAAACATTTTTCAGTTCAATGTTGTTTCTGTGAGTTTTAGTATTTATTTATGGTAAGCAATATAATTAGAACTTACATTTACAATCATGAAAAAAAAAACATTTTATAAGGGAAAAAAGCCCGTTAAGCCCATTTTAAGTTTGATCAAATGTTTGTCATGCATACAATTTATGCTCATTTCTTAGAAGTAATATCAAATTTAAACTGATTTAATATCTATTTTGGTTAAGAAGTAACGTTTTTTTTCTTCTTTCACAAAACCCCTCCGTATTTCCACCCCCTTGATCCGATTGTGCCCATTAACAAACTTGACTTTGAATTTATGCCCCTTTATTTTATGTAAAAGGTTGAAGGAGATCTGAGCATAATTATGGAAGCTATCGTGTCTAGAATAAGTGGTACACACATACATACATACAATATACCGGGTGTCCAGTAAATAACTGACCCATTTTGAACTTAAATAACAAATAAACGATTTGAGATAATAGTGCGCGGTTTGCTGTATTGTTATTAGAAAATCAATAAATTTTTAAACATGTACTTTTTTAATATTCAAGTTAATATAAAGTTCAAATTTCGGAAAAAATATCTCGCTGGCGGTAACAGGCTGTTTGAATAGAGACATGACTCAAATTTTCATAAATATGAGATTTTCGGCTGAATCTGAATCTATATGTTGAATCGACTCTCGAATCAGCTTCAGAAATAGGGTACGTTGGTTGGAAAGTGATTTAAAATAATATTTATGATTGAACCATCTGTATTATACTTCACCTCTTCAGTCTTGAGACTGAGCATTATTTTAAATATTATTATATTACATTAACAAAGTGCATATTTTAAAATTTATTTATATTCTAATCACAATACAGCAAGCCGCGCATTTTTATCTTAAACAGTTTTTTGTTATTAACATTCAAAATGGGTCAGTCATTTACTGGACACCCGGTATATATATATATATATATATATATATATATATATATATAAGACCATTAATAGTAAACAATATTAACCAATTTGTAGAATGATAGATAGATATAGATAGATAGATAGATAGATAAATAGATAAACAATTTTTTACTGATGGTAGTTTTGGGGACTAGGGGTCATGATCGGTGTAGACCTGCAAAAAATTTTTAGAAATTCCAACATGGGAGGGAATACAATAGGTAGCATTTCATACGAAATCTACCTAATATTAAACTCTATGAAGCAACTCATAAAATAAAATCCAGTGAAAAATCATGGCATCTCAGAGAGGTATCAGCGATAGAAGTTAGCAGATTTTAGGTTCTCTCTAAAAGCAGCTGAACGATAGGTAATTTTCTACAAATTTTCCTTTTTTATTAACTGAGCTTTAGGAAAAAGTCAGAATTTATTGAATAATTATGAGAAGATTTAGAACATGATATGTATATATATATATTACGGTATCGTATGTAGCACAAAAATCACGATTATTTGTTAATTGCTTAATGGTAACGTCAAAATGAAACGCATCTTATTGGTTACTGTGAAGAAGCCCTTTGGTAAGATTTAGGCTGTGGAAAATTGGATATATTTATGTGTTATTCCATTGCAGGAATTATGGAGCTTCAAAATATCCTTATTTTAATATATTTTTGTTCTTTTTTATTAAAAAAAATAAAAGTCGTGGATATTAAACTTTTTAGTTTCAAATTAAGGTTATGCATTATAAATGAAATGAGTGAAAGGATTATTTTAAAATATTATCAATTAAATAATTAATGAAATACGGAAAATGCCGCTGGTGCAATATTTAGTGATTTGTTATCTGCACCAGGCTAGCATAAAAATACTGAGTTCTTGATTTATCAGCACAGATGTCATATATGCACCATATTGGCGCATTATTTTTCTGACGCTAACTTAGCGAAAACCTCGTTTCCAAATACCAGTTACATACATGTTTTTAAACTAATTTCTTTTATTTAAAAAATGAAATATTTTAAAGGAAATTAATGACATACAAAAACATGCCATGGGCACATTATTTGGCGAGTCAGATTAGCATAAAAATACTGACTTCTTACTTTACTGGCACAGATGCCACATACGCACCACATTTGCGCGATTTTTTCCTGGCGACAATTTGGCGAAAATATCGTTTTTAATCCCAGTTACATATATACTTTTTAAACTATTTTATTAATGAATAAATAACAATAGCCAGGTTATCATGAGAGGCATGTAATTGTCATTTTGTTTCAATTGCGCCAATATGGTGCCCATATGACGTCTGTGCCTCATTCTTAATCAGAATCTTCTGATTCAGAAAAAAAATGAGCAATTAAAATAAATTATGAATAAAAGCAGCATGATTTAATGCTTAGTATGCATTTAAGTGTTACCAAGCTGGTGACCAAGGGCGGCTAGTTAATAATAATGAAATTGTTATTTTATGGAAAATACCTTATTATTCAGCTGCTTTTATTGAGAACAGCAAATCAGCCTACTTTTAACGCCGATATTTTTCTGTATTTTCGCGATATTTTACTGGATTTTTTTATCAGTTGCTCCATAGAGTTCACTATAAAATTACGTAAAAGACGGTTGTTATCATTCACGCTTGCGCAGACAAAAATATTTTATAAAACTATCTATATTTCATAAAATATTATATATATTTTTATTCCAATTGCATTATAATTGCTTCTATTTTATATTGCGATTTTTTCTGAAATTGTCGTTAAATTTGTTTGAGTACCTTCCATGATATAAGCTAAAAATATGCGAGCATTTTTTTTCAAAAAGTTTGCTCTATCTATCTCCATGAATATACAAGCTAGTCATTATAAAATATATAAAACCAATGGACATGTTGTACTGTATCCATGTTTATATTTTGTAGAGATAGATCATTTTCTGCACTTTAATGTACAGTGTGATCCCATACATTCTTATTTTTTTATTATTTATTTATTTATTTTTGTCGTTCCCTTAATTGTCCCCCTTATAAATTGAACGTTGACAAAATATGGCGTCAAACATAATATTTATAATCCTGAAGTTCGAGAAGGATACTATTTGAGAAGTATATTTTTAAATATTAGATAAAATGTCTAAAATTGAAAGTGTCCCGTCATTAATGGCCATTTAGTATATGATAACGAAGTGGTTATTATCAGTGACATATGTCCATGAATATTTTTAATTACATTTCAATTTTTTTTCCTCAAATTTCTATTTAAGGTAGGTGAAGAAGCTTATAATTACTGTAAAAAACTGCAATGAATTTATTTATAACTTATAATTACAGATATTATTTTAATATTACTTTTGAATTTTACATGCTTCATTCACAAAGGCGAAATAATGGAAAAAAAACTGCATAAACTGTCTCTTTTAATAATTTCAGAGAAGCTTTTAAACATGCATGTTTAAAAAAATACATCTTTCAAAGATTAATAAAATAATATATATTTTTAAAAAATACATGTTTATCTTATACGCTTTGTAATTTTAAGCATAAAAATGCATTCGCTCTCGGATTAACTTTTTTGTATTAAAATAAATTTTCAAAGGCTAAAATTATTGTTTTATTAAAAGAAAAGACTTTCGCCGCTATTTTTTCCCTTTGTGATTAAAATAAAATCTTTTAAAACATTCATTACAGAGTAGAGGAAAAAAAGATTACACTGGTGTATCCATGAATAATGTAAATCGTCAGGTAGATTTAAAATGTTAAGAGTTAGGATGTTTAAACTTAAAAAAAAAATCTTATTTCATCTTAAAAAAAAGGAGAAAAAACTATTAAAATAATTATTAAAGAAATTCATATAAAATTCAAGAAATTGGATCTATTCGTGCCTACATTTTTTTCAAAAATAGAGATTTTAAGAAAATGGATGATTTATTTTGTTTACTTTAAGTACAAAATTGTGGAGTTTCTCATAATATTTTATAGTTGTATACTTGTTTGTACTCTTCTTAAACTAAATAATGGCCCTTTATTATATATAAAAAAAAAGATATAAATACAAATTTGTCATTCAAAGAGTATGAAGCATTTTTCTAAATTAAGAAAATAATAATAAATCCAAATAAAACACCTAGACGACCTTTTCTGAGGAATTTGTTTGAAGCACAATAAAAAGTCATTCAGTCTTATCATATAAATTTAAATTATTATTTTTACACAAATTTTAGACTTATACTGCGTGCATTGGTTATATGTTAGATCATACTTTTGAAATCTAATCAGTGCCAGCATTGTTTCTATCTTTGTTGTAACATACCTAATATTATTAATACCATCATTGAGAAATCGACATTAATGACAAGTAATGCAAGATGTAATGAACATTAGAGTATTTAGATATTTTTAATAATGTACCAAGATTGATAATAAAAGTTCATAGGCAATACGTGCGATAGCTTTGAATTGAAAAATGCGTTCAAATAAATTCAGAAATTTGAATATTTCACTGCAATAAGGTACTATTATAATTTTAATATTTCTTGAAATTTGCGGTTTCCTTAAAGACATAGCCAAGGTAAATTGAATATTTATCCATTACTGTAGTTCCGTAAAAAGTTTTCCCCCTTTAATCTAACATTAGCGTACTGCTGAGGTCAGTTTCAAAAACACTGATATCCCTATACGAAACACGGAAAAGTTTCCAAAAATTTTAACTAACCCCTTGCTCTATTCCTCTTCACATTAATATTAACATTATCACGAATACACATTATCATTAACACAAGGCTTTGTAATAATGTGAATTTTTGGACGTGTGCTGTGTATGTTATTGTTAGAAATGACTAAAATAGCAGCGGATGTATGTCACTAATTACAAGACTTTGTAATAATATAATATTCTAAACATATATTTTACGTATCTTGCACGTATCTCCTATGTATGTCTTTGTTGAAAAATCCCAAATTACATGTCTCACGCTGCATACGTCATAGAGTATAGGATGTTAACAGTCTTAGTCAGTCATGTGTATTATTCTCAGACTTGATATTATATTATAATGATGTTGTTCCATACTCTGAAATTTTAAACACTAAAATTTATTTTTGACATTATTATGTATGTAACAGGATTATAGTTGCAAAAACTCGGTTTATTCCCGGGTTTATTTCCAATAGACCAGGTTTATTCCCAGGTTTATTCCCAAAAAACCGAATTATTCCAAAAAATCCCGGGTTTTTTCCAGGTTTATTCCTAAAAACCCGGTTTATTCCCGGATTTAAACCGGGTTTTTTCTAACCTTTGCAACGCTAAACAGGATGACTGCCTTCCCTAAATTATAGCAACTATAGGAGGCGCTATTGCCACCTTCGGCAAAATATCTTGAGATATTTTGCCTTCCTTTCTAAAAAGACATGAAATAAAGTGAAATAATTTAGTTTTGAGTTAAGATGTAAGATTGGGATGTGTGTTCGATATACATCTCTCTTAGAGATGTTCTTTGTGCTAAGTAATTTTTATGAATATTCAATTGATTGATTTGCGCTCATCTTGCGATTTGTATATAATGTGATATGTGTTGTGTCGTCTACAATAAAATGTGACTGTAACTTCTCTATTCTATATTTTAAGTACCGAATAACATCCCACATGTATATTTTTTTGAAAACAAAAAAGATTTGTATCATTTCTCTCGATCTAAGTTTAAAATTATTTAAGTTTACATCTTGAAGCAAATAATGCAAAATTAATTTTCCTCGTTGCAAATAAAGTTTGCAATGCAGGTATTTTTAGGTGCAACTCAAGAACTACTTAATACTATGATGTGCAAGTTTGGATTCGTTTATTAATTTTTCAATAGAGCCATTTCTGTTTAAAATAAATATACATTACAATTTAATTTTTTTATTCAAAGTACAAATACTTTTTAGTTAATTAAAAAATGCACATATTTTTTTACCTACATGTTATTTAATAGATAATATTGAGTTTATCGACGTGAAAATCATTTTCACAGTGAAAATAAGTATTCAGAAAATTTATATTTTAAAATAGTTTTTTCGTTATACTCTTCAAAGAGACGTCTGTGATAACTTACAAGAGGGACACTTCGCATTCCTTGATGTTTTTGCTCAGAAAACGCAGTTCTAATGTTAAATAATTTTCTGGATTAGTTTTGATTTTTACTTTTTATAAATAAATACTGTACAGCCTGATAAACCCGAACCAATGAAGGCCGCATTCTATAATGTACTTATGGTGTTAACCAATTAACTTAAAATTAAGTCTTTTACTCTTAGTTATAGTGTTATGATAAATAGTATATGAGATCTTTAAAATTTTGCATTTTAATATTTGAAGGTTTTAGATGTTTGTCTTAAATATATTTTTTCTTTCTAAATGACATTATAATTTTTTTTTCTCTAGCGTCTTAAATAATTTGATTAGTTTTAGTTTTTTACAAGTATAGTTTGTAAACACTTATAAAAATTTTTTGTTGCATATAGTGCATTTTTTTAGATAATAGTTGTACAAATATTTTTCAATTTTACAAGATTATTTATATTATTTTTCTATTTTTTTTTCAATCTGTATTTTTAATTTAAAATTAACCTTCTTCTAATGATATTAAATAAATTCTAAATATTGTATTTTTATATTGTTTTTTTTTTTCATTTTTGCACCACTGTCTATGTCAATAATAATTTTAATTATTTTTCTTTAAAAGCCTATTAAATTTCTAAATAAAAAAATTCTTTGATTTTTAGTTTTTTTTTTCAGTTTTGTTTAAGTATGGAGAGAATATCCAGTAGTAGGGGAATGTAAAATTTTATAGGTTTATCATGAAAATATCTCCAAGACTCTAGTTTAATTGATATCTTCAAAAAGTATTTATTAAGTTGTCCTTATCCCATATGCAACACATTCCTTCATGATTCCTCAAGAGGCTTTCACTGTGTTTCTAACTGATTCTCAAATAGATCAGCTTGTTTCATATTGATGAACAGTTTCTTGTTATCTATTCAAATGATTCCAATTATCGTAGCTACTTCATTAAAACGAACTATTTTGTAAATCCCCAAAATGCCACATGAATGAGCATTCTTCATTTATTAGCTTTTGTATATCGGCTTCTGCACTAACAAGGTAATTTGTCAGCACGAAACAAGAGAAATCTAGATTTAATGTGAAAGTATATATTTAATTACTGACTTGATAATTTTACTATACGATAATTTTAATTTCTTATTTCTTTATTTTAAAAAAATCTAAAAAGAATCTGGTTCCAGTTTTTGAAGGATTTACATGTTTTACGGTCCAGCGATCTTGAAAAACATTCTTTTATAAAATGTCTGCTTTTATAATTTTGTGCTGATTACTTTGTGGCGCTAGATCAGCATGTTTCATATTGATTAACAGTCTTGTGTTACCTATTCATAATATTCCTATTATCGTAGCTAATTCATTAAAACGATTTATTTTGTAAAACACCAAAATGCCACTTGAATGAGCCTCCTTTATCTATTAGCTTTTCTATGTCTGTTTCTGCTATAATAAGGGATATTGTTAACATTGAACTCGGGAAATATAGATGGAACGTGAGTATATATTTAACTATCGACTTATAGTTTTCTTTTTTTCTTTCTTTACAAAAAAATAAAAAAAATAAAAAAATAAAAAAATAAAAGATTATTACCCAGGTGATCAATGCTGAGTAAAGCGTCGACTTGGCCTTCAATCGCCGTCAGCGCCACCTATTGCTTCAAATTCGAACTAAAATAAAAAATTACGGTAAAAAAACTCCTGACATTATACATAACCCACCTGCAAAAATTTTTTCAATAGCTGTCACCGTTTGCAAGTTATTGAATTTTAAAATCCATCAGTCATTTTTGGGACACCCGGTATACACACACACACACACATATATATATATATATATATATATAATTTTGTAATTTAGTGATAGTGTGGTTTGGTAGGTAATAATACGAGGGGTGATCCAAAAAAAAGTTTACAAGGCAAAGGAAAAAGTATTTATTAACAATAGAAACAAGATACAAACAGCAATCAAGAAGACACATCTGGCCTTTACTTTTCCACATATTCGCCAAACCTGTTTAGGCATTTGTCAGAACGTTCGACCAACTTATTTATCCCGTCTTGGTAGTAATCAGGGTCCTGCTCATTGAGCCATTTCTCGGCAGTTGTTTTCACTGCATCGTCTGAGGTGAACCGTGTTCCGGATAAGTTTTGATTAAACGCCTGATAAAGGAAATAGTCACTTGGAACCAAATCGGGGCTGTATAGGGGGATTCCAGACCTCCCATTTGAACCTTTTCTGCATTTACTGAGTCTGGTGAGCTGTACGGGGCCTAGCATTGTCATGCAGAAAAATGACTGTGAATTTGTCTGTGAACTTCGGATGCGGCCACATTTTTGGCCCATAAGAATCTAATTTCGGCTCACACCTCACTGCGAGACCACTTTTCTAGACGTCTATCATTACTGTCGCTCTTAATTGTCTGCGTACTGACACTACTTACTCGTAGAACCGCTGTAGAACAACTAGCGCTATCTGTCAACCACCCTGGGTGGAAATATTCGCTCCACAATTATTACGTTTCAAATGCTTCTGCTTGTAAGCATTTTTTTTTGATCAACCTACGTCATTTGAAGAATAAAGAATCCTAGAAACTGTAAATTTCTGAGATATTTTACGCTATTTATTTATAATTTTGTTTAAAAAGAATAAAAATTAAATACTTTTATTCTCAAAATGAATTATTTGAAAATTCTTGAGTTAATAAAACTGTACAGAATCATAATTACCTACGCTTGAAAATAATAAAAATACTAAATAGAAAAAGATTCCTTAGCGTGATGATGTCAGAAAAATGTTCTTGATACTAATTTTTCTTTAACAGCTGGCACCAGACATCACTCATCGATCAAGCCACAAAAGTTCATAATGAACTTTATAATGTGCCATAAAGTTTTACTATTTTTTATCAAGGTGTTAAAACAAGAAAAAACTGAATCAGTTATAATGTCAAAAAAGATTAATAGTTTTTTTTCTTTACAAGAAATGGAAGGGAACTGAGAAAGAAAAAAATAATGATAAAAGTATGGAGATGAATGGTTTCATTTATAAATGATATCGTTGAACTAAAAAAAATGATTAAGCAAAGTAAATGTATAGCGCTATTCTATTAAAAAAATATTTTTAATTTATTCAAAAATAACCTTCGGATTTTTAATAAATTCGTCTTCCGGTTTTTCTCTAATTTATATTTGATAAAAGGTAATAATACGATAACAATTTTTAGAAATATTCTGTCCATAATTTTGTTTGAAAATAAAACAATTTTTGTGCAGCGCTAGCTCACGAACTAATACAAAGATTTGAATTTGAAAATATTTCACATACATTCAGTCCTTCGAATAAATTATTTTAGATATGGATTTTTATCGCGCAGCAATTGGTGCTCTTAAACTACAATTATCACTACTTTCGAAAGAGCAACGTCTAATTTTATGTACGGAATTTTATGAAATATCACATTATATTAGATCTTGACATGTATAGGTACTGATAAAACTTTGCTGTATATCTACAAAAAGCTGGCATTGTACTGATATGTTTTTAACGAATTCCGATAGAGCTGTATTTCAAGAACTAAGGGACGGAGTTTCATCAAAGTTGAATTATATTTACCTTGGAATAAATAAATACTATTAATTTTTATGTGTGCATTGCTCAACAAGATGTCACTACTATGCTTATTTATAAAGATGCCAGATAAATTGGAAGTAACACAAAAACTAATGATAAGAGAAAAAAAAAAACGATGGTTTTATTTACAAGCTGCCTCAATGCGCTAATATAATTTTGATATGAAAAAAAATATGGTTAAGAAATATGGTTTTTTTTTTACTTTATTCTATATAATGTGAGCCATAAATAAGGTGCTTAATCAACAGGCTGCCTCTCTAAATATGCCTCTAGGCACATACTTCCAATCACAAAGTTTCATAGAAAAGGTTAAAAAATGATGGCATAAGTTGCAACTCCATGGGGGGGGGGGGGGTCATTTTGAAAAAATACAAAAATTAAATTTTTCCTTATACAGTCCGACAACAACTTAAAATGCATGCAATTAAAAAAATAATAATACTTTTGTAGTTCTAGAAACATGTCAAAAATATATCTATTTAATTAATAATTTTTTTATTGTGATGTTTAACCATATAATTTGCAAAGAAAATCATATCCACAAATTTCGCATAAAAATTATAAGAAATTCAAATGGTTAGTATTTTTTTAAAGTGGGATAGTTTAAAATAACTCGTTATAACTCAAAACATTATTCATTGGATTTCAAGTTTTTGTTTCATTTAATTAAAGAGGTAAAAAGTTTTAAGTTTTCTTTCAGGTTATTTTTATATATTAATGTGAAAAATATTAAAAATATTTATTTAAATATTGATATTAATATTTTTATATTTATATTTATATATTTTATATTTATAATTTAAATATTTATATTAATATTTATATTAATAATCATGAATGACATGTTTCAAGCTTGCACTCTTTTCTTTAACGACTCTTGATTTCAATAATTTAAAGACGAGAAATAGTAAAAACAATCATGCAGAAAAAAATATTTAAAGTTTTAAGCACAGTTTGTTTCTTAATGAACCGTTTAAATGCATTTTTAAAAACTGCAAGTTAAAAATAACTGTTATTAAGTTAAGGGTTACTTTAAGAGTAAATCATTTTAAATTTAAGAGTAAGTGGAGTTTTAACTCTTTCTAATTTTCTTAATCTTAAACTTCTGATTCAGATTAACTTTTGCCGTTTCCAACCCCCTTCTGCGCTATCTAAATGTCTGTAAGTTATTTAAAACAATGTTTTTTTAACTGCGGATTAAGAGACTTTTCATAATTTTAATTCTCACAACTCCAGGCTTTTTTTCTTCCCGTCGGAGCTGTTAAAAATGGTCTGTATTTTCGCATCAGACATAGTCAGGACCCGGACATCATATTTCCCTAAGATTTGACCAAGCCAGGAATAATGTATTGTTTCATTCTGTACCGGGACTGAATTCCTTCTTCCTAAATCAACATGAAACATAATTTTCAGTCCCCGTCTCGGTAGAATCTGTATTAAAATCATAGTATCAGACTGACTTGATGTAGGGGGAACTGGGGGGGTCTATGTCATTTGGCCGACAACCAAATCACCGACAAGACATTTAGCATACAGAAAAGGGTACTACGAAAAAATGTTACATCGTGTGGGTCTGGAATTTACAATTAATCGCGACCAATAAGGAAAAAAAAAAAATTAAAAGTGTGTGTCCATGTGGCCTAAGTCAGTTCTATGGTTCTCCATCTCCGAACCTTGTTTAACAAACTTTATTTAAAAATATAACACATATAAAACTTTATTTAAACACATAATACAATGTACATAGAATTAAAAGGCAGGCAGCAGGCTGGCTAATGACGACCCCCGGAATCTTGAGGACCATCAGTCATCCGGGTGTGTTCAAAATAGACGTCCTGAGAGTAACTTATGGTCTCAGAAACAATAATTTTCCTCATCATTTTTGCATAATTTTCTGAGCATAATCTCCGGATGACTCTGTCATTTTTAGGGTCCCAAGATCCAAGGGCACCGACCACGATCGCTTCAACTCGTACTCTTTTGTTATTTACTGTAAGTTCATGAGCTAAATTAGCGTATTTGTCTTCCTTCCTTTTTCTGGCAATCGAAAAGGCTTCCGCTCCATTCTCGAATGGGCACGTCACATCAATAATTAAAATGTCATTATCTTTTTGGAGAATAAGATCGGGTCGGCAGTTTTGAGTCCCAATTACTTGATCCTCACCAAGGATGGTCCATCTACCAGAGGCAGCTTTTTTGATACGACTGACCACTGCATTGTGGCGCTTTTTATATAGAGTACTATGTACCATACAGTGGTTTAACACATGAGGTAAAGTCTCCGGCAGTGGACATTTTCTACATTTAATGTTAGTGTGGCCACGGGCTTTCTTGATGGCATTCAGATGATAGAGCAAGCCCAGCCGTGCCTTATGTATAAAACGCCAGTTTTTGAATGTTGTATATTTGCCATCTCTGAAAAAGTGAGAGCTGGACTTGGCCGCAGCCACACATATATTCGTTTTGCCTTGGTGAGGGTGAGCCCTCAGTGACAGGGTACGTTTATTTCTAAGGAATTTTCTAATAGATTTAAAAATAAACTTCCTGTTACGTTGAGCATCGTCACCAAATTCAAGCTCGATGTTATGAGCATCCTCAATCGACCACCTCACCCCCAGTCTCCTGGTAGCTTGGCGTGCTCTTGACCAAGGCGACCTATATTTGTCAGAGGTCCGGGTAGCAGGCGCAGAATTAAGGTAGTCTTGCATATTACGATGGCTGGTGGAGTCTTGTCGATAATTTGCAGTTTCCACAAGCTCATCCCAGGCTAACTTTTGGACAACTTTATCAGTAGATGTTAAGAGTTTGAACCCCCCGTCAATAAGGGCGATGTCACTGTCCTCAGCCGCCAACGGAATACCAAATAAGCCATCTTCTCTATCACCATACAGGTATTCGTTGGCGGCATTTGACGGGAGGCCAAGAGTTTTCTTTAATAAGGGTCTGAGGGAATCATCAATATAGGTCCAATCAGTTTTAGATATTTGTTCGGTTCTCTGGAGGAATTGCAACGAGGGATAAAAGAAGGATTTAATGCAGTCGATCCTCTGCCAGGGGGTAAGCTGAGAGGTTAAGATTTTAATACCCCTCTGCCGGATGTCCTCAACAGTGACCGAGTCACGCGGAAGGAATACTCCAATGGGTTTGCCTAAAAACTTCGTCGCATCCCCGTTCTCCATATGGGGGATATGTGACCCGGCCAAGTTAAACTTAGTGTTTCTACATCCAGCAGGGGGTTTGCTGCTATAATGGAGGGTTACACATTTTTTGGCATTAAATATTAAACCTATTTTTGTAGCAAGAAGATTGATAAGATTGAGAAGGGCCTGTAGGTCCCCCGCCGATCTAGCAATTAGGAGTATGTCATCGGCGTAAGCTAAAATATAGTGAAACATACTCCTTAAAGTAGGGTCCCTAGCAGAGCCCTCTCGCTGAACTTTCAAAATAATAAAGTTAATGGCCAGGATAAAGAGTACCCCGCTCAAGGGATCCCCTTGCCTGACCCCGGTGGTGGCCTCACGAGGGGTTGAATGGCCTTTGGTAGTTTTATAAGTGGTCTGCCCCCCCCATAAACATCTTTGATAATAGAAATAAAATCATCCCCTGCCCCAACTAATTTTAACGTTTCAAAGATCACCCAGTGGGGCAGGGACCCAAAAGCATTAGAAATATCAAGGGAGGCGAAGAACAGATCCTTTTTACTAATTTTAGACTTCCTCATAATCATGTCAAGAATATAGTTATTTTCAAAAACCCCATCATGAGGTAAAAAACCCTTCTGGCATGGAGAAAGGATATTATTATTCTCCAGCCAGAGGTAAAGTCGCTTAGTAAGGCAGCTGGCGTAGAGTTTGTAAATGGTATTCCCAAGAGCAATCGGCCGCCAGTTACCAGGATCGCTTTTGGGACCTTTCTTATAAATTAAGATTGTAGTGGTGTTTTTCCAGGAGGATGGGACAGCGTGGAACTTAAGACAACAGTTATATAGTGGAGTAAGAGCATTAGCTTTGGGATCAACTATTTTAAGGTGGTTATAAGTTAGACCGTCTGGGCCCGGGGAGGTGCTTTCGCAGGCACGTAATTTTTTGGAAATCTCTTTTTTAGTGAATGAGCTAGTGTCCATTTTATCATTCACAGTATCATATTCATTCATAAACTCAGTATTGTTTGGTTTCTCATACTCATTACTATTGTAGTGATTAGCAACCTCCTCCGGGTCCAGATCGCAAAATTCAGAATCGTCATTGTTAATAAGGCGGAGTGCTTTTTTTCTATTTTTCCTGTACAATTTTTTGATATCAGAGTGATTATTTGGGTTAATAACTTTGGGAGGGCGGACTGCCCCATCCTCAGGTTTAGATTTAAAATTAAGATGTTTTTTAATAGAAGTTATGAAATCATCAGCAATAGATTGAAATTCATCAAAGTTAGCGGAAGGATCATTATAAATTTCTAAAAACCTGTTTGCGTACCTTTCTATGAATTGAGGGTCTGACGGGATTGCCCCGGGAATAGCATCGCCAGCGCCACTACCACCGGGGTCGTCATCGTCATCCCCACCGTCATCACCAGGGTCCTCCCCCATATCGTCAACAGTACCCAAATTCGGGTCCGCTTCAATGGTGACAAGAGAATCAGTTGAACTGGATTGGTCAGCAGGGCAATTCTCACTGACAGGGTGATCAACAGAAATAGGGTGATCATTAATTTCCTTCGGGACAGTATTGACATCAACTGCATTATCAATTAACCCTACATTACACCCAATATCAGGAGGGTCATCAACAGTTTTGGGAACAGTACTAATATTACAAACAACGGGGCACTCCTTTATACCCGTACTGCCACCTCGGGAGAAAAGGCCCCACGAATGTCTAGGGACATCATGAGAAGGGTTAAAAGAATTAAAAAAATAACTCCAGGCTTTTTTTCTTCCCGTCGGAGCTGTTAAAAATGGTCTGTATTTTCGCATCAGACATAGTCAGGACCCGGACATCATATTTCCCTAAGATTTGACCAAGCCAGGAATAATGTATTGTTTCATTCTGTACCGGGACTGAATTCCTTCTTCCTAAATCAACATGAAACATAATTTTCAGTCCCCGTCTCGGTAGAATCTGTATTAAAATCATAGTATCAGACTGACTTGATGTAGGGGGAACTGGGGGGGTCTATGTCATTTGGCCGACAACCAAATCACCGACAAGACATTTAGCATACAGAAAATAGTCGACAGGACGTTTAGCCGACAAGTACATTTAGCAGACACGTACATTTAGCCGACAGGACATTTGGCCGAAACGTACATTTAGCCGACAAGACATTTGGCCGAAACGTACATTTAGCCGACAGGACATTTGGGCGAAACGTACATTTAGCCGACAGGACATTTGGCCGAAACGTACATTTAGCCGACAGGACATTTAGCCGACAGGTCAATTAGCCGACAAGACGATTAGCCGACAGGACATTTAACCGACAGGTCAATTAGCCGACAAGACGATTAGCCGACAGGACATTTAACCGACAAGACGATTAGCCGACAGGTCATATAGCCGACAAGACGATTAGCCGACAGGTCATATAGCCGACAAGACGATTAGCCGACAGGACATTTAGCCGACAGGTCAATGGGCCGACAAAACGATTAGCCGACAAGTCAATTTGCGACAAGCCGATTGGCCGACAGGTCAATTAGCCAACAAGCCGATTAGACGATTTGTATTTGCAAAATTTTGTATGTACTTAGTAAGTAAGAATAGGACGAAGCCTATTTAATATCAGTAACCTCGATTATCCGGAACTATTTTTTTCGGACTCTCGAAAAAGAAAAGTTGTCGGATTTGCACGTTTCAGATACTGGAGATTCCGAAAAACACATCCTTCTATAGTTTAAAAAAAAAAAAAAAAAAAAAAAAAAAAAAAAAAAAAAAACTAGTTTTAAAAGGAATGACTCCTGGAATGCTGCTGATGTGTAAGATTTCCGTTTATGCGTCGCGAAGCGATTCCATGGGGTATTGGCAAGCGCAGCAAGCAGGGGTAACCTACAACTTGGAATCGCGAAGCAATCACGCGGGGGGGTTGGCGAGCGTAGCGAACATGGGGGCGGAGCCCCCGTAGTTTTCAGAAAAAAATTGCCGTCCGCCTGTCTGTCTGTCTTTAAACGCTTATCTCACGAACAAATGGAGATAGAGACTTAAAATTTTGTATGTACTTAGTAAGTAAGAATAGGACGAAGCCTATTTAATATCAGTAACCTTGATTATCCGGAACTATTTTTTTTGGACTCTCGAAAAAAAAAAGTTGTCGGATTTACACGTTTCAGATACTCTCCTCCCCCAAAGGGGAACTTTTTAAATTTTTATCCACAGCACTCGTGTTGCCTATCTTTAGAAAGGTCTGAAACTGCCTTTTCCTATTATGGATGTCTTGTGTGTCCCCCTCCGCTCGTCCTAGCTTAGGACGATCTACAACCGGGCTAATTTTTACTTTTTCGATTTTGCTCATATATTTTTTTTATTATGATAGTTTCAATTTCAGAACCGGTTTAAACCGGTTTTGAAAGTTAAAATATTTTTTTTAAAAATCTGAAACCAAAATTGAAAAAGTAAAAACTAGCCCGGTTGTAGATCGTCCTAAGCTAGCCTATGCAAAAAAAATCATGTAAAAATATTAAAATTTGAGCGAGATATTAGAAAAGAACGCTCCCATAGACTTTACATAATCATCCGGGTCTTTTTGCGTACTTTTTCTGTGACTATTGTGGGCTTTTAATTACAACCTTAGATTTTAATTTTTAATTCGTTACTTGGATGACTTCCCGTAAGACATGGTGACGTCATGGTGACGTCGTTGTGAAGTCACATTGTGACTTTGTGACCGTCGATGTGACGTCACGTGACGTCGATGTGAAGTCACTGTGACTAAAATGTGAAGTCGTTATGGCCGTTTTAGAGCTCTTTTGTGACGTCACATTGTGACCCCTTTGTGACGTCACGATGTGACCAATATGTGAAAAATGTGTCATTTGTGACAAAATTGTCATTAAAACTGTGACTATTCTGTGACGATAGTGACAAGGTTGTGAAGACAGTTTGCGATTATTTTTTGATTTGTAACAAATTTGTCACTAACTTTGTGACGGTGGCAGCATTGTCAATGTTGTGAAGTTACACTGGGACACAATTATACAGTTATGAACAATGTTATACAGAGTAAAATCCCTTACATCTATAATTTTATTATACTTTGGCGATACATCTCAATTAAAACTTGGGAGCTGCTATAAAAAGAATGTACCAAAACAAAGTCACTGAATCAAAATGTAATGCCGTGCAGACTTTAATCTTTGATACATTTTTTTTTCTGTTGCAATAAATGAGAATATTTAAGACAATTGAATATTCGATCTATCACAATTATTTGAAATTTAGCAACTTGTTTTTCTAATAAGCCTTAAAATTATCATAAAAACACTTCCTTTAAGGTCACTAGTCACAGAAAAAGACCCGGATGATAATGTAAAATCTGTGGGAGCGTTCTTTTCAAATTTCTCGCTCAAATTTTAATATTTTTGCATGATTTTTGACATAGGATAGCTGAGGACGATCTACAACCGGCCTATTTTTTACTTTTTCAATTTTGCTTATATATTTTTTATATTATGATTGTTTCAATATCAGAACCGGTTTAAACCGGTTTTGAAATTTAAAATATTTTTTTTTTTAAATCTAAAACCAAAATTGAAAATTAAAAACTAGGCTGGTTGTGGATCGCCTTCAGCTATCCTATGAAAAAAAATCATGTAAAAATATTAAAATTTGAGCGAGATATTTGAAAAGAACGCTCCCACATACTTTACATTATCAACCGGGTCTTTTTCTGTGGCTAGTGTTGCAACTTAAAGGAAAAGATTTTTTCTTTTTAATTTTAATGCTTATTAGAAAAACAAATTGCTAAATTTGAAATAATTGTAATAGATCGAATATTCAATTGTCCTAAATATTCTCATTTATTGCAACAGAAAAAAATATGTAACAAAGATTAAAGTCTGCATAGCATTACATTTTGATTCAGTAACTTTCTTTTGGTACATTCTTTTTATAGTAGCTCCTAAGTTTTAATTGAGATGTATCGCCAAAGTATAATAAAATTATAGATGTAAGTGATTTTACACTACACAACAATATTCATAACTGTATAATTGTGTCTCAGTGGGACTTCACAATATTGACAATGCTGCCACCGTCACAAAGTTAGTGACAAATTTGTCACAAATCAAAAAATATTCGCGAACTGTCTTCACATACTGTCTTCTATGAATATTAAAATATTATTAAAATATGCAAAGAGGAATTATAAAAAAATTAAAGCTAAATATTTATTAGTATATTAATAAACAAAAAAAAAACATTAAGGGGATATCCATAACTGGAAGGCTGTCCATCATAGACACATCTGCCTAATAAAAATTCCGACGATAAACATAAAATAGATCAACAAATACGTTAATTATAGTTATTAATATTTTATTTATAATATTAGAGAGCATTTATAATACCCACTTTAATCACGATGTATACTAATACTACATATAATGGATATTTTGAAATTTACCTCTGTAAAATGATTCATTAAAGGAAATAATAAAAGTGTCTGGAATGAAAAATTAATAATAAAATACAGTTATTACTTTTTAGCTTCATACCGTTCAAGTATTTGCGTTATTTGTTTTAAATACAATCATGTTTAAATTCTTATTGATTGTCTTAACTTCCAAATTCTCTCTGAAAACATTCCAATAAGAATATTTACAACTGAAACGTTTTCACCCACTATGACTTTCTATTAAAAAATTTTATAACATTTCACAGGTTAAAAAATGCATTAAACAGTCATTAACGTTATTGGTTTTTTTTTTTTTTTTTAATATCAAACATCTACGATTTCTTTTAATAGTTCTTCTCGTTCTCTTATAAATTCCTCTTCTGAGCGGATGCATTTTTAAAAATAACATTATGCAATGTTTCCGAAGATTACTAATACAAAAATTAAAAAAGGATGTTTGTTAATAATTTTATTCTATAAAAAAGCTTCTTTATTACAAAATATAATTATCTTTAAATGTTTAATAATTATATTAACAATTTATTATAATATATTTTCATATGATTTTATGTTTATGGAAACATTTTAACCAATTATTTTAAAAAGGGAAACAACGCAGATTAAAATGCAATTAAAATCACTACCTTTGACAACCTAATCCAAATTATTAATAATCAAGTTTTTTATGTTAACAAAATAAATAATGGATGCATTAGACTTTATTAAGTTAATAAAGCATTAATGTTTTATAGCATGTTTTTGAGAAGGTAATTAAAATCCTTCTCAGAATAATAATGATAATAAATGCAACCATGAAAAATAATATTTTTCCATACCTTTTCTCCATCGAATTCATTCGTCTAGTTATTCTTTTTGCCGCACAAACTAAATCCGATAATAATTAAAGTGGCAAAGACAAAATCATTTTAACAGTCAAAGCCCCCTTAATTTTCTCGGATTTATGTTTTGCCGCTTCGAAGAGTTGTAGTGGACATTCTTGTTTAAATTGTAAATCCGTGTCAATACGCATCTGCTCACAAGTCACATCTGCCATAAATTCCAGTCAACTAACTTCTCGCGTCTTCTATCATCAATTTAAAATATTTTTGTTTACGTTTATTTATTCTTTCGCTTGCAGACTATAGACTCTAGCGAGAGTCCTAACTATCGTGCAAGGCACTCTCGTTACCAGGGTTTGTCAACATCAGCGATATTTTATTTTCCCAGTGTGCCTTGCGCTAGTCAGCTGTTGTTGTGATAGTAAACAGAAGTGTAGGTTGTTTATTTCGGTAAAATTTCTTAAAAGGTGTTAAAAAATAATAAAGTATCAAAATTACATGTTAAAAAAATGTTTAACAAAATAAACAAATAAATAAACAAACGAAAAATAAAAAAAAAATAAAAAAAAATATTTCTCGCATGTGACATTTCTGTTACGTCATTTCTCATATGGTTTTATTTTTCTTAACCGGAGCTGTTTCATCTCTGGTTACGAGAGTAGCTTGCAAGGGCTTATTTGAAAAAAAATTTAATGTATTTTTATTTTTTATTTTTATTAGTTTCAAAACAATTCAAGTTAAAATGAATTGTAAAATCATTTTTTTTCTTTTTTTGTAAATAATGGTTAATAATAATCAAAATTAAAGTTTATTAGATAAAATTTTGTTTAAGTTTTTAAAGATTTAAAATAATAGATTTAACGCTAATAATAAAAAAAAACTTGTTTTAAAATAAAGTTTGTATCACATGTGAACATACATAGTATCTTCTTAATACAAAAAAGGGGGGGTTATAGAGGATAAAAGCTTTTTATTTGTGTCTTTCGATTCGATTTCGGTCTAAAAATCTTTTTTCAGTCTATCCTAATTAATAATTATGTGTAAATACATCCATTTTTAATACAAATATTTTTCTATATTTACGCACACATTTTCACTGTCAAGGATAACAAATTACTCATTAGATTTGAAATGTTTGATACACATCCATACACTAATGTTTAAAATTATTTAAATGTTTTGAAATGATAAAAACATTATGTAATATATAACTGCATATTTTAATGACATTTCATAGCCCGGTTTTTACAAGATTTGTGACAAGAAAAACAAGTTTTGCATATTTGGTACGGAAAATGGATAATTGCCCTTGCGTAAGTGATTCTTTGTAGTTTTGTTATTACAGGAAAAAATTTAATCGTTTTCCAAAATGTCGAAAAATAAATTAATAAATATTAAATAAAAAAAATTGTAAGATTATCAATCTCATTCAAGCTCGAAATACATTTACACGGCCTATTTAAATTACAGTTCAAATTATTTCTCTCTTTATATGTTGAAATTTTTAAAGATTATTGAGATTTTTTAAGTTGATATTTTTGTTACACTGCAGCTTTACAATATGGTGTTTTTTTGTTACAAATGTGACATGACGTGCATTACATGCAGTGACATAGCAATGATGTCACAATATATTTTTTAATTGTCAAAAAAGTGTAATTTTACAATAAATAACAGATTTTGGAAGTTTTCTAAGAAGGTCACCACTCAGTCACAATGTGACGTCACTAAGTGGTTGCATTTTGGTCACAGGTGTGACGTGACCACTGTGACCATGCATGCTATGAGGGCGTTATTTGCAGTGGCATTGCAGTGACGTCACAGAAACTTTTTCAATTGAGAGAAAAATATTTTTTCCATTAAATAACATCTTTTGAAGAATTTTTGTATTTTTTTTTAAATTATCTAAGAAGGTCACATATCAGTCACAATGTGACTTCACTGAGTGGTGGCCTTTTGGTACAGTGACGTCACAAAAACTTTTTCAATTGACAGAAAAATATTTTTTTATATTAAATAACATCTTTTGAAGAATTATTGTATATATTTTTTAATTTTCTAAGAAGGTCACATATCAGTCACAATGTGACGTCACTGAGGGGTGGCATTTTGGTCACAGGTCACGGAGGGGGGGGTGACACACAAGACATCCATAATATGAATAAGCAGTTGCAGACCTTTCAAATGGTGTGTCACACGACTGGTGCTGTAAAGAAATTAAAAATGCGCCCCCCCCTGAGGGGGGGGCAGAGTGCGGGGTGACACACAAGACATCCATAATATGAATAAGCAGTTGCAGACCTTTCAAATGATGTGTCACACGACTAGTGTTGTAAAGAAATTAAAAATGTGCCCCCCCTGGGGGGGCAGAGTGGGAGATAACACACAAGACATCCCTAATATGAATAAGCAGTTGCAGACCTTTCAAATGATGTGTCACACGACTAGTGTTGTAAAGAAATTAAAAATGTGCCCCCCCTGGGGGGGCAGAGTGGGAGATAACACACAAGACATCCCTAATATGAATAAGCAGTTGCAGACCTTTCAAATGATGTGTCACACGACTGGTGTTGTAGAGAAATTAAAAATGTGCCCCCCTGGGGGGCAGAGCGGAGGGGGTGACACTCAAGACATCCATAATATGAATAAGCAGTTGTAGACCTTTCAAATGATGTGTCACACGACTGGTATTGTCAAGAAATTAAAAATGTGCCCCCCCTGGGGGACAGAGCGGAGGGGGACACACAAGACATCCATAATAGGAAAAGGCAGTTTGAGACCTTTCTAAAGATATGCAGCACGTGTGCTGTGGATAAAAATTTTAAAAGTTCCCCTTTGGGGGAGGACAGTATCTGAAACGTGTAAATCTGACAACTTTTTTTTTTCGAGAGTCCGAAAAAAATAGTTCCGGATAATCGAGGTTACTGATATTAAATAGGCTTCGCCCTATTCTTACTTACTTAGTACATACAAAATTTTAAGTTTCTATCTCCATTTGTTCGTGAGATTGAGCGTTTACAGACAGACAGACGGACTTGCAATTGTTTTTTTTATAAAAAAATGTTTTTCGGAATCTCCAGTAACTGAAACGTGTAAATCCGTCATTTTTTTGAGAGTCCGAAAAAAATAGTTCCGGATAATCGAGGTTACTGATATTAAATAGGCTTTGTCCTATTCTTACTTACTAAGTACATACAAAATTTTAAGTCTCTATCTCCATTTGTTCGTGAGATAGAGCGTTTACAGACAGACAGAGAGACAGACGGATGGCAATTTTTTTTTCTAAAAATATGTTTTTCGGAATCTCCAGTATCTGAAACGTGTAAATCTTTCAAAAAAAAATTTTCGAGAGTCCGAAAAAAATAGTTCCGGATAATCGAGGTTACTGATGTTAAATAGGCTTCGTCCTATTCTTACTTACTAAGTACATACAAAATTTTGCAAATACAAATCGTCTAATCGGCTTGTCGGCTAATTGACCTGTCTGCTAATCGGCTTGTCGGCAAATTGACTTGTCGGCTAATCGTTTTGTCGGCCCATTGACCTGTCGGCTAAATGTCCTGTCGGCTAATCGTCTTGTCGGTTAATTGACCTGTCGGTTAAATGTCCTGTCGGCTAATCGTCTTGTCGGCTAATTGACCTGTCGGCTAATCGTCTTGTCGGCTAAATGTCTTGTCGGCTAATCGTCTTGTCGGCTAAATGTCCCGTCGGCTAAAGGTACGTTTCGGCCAAATGTCCTGTCGGCTAAACGTACGTTTCGGCCAAATGTCCTGTCGGCTAAATGTACGTTTCGGCCAAATGTCCTGTCGGCTAAATGTACGTTTCGGCCAAATGTCCTGTCGGCTAAATGTACGTGTCTGCTAAATGTACTTGTCGGCTAAACGTCCTGTCGACTACTTTCTGTATGCTAATTGTCTTGTCGGTGATTTGGTTGTCGGCTAAATGTCTGCGACCGGAACTGGGGTATATTTGTACAATGCACATCCCCTCTACTGCTCCCAGAGTCATTATAGAAAGTTTCACCACAGCTCCAAAAGGTAAAGCTAGTGTATACACCTACATACTAAACATCTTGGCATGATTCAGTAGTTTTTTGAAATGGGACGGGTGATTTATTGTTTTTGTAGGTCAAAAGTAAATTTGAGTTATAAAATTGAAATGGTATTATACAACTGTTCCAGCATTTTCAACCAAAAAGAGTACTTTCCCTGGCAAGTAAAGATACTCATTATCAGTTACTCATTCTTTATTGTTAGGTAAATGATGAAATGTTGGATTTGAGACTCATTTTATACAAAATTACCGTATGGAGTACATCGATACAGTCTATGTCGGAGCACATTGAGACAACATAAATATTTCTCTAGTTTATTTTTTCATTACCTTGCATTTATTTTTTTATTATTATGCACTCCTTAATCCAACCATTTTTCGCAAAAAAATTCTAATATTAGTTTTTATTGAAGTGATTTATATTAAAACATTTTATAGTATTTTTCAAACAGAAGACTTACGAATTTTTCCAATATCTAGTGCTAGTTGAACTAACAAAAGAAAAAGACGGTCGCCTGGCGAGTCTCGAATTTATATCGATTTTCCACAGAAAAAAGTATTTTCGAGATGCGAAATGTTAAGTTAGAGGAACAAGCTGCAGAACAGCAAAGTATAATTATAATATAAACATAATTTTTAATATAATTATATTTTATTTTCTCTTTATAAACCGATTTATAAACAGAAAACCTGGTAACTTTTTCATCTTTCCTAAAAAAAAGATAATGCTGGAGTTGAAGTACCAGATATGACAAAGATACCACAGCCAACAATTAGACAAGGAACAGACAGAACATCAAGTCATTATTCACTAAATTTTGATTGATTTAATATTAATTACAAATAAATTGTGGGTGATTTGAATTTCTATAAATAAATATAGAATGGTTTGCTAACTAATTTTCTATGAAAAATATGCATTGGTGCTATTTTGTCTCCATTTTTCCCAAACGTTTCAAAGTGCCCCATGAGGTGTATCAATCTGCCACGGAGATGGGGCACATTGATAATTTTTTTTATATTTTTTAAATTACATGAAAAATATTATACAAAACAGCGATTGTACATTTTTATAACACACTACACAAGTTTTGCTGACAATACATGGAAAAATAACTTGAAATTTCTCCTTTCTGGACACCAAAAAAATTCTTAGAAAAAAACTGCATCAATGTGCCCCAGTTCTCCCTATGCATAAAATGAGGAAAATTTGTCTCAATCCAAAAAAAATTACGGAAATTGCATATATTTAAAATTAATTTTACTTAAAAAATGATAAAATATATTTTTTATATCATAGTATATAAAAGGAAAAAAATAAAATACAATAAAACTATTGAAAAAAGAACCTGCTTTTTATGACAGAATCCAGTTTTAAATGACAAAAAAAGGTTGATCCATGCAAAAATAATATAAAAATAGACTACATTTACACCTCCTTATAACGTCTATAAAATCTTTGTTTCTTTTCTATATAATTCCTCTTTAAAATGCTTTACAGTATAGCATTTATCAAAGTCACCAACATATGAAATATGGATTAAGAATAGTAAATAAGAAGTTAAACATTTACATATTATTAGAGATTCATTTTTTAAAAAGCTATATGACCGGCATTGGCGAATCTTTAATAATGAAAACTATAAACATGAAAAACTAAAAATTATATTAAGTATTTCTGAGCAGAACATCTCCATAAGAATCAGTTTTTATTTGTATGGAAGAATTAAACTATGAAGAAATTCAAGACTGATCCGGCTGTGATTTTAACTTTTTTCGAGGCTAGACAGTACAATGATTTTAGCTATATTACATTTCAATTGAGTAGTTTCATGTTCGGATCTAGATATTTTGACCCATATAGACCTCTAGTGCAGACCAACAGCATAGTTTGAAAGCAGGTTTAATGTCACATCTATACGCTGCTACACTGCTCAAAACAGTTAAAGGATATTGCAGTTTTAGGTGGATTTTGTATCTGGGAAACTTTTTAGCTGATTGATACATGGTCCACAGACATAGTAGGTTATATGAGAATAAATTACACATGTTTGGCAGAAAAGGTAATTTTTTTAAAATGCGTTTATAAAAAGTAGCTGTAATCACCAGTAATTGGCACCTAGAGCACCCATGTATGACACCTTGTGATGCAGTAATTGTCACATATTTATATAAAAAAAACTTTATATTTTGCATTGGGTTTAATCGCTTTAAATGAATTTACTGTAGATGAAGATGCCATATTTCAGGTTTTTGAGAGAAAGAAATCAGCATATTAGTCTGAAATGTGAACATTTTAAAACAATACAATATATTTATATTAATATCCAGTAATTGTCATGCTGACCCCAGTAATTGTCATATGAAGCTTTAATGGATTCCAATTACTGATAATATTCCATATTTTCAAATAAAAACAATTGATAAATAAATTTAGTCTAAAACTTTAAAAGTACTGCCAAAATAAGTGGTTTAATTTCAAATCTTGCGATTTCCTAGTAATTGGAATAGCTGCCAAAATTGAAGCACCATTAATTGGCATCTACCAATAATTCAGAAATCCAAATATTTGTGTCAAAAATACCTTTATACAATTAAAGTAACCCTTTACATCTAAACAAAACTGTTGTTGATTAAAATTTAAAATACATTATAAATCAGTTAATAATGAATTGAAAAGTATGCCTTTCTTAAGCCAGAAAAGAAGCATTTACAACAAAAATGGCTAATTTGAGCAAACCATAACTGTTCCTCTTTCCTAGGCATTATTGTCATCTAGTCAAAGTTATAATCTTTAAAGTAAATGAGTATATAACTGGTATATCGTCTTACATTTTTAAAAGACTGGATATAAATCTTATTTTAGGCCATGTTTTTAGGATGTGCCAATCATTGGTGCATGCCAATTACTGGGGATGTTACCCTAGTTCAATATGTTCAAACGAATATCTTCACAAATGAATTATTGTATCTTCCTCGTTTCTAAAACAGTATGCATTTGATAAGAGAAATCAAATGTGTCATTATAAGATTCTCAAGTGAAATCATCTTGATTCATATTGATCAATGGCAGATTGTTAGCCTTTTAATAGAAAGTCAATTATCGCAAATGTTAACTCGCAATGAACTACTTCCTGAGTCACCAAAATTCAGTTGAAGATGCTTAGAAACACATTTGGCTAGAGTCCAATGCAAATTAGCAATTGATAATTTGTGTGAATAAGATAAATTTATTTCACGCTATATACAATAGAAGACATTTTTGTGTCGAAAGAGAAGTAGAAACTCACGAAATTAAATTTTAAATATTTAAAGGGATTAGTTACCTCATTTTAAACATGTTTATTATCAGTTAGATATGAGACTAGCTATAAGTTTTTATATACATTTATATATTTCTATACTTAACATATTTTAAATTCTGAAGAAATAAATTAAAGAAAGAATGTAAATACTCAAAATTAATTTTATATAAACTTAAAGAAATGTTATATCTTCATGTAAATATTCTGTGTGCATTTAGAAAAAAAATTATGCCCATTTTGTGTTAATTTAATATGCTTATATATAAGTTTAAGCACAATTTTTTTTCTAAAAGTCAAAAAATACAGTATATTCGGTAATTACTACTTGTGAATATTTTAATTATTAGCATACGATTATTGTAAATTTGAAATAGTAAAATTTGCATTAGAACAATCAAAATAAAATATAAAATTAAAAATAGTGTAGATATTCATTTTAACTAATTTTCCTGAAATATAATTCGAAAAATCAATGTGTCTGTCCTACAATCAAAGGTGTAAAATGATTGTAGGACAAACACAATGTTAAACTTACGAGTAAACCACTAATGGTATTAATTTCTGACTTATACACCCATTCACTTCCGGCACACAAGGATCGTTAAATTTCCCTATTGCTTATCTTCCTTAAAATAAAGTTTTTTTATGATCTATAGCTTAAGTTTTTGTGATGTCGACTCTTTGACTATAAGTATACATGCATAAAAAATAATGATTAAAATTTTCCAGCTTATAATTATCGGCCTAAGAACTAGAGGAGGAAATATGGTCCTAAAAATGGTGCTCGAAGGTGTAAAGATGGTATATTATGTACAGTGTAGGTTGGTGTATGCAGTTTGCTGCATTATTATTGTATATATATATATATATATATATTATCCTTTAGTAGATTTTTGTAAATTTTTATTTTAAATATGTCTTTAATACTTTAAAAAGTTGCGTAATTATTTCTTTAATGTCTAACATTATAGTTATAAGTGAAAAATGAAGAATATTTTATAGAAAACTGTATAACAAATCCACTTAGAATGATGTACGAAATACGAAAACCTTCCCTGAAATAATATCTATCTAGCAGTATACGTTTCATCAGAATCCTTTCAATAGAGCTCGGGGAATAAGTGGAAAACCGAAAATTTCCTTTCGTATTTTATGTATATGTTACAGGCCAAACCCGATTTTAGGCCAAACTAGATTGGCCTAGGCCAAACTAGTCTATCCTAACGCCCATCGGATAAACTGGATTTTCCTAGGCCAAACTAGTCCATCCTAACGCCCATCGGATAAACTAGTTTTTCCTAGGCCAAACTAGTCTATCCGAACACCCATCGGATAAACTAGTTTTTCCTAGGCCAAACTAGTCTATCCGAACGCCCATCGGATAAACTAGATTTTCCTAGGCCAAACTAATTTGGCCGAACGGTCATTAGGATAAACTAGTATAGCCTGCTATTTAGTGGTTTGAACTAGTTTATCCTAGGCCGATCTAGATTGTCCTAGGCCAATTCAATTTGGCGTGATTTTATTGAATATAAAGTCTGCCAACGGTGCCAACTTTCTAGTTTTGATCTAATTTATCCTAGGCCGATGCAATTTGACGCGATTTTAGCTCACAGACTATCAAAGCCTGAGAGCTAATGTGCTCACAGATTCTGTGTGTGTGTGTATGTAACCATGTACGTGTATATGTACGTATGTACGTATGTACGTACGTACATATACGTATGTATATACGCATGTACGTACGTATGTACGTAATGCGATAACTCCTGATAGAAATATCCAATTTGCTTCAAATTTTAGACATATATTTATCCTGATAACGAACTTCCGTGATTAGCTTCAGGAGTTCATTGGATAAGAATAAGGGGAGGGGAATAAAAGGCTAAGCCACACGTCCCTTTTTAATTTAGTTAAGTCAGTTTTTCATCCAAAAATATCAGATTTTATTAAAATTTTAGGTATAAGATCACTTTGATAAGGCACCTTCATGATTAGTTGTGGGTGTTCATTGTTTACGCATAAAGAAAGGAGGAATGAGGGGTAACCCCCTTAATTATCTTATTAAACTTATATAAAATCTCGAAACGAACCTTGAAGAGAAAGAAACATGATGATAAATATTTAAGAAAAAGGATGCCGCATCGAAATACCACTAAATTAAAACTATTATAAAAGAAGGGGTCCGATAGCGAGCGAAGCCAGCTGGTTTGAACTAAATCGCATTGTATTAGTTCCAAATTCCAACACCAGGGTGCTCGCGTTATATTAGTTCCTCATTCCATCAGCATGGAGCGCACCCTATTATCAGCAAAACTGTATCTGAAGGAAACTGCCTTAAACAATCTATCAGTAGATATGTTACTCGATGTCGCAGTGCTTCAAAAGAAGAATTTAAGATTTTTGCAAAAATCACTATTCGTAAATAGTAGCATTTAACGCGGAATATATTTCTATAAATTTATATCATGTGTCATAAACTATCTTAAAGTTTCAAATAGATTAACCTTGAATTTCCGTTAAATTTCCTGATTTTGTTCGCCACACCCTCGTCTTTGCCCTTCTTAATGGGACTTTTATTATAATTTTTTATCATGTGTCATAAATTATCACAAAGTTTCAAACAGTTCCAACAAGAATTTAACATTTTTACCAAAATTACTAATAGAAAATAGTGGCATTTGACGCGACATTCTTTTTCTTAAATATTTAATGTTATGTTTTATTATGTTTCTAAACGTTTCAAATAATAATAATATTTAATTAGCAGCTAAAACGTTAAAAAACGGTGAACTTAAAAGAAAATTCTAGCTTTCCCTTATTCTATCCCCCCCCCATCATAAATTTCAAGTGTCTTGCTTTATTTAAGCTTTTTGTTATTTGTAAAAGGGGTCCGATATTTAGTTTTTTAATATGAACAATTTCGCGTGAAGTTATGTGTGCGAAAACCAATATCTGTTACGAATCAAATATATTTTCATAAAACCGAAAGTTTTTACCTGATTAAAAAAAATTCCGTTCTCCCTTTATATTTAACCTCAAAAACCCCAAAATTAATCAAATAAACGCGTTATCAGAAGGAATCTACATCCAAAATTTGAAACAAATCGGTAAATTCATTGTGAAAAAACTATTTACATATATTAAGGGGGTTACCCCCCATTCCTCCTTTCTTTATGCGTAAACAATAAACACACACAGCTAATCATGAAGGTGCCTTATCAAAATGATCTTGTAACTAAAATTTTAATAAAATCTGATACTTTTGCATGAAAAACTGACTTAACTAAATTAAAGAGGGAGGTGCGGCTTAGTTTTTTGTTCCCCTCCCCTTATTCTTATACAATGAGCTCCTAATGCTAATCAGGGAAGTTCATTACCAGGATAAATATATGTCTAAAATTTGAAGCAAATTGGATATTTCTATCAGGAGTTATCGCATTACGTACATACGTACGTACATGCGTATATGCATACGTACATATGCATGTACAAGGTTACATACACACACAGAATCTGCGAGCACATTAGCTCTCAGGCTTTGATAGTCAATGAGCTAAAATCCCGTCAAATTGCATCGGCCTAGGATAAATTAGATCAAAACTAGAAAGTTGACACCTTGGCGATCTTTAGATTCAATAAAATCACGCCAAATTGAATTGGACTAGGGCAATCTAGATCGGCCTAGGATAAACTAGTTCAAACTAATGAATAACAGGCTAAACTAGTTTATCCTAATGACCGTTCGGCCAAACTAGTTTGGCCTAGGAAAATTCAGTTTATCCGATGGGCGTTCGGATAGACTAATTTGGCCTAGGAAAAACCAGTTTATCCGATGGGCGTTCGGACAGACTAGTTTGGCCTAGGAAATACTAGTTTATCCGATGGGCGTTAGGATGGACTAGTTTGGCTTAGGAAAAACCAGTTTATCCGATGGGCGTTAGGATAGACTAGTTTGGCCTAGGCCAATCTAGTTTGGCCTAAAATCGGGTTTGGCCTGTAACATATATAAGTAGATGAGAATATCTATATACAGCATTATTTACTGACACAGATTAAATAAACGAAGATTGACTAAGCAATAATAAAAAAAATAAAACTACTTTTAAACAATTTATGAGTTGTTTATTTTTCTTGGAAAGCGTAATTTTAAAGTATTTCTGTGTATTTAAAATTCATGCTCAATGTGTAATGTTTTATTTAGAAGAATACAGACTAAATTGTTTTTATTTTGTAAATATATATGTTAACTACAAGCACAAATCCTACTTTCAAAATAGAATTTGTTTATGTGCCTCATTAGCTTTTATATTTAAATACAACCTTAATTAATTTCAAGATCGTTCTAAGTTTTAATAAATAGTTTTAAAGTTTAAACCTTTTAAATTAAATGATGTTAAAGCATGTTAACATTTTTATAAATCAATTTGATGTTGTTGTTTCCCTAAGGCATTTTTGAAACTCATAATAAAATGATTCATTTTGTATTCGCTGCCAATGAATACATTTATTTACTTATTATTTAAAATGTTATGTAAAAAATAATAATGAAAAGTTATTAATAATATTCTGCAAAACTTTAAAAATATAAATATTTATATCCAAAAGGGAATCGTACTAGATATATTAAATTGTGAAAACTTTAAATTAATATTTAATCATAAAAAAGCATTTATAATACAGGTGTGTTTTTCTAAATATACTCAAAGAATAATATTGTTTTAGTTTAATAAATTGCTTATTTCCAGATCTCGCTTTAAGAACTAAAAACATTTTAAATATATATATTTTTTATTTTTGTTGTTTGCTTCAAGTTTCTCAAGTTTAAAAGAAAATTAAACTGAAAAGGAGTGGAATATAATAATAAAAATTATATTGTAGTTACGTTTATGAAATAGTCAAGCTTCGTAGAAAAGTTTCAGCGAATAAAAAACAAAGTCGTAAATTTAAATATAGAATTTTCGTTAATATAAATTAATATATAAAGGAGATGAAAAGCTTACAATTAGACCTGTTTTTGACTTTTGCATAGAAATTCTTGAAACAATACTGCGTGCTGTACGGCTTTATGATCTAATATACAGGAATAACAGTGTTTTAAAAATAGACATTATCAATTTACCTTTACTTTAAACAATATAATGAATTTTTAGTTTTCATTAAAAAAATTCATAGAATTCGGATTTTTGGAAAAAAAATTTCCATTTGTTTCTTATTTCACTTCTTCCGAATTAAACAAACAGGGTGGTCCAAAATAGGCATACTATTAATTATACACAAATACTTTTAATACAGCTTTAATATAGGTTTAATTATATATGAGGAGCTCAGAAGCCAAGGGGTACAAGTGACAAAATGTCGATTTGGAGTAAATTGAGTTTAAAGATAATTGATGTTAAATTCGAACATCAATAACAATTGACGAAATTGAAATAGGAAACATCTGCTTGTTGCATTCTAATCTTTGAACTCCCATTTCAATAACTGTTAAAAAAATAGAGTACAATTTTCTTTAAATGTATAATTAATCAATATTGTTTGTTTTTCGAAAAAAGTGGTTTATCTCTATAACTCCCCAAATAATCAGAAAATGACCTATATTTCTTTACCTGAAATGAAAAAAGCATATTTCCAGATACGCTGTGCACTTAACTCAATTTTGTCACTTATACCCCTTGGCTTCTGGGGTCCTCATATGTAAGAACATATTTAATCAAGAATCCGTTCAAAATGTTCACTTTCGGCATTCACGCATTCTTGCTCTATGTCCCCGACACTCTTATACATTGTGAGATACATCGACATAATTCTTCAACTGTCGTGCTGTGGCGAGTGTTTTGGAATAAAATTATATGTAAAAGTACCGAAACAAAAGAAAAAGCACAATAGTTATGTATATATGCATAAATCGTAAGTTTCGGTATCTAATTTTAGTTAATATAGATTAAATATATAAATACGCGGTAGTTACACAGCGTTGTACTTATGTAGCGTATGTATGAGTGTCCATCAAATGAGACCCTGATTTAAAAATTAAATTTCTCAAAAACGAAGATCAATATAAGTATGCTGTAAATGGTTTGTGTATTAGTTAAGCTGTAAAAATGATGCACAGAAGTAACAATCGGTGAATACTTTGAAAAGTTATGTTCCGATTACAAAGAATACTTAGCTTTAAATTTTCTTTCTTTTCGATTGTTTGCAAAGAGCGAGTTTTTCAGCGTACAGTGCCATATTTTAATGATTTTTCAAACTAAATATTTTTAATTTTGAAATTTTAATTCCAAATGACTTTTTCTTATTGTATACATACATAAGAAAATTAAATACATATATGTGTCGGACATTCCTCTCAGCCCGCACAAATTTGAAGAAAGTCCGTGGTAGTTATAGCTGCCACCACTGATATTATTAGGTGATATCGGTCACCTACTGTGAGGATTGTGTAAATGAACACCGACGCTGTCAATTAACTAAATTAACAGTTTATTTATACTATATGTACACAAGAAATATACTATTTACAATTATATACAGTTACAACTCGGATATAGTTGATCCGTCTCAACATTAAATGAAATACAGTAAACGGTTGGCTGTGTACTGTTCAATTTACACCTTCTCCCTCACAATCAATGCAAGTTGGATATACTTTCCCCGAGATCAATTTCGAATCTCCCAACACATGGATACTCGGCCTACGCTATCCGGCCCAGAACACTACACACCAAGACGTCTGTGTCTCTTGCTCTCCAAATACGAACTCTACACTAGGACCTCTGTCCTGCATTTCTCTAGGTACGAGCCCCAAATACGAACTGCCAAAATCTCAGACAAGACTTGCCCTTCTCAAATCACTGCTTTTCCCCAATATAAGACCCCCTGTGAAGCTTCTCCATTGGATGTATTCCCCATTGCTTTCTTGATTCGTGGCATGTTCCATGTTTGCTCATCATTCACATACGCCGCTGACGGATGAACACGCCTCTCGGCAATATTCATTTTCTCATTTCATCACCTGCACATGATACCTGTCAATTCTCACTTTAAGAAAGAAAGAATGTCACCTTGAAAATTTCAGTACACAACCAGTACAATACAGAAAATATTAAGATAGAGAAATAACAGAAATCCCAATCTGTAGCAGATGCTGTCTCAGAACTTGACAATATGTATATTTTCGAAGAGCAAATTCTAATTTTTTGTCAAATGCATCATTTGAGATGGACAAAATAAATGTTATTCCTTTCTTCGGATTGTTCTTTATCAGTTGCAGTGATCATATTGCCAAATCTATAGCACATAATGAGAATTATAGTGTCTTTCGGTATGTTCCAAATGTAGCACACGATCAGTGAAGGGTTAAACTCCAGGAAAACTAGGAACAAGTTGAGTAAAAAATAAATGGTTCAGCAATCCTAGTTTATCCTAAAAATTCAAAACGTTTCAGAACACGGAAGATTGAGGGATTCATTAATTTTGAAAACTAAAATAAATTATTATCATACGAAAGAGATTTACAGTCTCGTATATTTTTAACAAAGTTAATTTACTGAGCATATTATGAACTTACCTAATATTTTCTCTGTTATTTAACAGAATCTGGGTTTTTCTAATCTTTGCAATTTTACATAACACTTAAGGGGTCTCAAGAGTCGTACTTTTTACCTGGACGTACAATTTTTCAGCATGATACATTTGATTTTGATTATTCAGTGACAAAAATACTTGAATGCATATTTTTTTTTAATTATAGTCAACGCAGTATCTTTTCTATTTAAAATATTTTTTTAATACTCTATATTGCATTTCTTTATGTTTTAATTTCACACACACACAAAAAAAAAAATTGATTTGCATCCACTGCTTGCAAGACTATAGACAAACTAATGTTTCATGAGTCCCTCAGATATTGATAATGATATAAAACTAACGTATATTGACCGTATACTTTATTTGTAATTTATTTATTTATTTAAAATTGGCAATTTTTCAATAAAAAGGTATTTTTTCAAAATGCTATAATTTAAATTTCCAATAAATAAATAAATAAATTGCTTAGTAAAAAAGTATACGTTCAAGATATATTAGTTTCATATCATGATCAATATTTTTACGGACACTTGAACCAATAGTTTTGTTATAGTCTTGCGCGTATGGGGTGCAATACAAAAAAATAATTTTAAAAATTAAACATAACCAAGATTAAACATAAAAAATAAAATTTCAAAATAATTAAAATTTCAAAAAAAAAAATGTAAAAAAATAATTTTAAATATAAATGCTATTAAGCTGTCTATATTAAAATTACATGCATTTATGTTTTACACAAACTGCGAAAAAAAAAAAGTTAAATTTAACATGTTGCTGAATTGCACCGACAGGTAAAAAGTAAGACTCCTGAGACCCCTTAAGATAACGGATTGTACGTAGATTCTCTGCAATTTCACAGAAATATTTTCCACAGTGTACAGTTTATAATGCAGTTATCTTAATTTCCATCATTCAATTTTTCATGCAATGTACATTATTTTAATGTAACTCTTGTCCAATTAAAATTAAAAAAAAGTATCGTGCATTATATGAAAAACGGAATGACGGCATTCAAAATAAGACAGTTTCTGAATATCATCTTTTTTTTTTTCGAAATTACGCGGGACAACCTGAAACATGTCAGCAAACAAATGAAACTAATTTATTGTTTTTAAAGTGTCTATCTTTCACATTTTTAGCATTTAGAAATAATATACGACATCTTCCAAATGAATTATTGTATCTAGCTTTTTTCAAAAGCAGCATATGTTTGCTGAGAGAAATGTCCTTTTTTATCTATACACTCACTTAGTTTCTTGATTTATATTGATCAAAGACAAGGACTGTTAGTCTATTAATAGAAACTCAATTATCGTAAACTTTGACTTGTAATGAACCACTTCCTGAATCTTCGAAATTCGGTTCAAGATGCTTAGAATCCCATTTGGCTGCTTCCCAATACGAACAAACAATTGAGTTTATTGTCGAACAAGTTATAACATCTTTCATAATACTTATCAGAAAATTCTTGAAATCTTAGAAAGGAAAAGAAAAAACTTAAATTTCAAATGTTTAAAAAATTTAAATATATGATTAAAACATGTCTATTACCACTTAGATAGCAAAATGTATTTACATGGTATGTATGCATTTATACATTTCTAAGCTTAATCTAATATAAATTATAAAGATAAAACTTCAATTTATATGTATATATATATATATATATACATCAAAATATACATTAAAGTTAATTCTGTACAAAAATAAATAGGAATTATTATCTCAAGAAAATACACTTTTTCATAAATTAAGAGAAAAAAGTGTTATTTATGCTTATTTCTAAGAATTTTAATTTAAACTTTTACACGTTAAACTTTATCACGTTTTTTTTTTCAAAAACTCAGAGAATAAAATACTTTTGTTCAATTTTAGTTGTGCACATTTAAATTAATAATATGTAATTATTGTACATTTCCAAATAATAAATGCTTTAGAAATGTATAAAAAATGACATTTAATAAAATATAAAGTACGGCAACCTTGTAAACTTGACAATATATATTTTTGTTTAATTTAACTACGAAGAAAAAATTTTTACTTACTAAAATTAGCTTTTCTTTTAAATTTACTAATTTTTAGAGTTGTTCATAAAAAAAATCAATATTGAAATTTTCAATTGAAAAAAAAAAAAAAAAAGAAAAAAAAAAGGAAAACTTACTTTTTTCTTTGTTTCAATATAGACTAATTTTTTACAACAAATATATTTTTTTTTATTTATCAGTATTTTTTCCATAGGGAGGACTATAGAGCGGGTCGGGGCTATAACTTTTGTAAACTAAACTTATTATTATTCTGTCACATAATTTGTATAAAATGAACTGAAATGGTAAGAACGTGTGAAAGTGAGAACTAATATGGAGTTGGTTAGTTGAACGTTTAAATAATGCTGCTTTAGTACAAATTTTATCACTTGTAGCTTAGATTTACTTAGCAGCTTCTGTGGTGTTCATTCATTATATGCATTTCCAACGGATTTTTTGTTTTTCATGACCTTTCCAACAATATGAACCCTGTCAAAATCGGTAGTTAGCAGCTCAAGTAGCTCCCTTCTTTTGGGTATATGCAAAAATACGTTCTGTTTTTCTACTAGGTAACGTAATTGTTCTTACTTTTATTAGGAGAATCTTGTAATTCAGTCTTTTTTAAAGTCTCTGCATAATATTAAAAACATATCATATCGCATATGTTTACGGTGTAAACAGCATAGTTTTTATTTGAATTCAGATAGATTGTTTTGTGCCAAATAGTCGTCATTTCCCGAAAGTTTATTTTCACTTTTATAATTTAAAGATTAAAGCTGCTGAAAGTCACTATTTGTTTAGTTAGTTTCTAGTAAAAATGTTTTTTTTTTCTGAAAGTATGTAATCACACAAAATTAAATATATAAATATGTAAAATATGTTTACGCAAACACAACAAAAATTGGCTGAAGCGTTGCATGTTGATCAGTCTAGTCAGTACACGTCTACATGGAATAAGCATGTAATAACATAAATAAGTAGATAATTTTGAATAAAAAATGAAACTTAATTTTGCATATACCTAAGAAATGATAAAGTAATAAATTCAAATTTTAGCTATAAACAGTAGAATGTTTGCTATTATCTATCATTAAAATGTTTGTTATACATTTTTTTACGTTTTAATTGAGCGCAAAGACGATCAAGAATTTTTTATTTTCAATTTCAGCAAAGCTTATAAAACATTTGGATTTCGGTAATTTTGCCGTAAAAATAACCTTATTAGAAATACACGGCACTGATTAATTATCAAAAATCATGGAAATAAAATTAAAATTATTCAAAAATAAAAATATCACCCTACTCGCAGACAGAATATGTTGCTTTAATCTGGAAATTACGAGTATTAAACCATTACAGTTTTGATATCATTATCTGTCAGAAATCAGTTATTTCTGATTTTTACTGCATCAAATTTGAAGAAATAATCTTTCAAAAACATGCACGACAAATATTATTGGAATCTAAGTTCTGCATTAAGTTATATAAATACAGAATAATTAGAACAGTTTCTTCTAAAAAAGAAATGCGTTAAAACTACACTATACGTTTTATAATAACATGCTCAAAGAAATGTTAGTTCATTGTATTAACTTCAGTTTATTTTTAAGAGAAATTGTGGTTTTGTAAAAATGAATGCTGTTTCTTTACTTTTTATCACTCTTTTCTCATAAAAAAAAACATGAAATAGAGGCATATAATAAAAGATAAGTTTTATGTTAAATTCCATTCATGAATAATGCAAATATTCATCAAGTAAATAATTTTCAAAAAGAAGAATATATAAGATTATTCATACACATTTTAATGAACTTTAAAGGACTTTTTACAAAATGTTGATTTTTTTTGCACAGAAACAAAGAAATAAAGCAATGATATCCGTTTGTTTTTTAAATTACTATGAATAATTTTGCAGTTTTTTGCAGTTTTTTTCTGTGTGTTTTAGTTTTTACTTATAGTAAGCAATATAATTAGTTTATGATCCTAGTTTAAAATAACTTCAGTTTATAATCACGAAAAAAATCATAAGAGAAAGAATCTAGTGTATAAAAAGTATTTTCACATAACAGATTTTGAAAAAATATATATATTTAATATTATACACCTTTCAGTCAGATTACTGTGACCGCTTGCAGTTTTTGACATTTTGTTGTAAATCTGGAGAAATACATGAGGCATTATCCTGAAATTCCAAGTGTGTAAACAATATAGTACAGGCCATATATTTCCGCAAATATTTTTTTCAAGAACTATCATAGGATACTGTCCACAAATTGAAAATACGAATATCTTTTGGATCACGCTGTAAACACAAATGCAGCAAAAGCATTGAAGCTGTAGATTATGATTAAATGAGTTACTTTAATAAACTGTGATAATTTCTATAAGGATAGCATGTATAATCGTAGAAAAATTAAGGTTTTCATAAAATCAGTCCCAAATTGTTTTGCTTATAATTTGCAGACTTCTTAATTTTATGTATAGATATATTAGATTAAATAATAACACATTACGAAAATAACTTGAGGTGGACAATTTTAAACACGAAACATATTTATTTAGACGAACTCTTATTACACACGACATACAAATATTAAAAACATAGAACAACTACTCTGGAACTCAGACTTTTCTGTTTCTTTAATAATTCCATTGAATTAGTCCAGGGGCGCCATCTACAGTTTTACCTGAAGACTAAAATTGTAAAATACCACCGCTGTTTCCCACTTAATATTGAAGTAATTTCATTTGTAATGTACCTGGTTCAGAAGCTAAGGCTTTTAATCCACGTTTGACCGTTTGCACATACCTCTCAGCTGTCCATTTGTAGATGGATGGTACGGTGCACTAAACTTATGTTTTACACCATGACTTTTCAAGAATATCTCAAATTCTTCAGATGTAAATTGCTTAGCATTATCTGATACTAAAGAAATAGGAAAACTGTATCGTGCAAAAAGAGAAGAAAGACAAATAATTATATTTTCCGAAGTTGTACTAGGAACTATAAATACTTCTGGCCATTAACTAAAAGCATCAACCACTAACAAAAGCATTTTTCCATTAACATGACCAAAATAATCATAATGAATTTTCTTCCATGGAGCTGCAGGCCATTCCCAATGATGTGTATCACCTTTGGAGGATTATTTTTCAACTTCACACAAATAGAGCAATTTCTTGCAATATCTTCAATATCATGGTCTATTCCTGGCCACAAAACTACGGGCTAAAGACTTCATTTTCACTATACCAAAATGACCAAAATGTAATGCCTTTAATATTTCTTGACGATTAATTTCTGGGATAACTACCCTACAACCTTTTAAAATACAACCTTGCTGAAGAGTAAATTATTCCTGTTTACCACCAAAAAGTAAATTTTTGGAATTTCTGCACCAGAAATGAGATGATGAAAAATTTGACGCAAATTATTATGATCAGTTTTTGTAGCTGAAGCAATAGATTTAGCAGTTAAAGGTAAAACAGAACGCTGATTTATTTGAATGATTTCAGATTCATCAAGTCCCTCATTTGAATTATATTCGTGGGGTAAATCTTCACTACGTAATGGAAGACGTGAAAGTGCATCGACATTTCCGTTTTCAGTAGTTTTCTTGTAACGAATGTCATACTAGAACATTTTAAATGTATGGCATATCTTTGCTTTCTAGCTGATGATAAAACAGGAATACTTTTAGAAGGTGAAAAATTGAAACTAATGGTTTACTGTTCAGTACACAAGATGAATCTGTTAGCGTACAAATATTGAAAAAAATTTCTTAACACCAAATATAATTGCTAATGCCTCCTTATCTACTTGACTATACCATTTTTCGGCATTACTCAAGATTCTGGATACAAATCCAATAGGTTTTTCAGTATTATTTGGCATCACATGCGAAAGAATTGCAGAGATACCATACGGAGAAGCATCAGCAGGTAAGATTAAAGGTAATTTCGGATTGAAGTGAGTAAACACCCTGTCAGGAGTAATTTCTCTTTTTATTCTTTTCTTGTTCACATTTATAAGACCAATTAAACTTCACATTGTTTCATGCAAATTATTCAAAGGACTGTCGATAAATTTGGCACAATCTTAGTATAATAAGTTACAAGACCAAGAAATGCTTTTACCTCGGATACATTTACTGGCCTAGGGATATTTATAATTGCTTCTATTTTATTTGGTGTTTTATGAATACCATGATTATCCACTTTATACCCACAATAAGTAATTTCATCTGCCATGAAGAATGATTTTTCCTTATTTATCCGAATATTATAATTTCTCAATTTTTCTAATACTTTAGGGATGAGAGTGTTCCGCGTTTTTTTCATACCAGTATAATATTAGAGAAAATATTGTTCTGTTAAATCGCAGCATTTTTCGATTGAGTAAAATAACGTTTTCTCTAAGATTATACTGGTGGGAAAAAATGCGGAAAATTCTCATGCCTAAATACTTGCTTTAACCTTTGTAAATGAATTTCATATGTTTCCCCAGTTATTCCAATATCATCTATAAAAATTGTAATTCCATAAATTCCACTTAAAATTTGCTCTATTTTTCTTTGCCATATAGCAGGAGAACTACTAAGACCTATTGGTAATTTAAGGAACTGAAACAATCCTTTAGGCGTATTAATGGTTAATAACTCTTGGGATTCCTCATCTACTGGTAATTGAAGATACGCTTGATTCAAACCAATTTTGGTAAAATGAACACCCCCACTTTAAGTAGCTAACATATCTTCTATTTTAGGTAAGGGATATTTTTCCACTTTTAGAAATTTATTTAATGTAGCTTTAAAGTCTCCGCATAAACGTATTTCTCCATTAGACTTTGCCACTGGAATTATACGGGTTGCCCACTTACTATTTGTAACTGGTTTAATTATACCAGCGTCCTGTAATCTTTGTAATTCCTCATTGACTGCAGAACGTAATGCATAAGTGGCAGTCCTAACTTTACAAAATATGGATGTAGCATCCTTTTAAAGATAAAGCTCTGCTTTTAACCCTTTAATTTCCTCTACTTTATCAGAAAATAAATCTGAAAAATCATTTAACAATTATTGTAATTTATCAGAATAATTTAGTCTCATTAACATAGAATGATTATAAATTATGTGGAAAAATATCGCATGCAGATGCCCTATCTCTACCAAATAATAATGGAAAACTATCTTCTTTTATTAAATACAATTTTACCTTTTCTGTTTTATTTTCATAAGAAACATTTACTTCAACATAACCTACAGGTTTAAAAATCTCACCTGTTGCAGTTTTTAACTGAACATCTGGGGGGAAATTTTATAATTAGGAAAAAAATCTGCGAAATCTTTTTAAATTAACAGCAGAAATTCCGGAACCTGTGTCCGATTCCATATCAGCTCTTGCTTTATTTTCAATTAAGACAGATAATTTAATAGGATTTGCACCTGTATTTTTACAGTTAATACATTCAGTGTATCTAAAGAATTTACGTGTTTTTGGAAAGTTTTACTTCTACATACTTTTCCAATATGGCCTTTTTTCTTACAAACTTTACAAGTAATATTAATAAATCTACATGAAATGGCTAGATGAGAAGTATTTCCACATCTATAACATCTCATTTTATTTTTATTCGCCTCAGAATTTGTATTATTTACATGATTGATGACATTTTGTTTCTGAAAATCGTTTGACAATTTCTTCGGCTGTAAGTTTTTTTAATTCGAAATTATATTTATATTGAAATTTTTATTTTTAATTTCAGAAATTTCAATACCTACATTGTATAAAGATAAAGCTTTTTCAACTGCCTTCTCAAAAGTTATCTCATCTACTTGAGTAATCAATTTATTTTGAGTACTTTTGTTTTTCAAACCGCGCAAAAATTGTTCCAATAAATTCTCATTTAATGTAAAATTATGTATTTATCTCATAAAAATTTCTCCAAGATTCTCGTTTAAATGATATCTTCAAAAATGATTTATTCAGTTGTTCTTATTACATATGCAATATATTCCTTCTTGCTTTCCTAAGCGTTTCTAATTGATTCTCAAATATATCAGCTTGTTTCGTGTTTCTATTCAATAGATTCCAATTATCGTAGCTACTACATTAAAGTGATCTACTTTCTAAATCACCAAAATGTCGCATGAAGGGGCATCGCTTCGTTTATAGATTTTCTATGTCTGCTTCTGCAATAACAAGGGAATTCGTTAGCACCAAACTAGGGAAATATAGATGTAACGTAAAAATATATATTTTATGATTGTCGTATACATTTTACTTTTATCTTTCTTTACCAGAAGAATGTATTGGATTCGTGAAAGGTATCGAATTCTGGTTTTTGACTGTTTTACATGCTTTAGGGTTCGGAGACCATGAAAAATGCGTTTTTAACCGACTTCAAGGAGGAGGTTATGATTTCGACCTGTATGTATTTGTTGTTCACGCATAACTTTCGTAAATATGAACCGATTTTGATAATTCTTTTTTTGTTTGAAAGCGTATGGGGCCCATGTGGTCCCATTCAAATTTCATAAAAATCTGTTGATTAGAACTTTTTAAAAAATTAAAACATTAAAATTCAATATCATTTCGAAGCAATCGACCAATTAGAAACGTTCATTTTTCATGTTTTTAAGTTACACTTACATAGACACACGATCTTTTCAAAGTGTGAAATCCTAACTGGACAAGGTTCACATTTATTAACAGTGTACACTGTAAAAAAATTGACCCTTTTGCTGCATAATCACTCCCCCGTTTTTATAGAATATCTCTCTCTTGACCCATGAGAATTCACCACGATAGGCTGAAGTAATCGTTTTCTATAAAAGCTGTGGATTGACGATGCAGCAAAAAGACCAAATTTTTTACAGTGTACACTGTAAAAAATTTTATCCTTTTGTTGTATCGTCATTCACCCGCTTTTATAGAATATATCTCCTTTGACCCATGAGAATGCTCCATGATACATAGTTAAAAATTTGACCCATTTGCTGCAACGTCACACCACAGCTTTTATAGAATATGTCTTTTATGACCAATGAGAATGCTCCATAACACAGTAAAGTAATCGTTTTCTATAAAAGCGGTGGACAGATGATGCAGCAAAAGGCTCAAAGTTTTTGTAGTGTAATTGGGACAAAAGCGTCTATAAAAGAAATATTTGGGAATCAAATGCTGTCACTCTCTTATAGAAGCAGCCAGGTATAGGTAATGAGTTTCAGATTCCTCATCGAATACGCCACCGCTCATTTCCACACTGTTAAAAATCTGCTGCATTTTGCTGCAACGCCCTCCACCACTTGTATATAATATCTCTGTTCCAACCAATGAGAAAGCGCCATTTCACGGCCAAGTAACCGTTTTCTATACAAGCAGGGGAGTGCGTTGCAGCAAAATGCAGCAGATTTTTAACAGTGCAATTACAGTGTCACTGTAAAAAATGTGACCCTTTTGCTGCATCGTCATTCCCCTGATTTTGTAGAATATCTCTCTTTTGACCCATGAGAATGCTTCGTAATTGGGTGAAGTAATCGTTTTCTATAAAAGCGGTAGAGTGATGATATAGCAAAAGTGTCAAATTTTTTACAGTGTAGGATTCCTCGATATGAATATGACGACACATCTAGCACAGTATATAATTGGTTGAAACGATTTTGGACAAAAACGAGTCACCAAGCATCTTGTTGAGCGGGCAATTTTCGTCAATCTTGTTAACTTCTCATACGAGTACAATCGAATTCTTCCAGGGAATCATCATCAAATTCCATAATAAAAAATGCCTGGCAATGCAATGCACTGTTAAAAATTTGCAACTTTTGCTGCATCGTCACTCCATCGCTTTTATAGAATATCTTTATTTTTATCAATGATAATACTTCATAATGCATTTAACTAATGCCTTTCTATATAAGCGGTGAAGTGATGATACACTGTCAAAAATCTGCTGCATTTTGTTGCAACGCACTCCGCCGCTTGTATATAATGTTTCTACTGCGACCTATGAGAATGCTCCTTAATACAGTCAAGTAACCGTTTTCTATACAAGCGCTGGAGTGCGTAGCAAAAAAATGCAGCAGATTTTTAACAGTGTACAGTAAAAGTTTCAAATTTTTAACAGTGTAGTTGGGACAAAAGCGTCTGTAAAAGAAATATTTGGGAATCAAATGCTGTCACTCTCTTATAGAGGCAGCCAGGTATTGGTTATGAGTTTAAGATTCCTCGTCGATTCGCCACTGCTCATTTCCGATGCCATTACTGCCTGTATAGGTATTAGATTGTTGCTGTTCATCGATTGAAGCATAGTGCGATTTTTGCTAAAATCTTTCGTTTTCCTTTTTCTAAGTGAAGGGGGAGTACTTTTGACTGACTACACTAGAAAAGCATTTTACTATACATTAACATATGAAGTCATTTTGCTGCGTGCTCATATATTGAAGCACTATGTGGCGCCCTTATGTGTAAGGACACTTTACTTGATGGATTGTCACCTTTTGATACCCACTTTCGATGACCGTAGGATTCGATGCAGACTAAGATTTCATAAATGCGGTAGCTTTTCGAAGTGGCAGATCTTGTCTGAAGAAGTTACCATAAAAAGAAATTCTTAAGATTCACAACGATACTAACCGATATTGTAAGTGGTTTCAGAAAAGTTGACAATCAAACAGTAACAAGTAAACTGAATACATCAGAACTTAGCAAAGTGCGTACATTAGTAATGCATTGCAAAGAGCTATCGTGTGCCAGTACACATAATTATGTATTACGGTATGCATAACTAAAAAGTAGGAAATAAAATAAGCTTTTTAAGAAAAAATATCAACCGACTTCAAAAAAGCGCTAAAAAGAATTAAATAATTCTTTAAACTTCTCTAATGACAAAACGTTATCCAATAAGCACACATCGGATATGAGGTACCGGCATAAAAAACGGTTAAATTTAATATGTATAATTTAATATCCACCAAACATAGATTTTAGAGATAATATTATTTTACAAGAGATGAATTGACATATTTCTGATTTATTTTATGAATATATACATATAAAAAGTAATGAATTACTTTTTGAAGTTGGTGCCAAACTATTTGATGTATATTAAGAATTGTAGCTAAATTATGCCTAATACCATAGTTAAAATGGGGATAATCATTATCGATTGTGATTGTTTGGCACCAACTTCAAAAAGTAATTCATTACTTTTTATATGTATATATTCATAAATTAAATCAGAAATATGTCAATTCATCTCTTGTAAAATAATATTATCTCTAAAATCTATGTTTGGTGGATATTAAATTATACATATTAAATTTAACCGTTTTTTATGCCGGTACCTCATATCCGATGTGTGCTTATTGGATAACGTTTTGTCATTAGAGAAGTTTAAAGAATTATTTAATTCTTTTTAGCGCTTTTTTGAAGTCGGTTGATATTTTTTCTTAAAAAGCTTATTTTATTACAAAATGTCTGTCTATGCGTTTGTGAGTAAGTATGTGGCGAAAATTATATGGCGCTCTAACTCAAGAACAGTTGAAAGAAAATTAATAAAATTGTAGATGCAATTAGTCCCTAATAAAAGTTGGTATTGATTGTTTTAATATAAATTTATGCTGTTTATATCTGAGTATAAATCACTCAACAGATGAATCTACTATGCATCCTTTCTCTTGCTTTCAACAATAGTGAAGATATCAAGAACTTATACACTGTCATTTTCAAAATATATTTTTCAGTACGTCCATCAATTAATTTGGTGGTAATTGCTTTTTAGTGAATATCGCACAGCTGATGGGGCTACCATATTGCATTATTCACGATTATTGCAATAGTCCTTTCTGAAGAACTCAAGCTAAGTTTTATCAAATTTCAGATGCAATCAGTCCGTTATACAATTTAGTAAGTTATAGTTTTTTTTATGTAAATCGCCCGACAGGTGGTTTTGATATGCCTAATTTTCATTATTTCCGCAACAGTTGAAGAACAAACGCATTCAGGTAGTTCCTGACTTATATTGGCCCGATGATTTTTTGCAGTATATTTTTCCCCAAACTGGATATTCAGTTAGAAAATAGCATAAGATTTTGTTGTTTATATTTTGGTGTAAATCATCTTACCGATGGCGAGAAAATATTACCCGGTACAAGGTAGAAAAAAAATTGCGATTATCACACCAGAGGAGTTGAAAGTTGTTATAGATGATTTGTTGGCTTAATAAAATTTTACTTTACACATACTTGAAAGTTTTTCAGAAAAAAAAAGAAATTTTTGTGATAGAATTTCATTTTTTTTTTCATTTTATAGCTAAAAGTACTCTTAGCAACTATGGGGTCATTCCATACAAACCCGTAAAGCATGGTGACGTCACTGCAACGTCGTTGTGAAGGCACATTGTGACTTTGGGACCATCTATTGTCGATGTGACGTCACGTGACGTCGATGTGAAATCACAGTGACTAAAATGTGAAGTCGTTATTTCCGTTTTGGAGCTCTTTTGTGACGTTTCACAAAGTGGTCACAATGTGACAAATTTGTGAAAAATGTGTCATTTGTGACTAATTTGACATTAACATTGTGACAAAACTATGACAAAAGCGATGATATTTAAATTGCCAGAAACATGTTTTTTAAAGTAAATAACATGTTTTGAAGGATATTTATAAATTTCTAAAGATTTTTAAGAAAGTCACATCTTAGTCAAAATGTGACGCCACTGAGTGGTGACATTTTGGTCACAGACGTGATGTGACCAAAGTGACTCACATTGACGTCACTGTGACCATTCATGCTATTAGGGGTGTTTGACTTCGCTTAACTCAAAACAGCATAAGTAAAGCCGTTCTTAATGTAATTTTACGATATGTTTTGTACATTAGGGTAAGTTGTTTTTCAGTTTCTAGAGAGGAATTCTTTTAAAGATACGAAATACAATCCTATAAAATGTAACATTATTATGTAATAAAGTGACTCACATAGACGTCACTGTGACCATGCATGCTATTAGGGAAATGAGCAAATTAGCAGAGGCTGACATGTCACAGGTTTGAATGAAAATTGGCGCATGAATAAATGCAAAATAATAGATTCCAGGACAGATTATTTATGTATGCAAACTCTCGTTAAAAGTTGATACAAAATCGAGTTCTTGTCTACATCCTTAAAATTTCAATCCATGTTATTAGCGTTAAGAATAAAAAACTACATCATAAATTGTTTTCACATAAGAATGGATAATAAGGAAGAGATTGACGTAATTTAGGATTTGAATTTTTATTTCTTACTGAGAAAAAGTTATAGAAAAGGAAAAAGTTTAAGAAGAAAATTCAATATTTGTATTGCTCAATAAAAAAAAAAGAAATTTGACATAACTTCAAAATTATTTGACGTTGTAGATAAAAGTATGTATTTTAAATACAAGAAGTTTCCTATATACCTTATTTATTCTTTAATGCGAAAAAAAATAAATAAATAAGGAAACAATTGACAGGAAAAAGCAATATTTCTATTGCCTTTTTAAACATGAAGGAATGTATAGCTTTTCAAATTAATTAATATCATACATAAAACTGTCTATTTTAAATATTCAAACTCTACTTCTCCCCTTTTTCTTCTTTCCTTTTCTTTTTTCTTCTTTGTAACAAAATCACCTTTTTGAACCCTTTTTTTTTCAATGTTAGGAATCAAAAGGCACTATTGAAATTTTTTAGCATATTATGGACTTATTAACCTTTATATCTGTACAATATTGTTAATGTTGGATTGTTCCTCTATTTTTTATGCACACAAAAGAGGGAAAATTATGATTTTGCAATTTTTTAAAAGTTTCTACGTATTATTGAAGTTGAAGGAAATAATTGGTAGCTTTCAAACTTGGAATGATGGATCTTTATGTGCGATGCTGCGACAGGCATCAATTTGGCGCATGTTTTTTAATTACTTTAATTTTTATAACGTTTCTAATCTTCTCAAAATTCAGACATTTACAACTAATTTAAAATTAATCATGGCATTACCTGATTATTATTATTAAATAAATGAAAAAATAATTTTTCACAGGGTATAATATTATAAGCAAAATTTATTTCTGTCAAACAATTTTCAAGATATAAAGTTTCAAACTTGTAACTTTGGACGATTGGACACATGCCGCATCTATATCACACGTTTTTTAAAAGTCCGAAACTGCTAAAATAATTTGTTTTTTGTCAAGATATTTTGCAGAGCTCTTTTTGAATATGAATTGAACCTGTATATTAAATTAAATTTAAAAAAAAAAAATTATTTGTGGTTTTTTTAAAGCACGTTTAAAGTTTTACAGCAAACTTTCCTGTCCACCATTTTTTTAAGAAAATGGTTATATATATATATATTTAGAAAATGGTTAGATATTTTTAAATAAACTATGTTAAATAAACAGCAAGCTTTCCGTCCCCCAGTCCACCGTTTTTTTTTTAAGAAAATGCTTAGATATTTTTAAATAAACTACGTTCAGATCATATTTATATCCTCACTGTAAAAAAATGCATTGTAACGGATATTTTAGCAAAAATAAAACACAAATAGCCATTTTCTTGTAAAATTCTTCTAATACACTTCAACCTCCTCACGTTATATCTGTTCATTTAACTGTTAGTTTCACTGCAGAAGAAGCATTCAGTAAAGTAATATAATTCTAAAGATATAATCAAGTTTTTTTTTATAATGTTATGTTTAATAATATTAAATGTTATACACATTTATGTAATGAAAAAAAAAAGAAATCGTGTAGAAAAAAATCTTGTTAAACATTTTTAAAATATTAAAAAGAAAACAATATTACAATTTTGTCAATTTTTAATGGTAACTATTTTTTCTTATTGCAGAAGTTATTGATTATTGAAAACAGGAATGGTTACAATTACAAAAGTTATTTACCCTATCTATTAAAAAATAATTAATAAAAAATATAATTATTCAAACTTATATCAATGATAATTTTTAATGCATTTCTAGCGTATTTTCAAACACAAATATAAGAAAAAAATAGATTTATAGTGTGGTAATAGTGCGATTTGGTATGCAATAGTGATAAGAAAAAGAATCTTAGAAGAAGTCAATTACTGAGATATTTTATGTTATTTATTTGTAATTTTTCTTTAAAAAAAAAAAGGATGAATATTAAATACGTTTATTTTAAAAATGAATTTTTCGAAACTTCTAGAGTGAATATAATTTTATAGAATCACAATTTTTTGCACTTAACAATAATAAAGACACTAAAAAGAGAAATTTTCCGTAGCGTGATGAAATCAGGAGAAAGTTCTTATCACTGCTTTTTCTTTAACAGCTGGCACAAGATATCATCCATCGATCAAGCCTCAAAAGTTCATCATGAACTTCATAATGTGCCATAAAGTTTTACCATTTTTTTTATCAAGGTGTAAAATAAGAAAAAACTAAACCAGTTATAATGTCAAAGAAGATAAATAGTTTTTTTTTTCCCTTTACGAATGGAATACAAATTAGAAATATTAAAAGAAAAAAAAAACTAATGATCAAAGTATGAAGACGAACGGTTTCATTTAAAATTATATCGATGAAATAATATTTTTCTATAAATATATGTATGATTATATGTAATAAAATTTTGTTTAAACAAAGTAACTGCAGCGCTCTGTTATTAAAAGTAGAAATTTTTCTTCAATATAGTGACCCATCCCCAGTAATTGGCATGCACCAACGATTGGCACATCCTAAAACCATGTCCTAAAATAAGATTTATATCCAGTCTTTTCAAAATGTAAGACCATATACCAGTTATATACTCATTTACTTTAAAGGTTATAACTTTGATTTATGCTACTAGATGACAATAATGCCTAGGAAAGAGAAACAATTATGGTTTGCTCAAATTAGCCATTTTTGTTGCAAATGATTCTTTTCTGGCTTAAGAAAGGCATGCTTTACAATTCATTATTATCTGATTTTTAAAGTATTTTAAATTTTAATCAACAACAGTTTTGTTTAAATGAAAAGGGTTACTTTAATTGTATAAAAGTATTTTTGACACAAATATTTGGATTTCTGAATTAATGGTAGATGCCAATTAATGGTGCTTCAATTTTGCTAGTTCCAAGTAATTGGCACCTATTCCAATTACTAAGAAATCGCAAGATTTGAGACTAAACCACTTATTTTGGCAGTACTTTTAAAGTTTTAGACTAAATTTATTTATCAGTTGTTCTTATTTGAAAATATGAAATATTATCAGTAATTGGACTCCATGAAATCTTTGTATGTAAATCACTGAGGACAAAATGACAATTACTAGGTATTAATATAAATATATTGTATTGTTTTAAAATGTTCAGATTTCAGACTAATATGCTGATTTCTTTCTCTCAAAAACCTGAAATAAAGCATCTTCATCTACAGTAAATTCATTTAAAGCGATTAAACCCAATGCAAAATATAAAGTTCATTTTTTATATAAACATGTGCCAATTACTGAATCACAAGGTGTCATACATTGGTGCTCTAGGTGCCAATTACTGGTGATTACAGCTACTTTTTATAAACGTATTTTTTAAAAATTACTTTTTCGAAAATTTTTGCTTTTAGTGGGCAAAATAGATACACAGATATGTATTCTTTGATTTCAAAATATTTGCAAGTAAATATTTTATTTTTTGGTAATGAAAATTGAAGTAAATTTAAAGAAAAATTCTTAAAGTGCCAATTACTGGGGATGTTAACCTACATTAAAAAAAATGAAAAAAAAGATAAAGATAAAGAACAAAAAGAAAAGAACAAAAAATCTTTGGATTTGTATAAATTTTGACTTCCGATTTTTGAATGATTTATGCTTTTCAAAATATCCTGAACAGGATAACCGTTATTAGATTTTTTTTTATCTGTGACTGTGTCTGTTTGTAAAACGATTTTTCTGTCTCGTCAACTCACGAACTACTGCAGTGAATTGAATTTATTTAAAAATGTTTCATGCGCGTTTAGATATTGATATACATTTCTATAGGCTCTGTTGTTTATAGCGTAACAGACGGGGCTCTTAAACTGCATTTTTCACTGTTTTCGCAAGAGTAATCTCTAAATTTATGTAAGGAATTTCATAAAAGTTCATTTTATGTTAAAATAGACATACGTATATGAGGATAGTTTCTTGATATATGCCTACCCAAAGGTGGGATTGCTGTGTTGCATTTTTCAAGATTTTTGAAAGGTCTGTATTTCAAGAACTAATGCACAAATTTTTACCAAAGTTCAACTATGTTCACATTGAAATAAATGAATGCTGTAAAGTGTGTGCAGGACTCAAAAAGGCGTCGTTACTATGCTTGAATACAAAATGTAATACAAATTGAAAATACAGCAAAGTACAGTAATAAAAGTAAAAAGAACAAAGTTGTCTTTTAAAGCTACTTCATTGCATTAAGATAATCTTGATATGACAAAATGTTGGTAGCACTGTGTTATAAAATACAGTATTTTTTACTTTATTCTATATACTCATATATATCTGTTGAATCAGAAAGTACGAAAGAAAATATAATATAGAGCATGTGTTTTTTTATATATAAATGCATGTTTTGACATAAACTGGTGTGAATTCTGTGAATGTAATTATTTATTGTATTCGTAATTGCAAGAAATAATCTTCTAAATTTATTGCAAAAAAAAGTTAACAATGAAAGGCCGAGATTTAAAGCAGAAATTTCCTGCGGTAAGTATTGTTACTATATAGGATAAACATTTTCTGTCAAATTTTTAAAAGTTAATATGCCGAATAATGAAATCGGAATTTATAACATATTTCTCCATGAGACCAATACAAGTCAACTTGTAATAAATTAATAAAAAAAAATTCATTAAAATGCAAACGTTTGAACACAAAATATATACATAAAAAAGCATTATGTATATATACGATTCGTGACGCATTGGCACTCACGATGATATGACTCCCAATATAATGAGTATTCCAGTAGTTCAATTTGAGTCACAGTACTTACGAAAAATAAACGTCTGTTCATTTATATAGTACTTGATGTGTATTACATCATGTGTTTAATCAGAATTGTCAGTTAGCTAATTTATTTTTAATTGAGATTTTTTGATTGACATCAATGATGACATCTAAAATGGTAAAATAACCATTGTTTCCGCTAAAGATCGTGTATGTTAATACTATGTCTGATATTGTCCCATGTTTTCATTTTTTTTTATGATGGCGCCCTTCATCGAATGCTAAAAGCTGAGATACCCCTCTTAACTATTGATAAGTTCGACAGGTCTGATTAAGACAATTTGAAGGTTTGAAATATTACTAATTATAGTGATTTAATGACAAAAAATGTCTAACACAGTGAATGAAATATTTATCTTTAAATTTTATATAAAACGGGTAGAATTTCTTATACTTGAGGAGAACATTTACAGCATTACATTAAGATTTACGAGGCAGTTGTGTTGCCGTTAAAATGAAATTATCAAAATTATGCATCTCTAAAAACATTCATAATCTTCTAACTCAAATCGTTCCTATAAAACTTGCATTTAAATTAACACTCACATTTAAATTTCATAAATGGCTTCATCTATCAACACAAGCTTTCCGTGTCAAAAAACTTACTCAAATCGTTCCTATAAAACTTGCATTTAAATTAACACTTACATTTAAATTTCATAAATGACTTCATCTATCAACACAAGCTTTCCCTGTCAAGAAACTTACTGTTTTCTCAAATATGTTTGCCTTGAATGCGATACGAAACACAATACTACAATAAGAGGTATATTTTCAACAGAAAACATTTTAGAATAATTCCTTACCATGAAGCTGTGAAACTTCTTTATTGATAATAGTAGATGAGATTACGTAAAATGTATATATGTGATAGCAAATAAATCGATGAGAAATGAATTGTTTAAATATATATATAATTAATACATATATAATTTATCCATGTTTCTCATATAATCTCATAAAATATTTATATATGTATTTCATATTCTGATAGCGTTTCATGAACTTCAAGAAAAAAGTTATAATTAAAATTTTGTAACTAAACAAAAACTGCAATTACGCAGATTTTTATGTTTATGGAAGAATTTCACTTAAAAAAATATATATATAAGCATTTTGTTTTAGTTATAATGAATGTTTTTACACATTTATGTTATAAAAAGTGAAAAAAAAAAACTTATGCATACGTAACAGCAAACAAAGTAAAGCAGATTAGGAAAATAAATCAATAACAAATGGCTTAAAAAATAAAACGATATATATATATATCGTTTTATATATATATATATATATATATATATATATATATATATATATCGATATATACACTATATTGCCATTGATGTTGGGACACTTGCGATTTTAGACATTTTACTAAATATCTAGAAAAATACATGAGGAATCATCTCGAAACTCTTAGTGTATAAATATAATAGTATAAGACATACATCTCCCTGAAGATTTTTTCCCGAAACTCTAAAGGGGGCCGTCAACAAATTAAAAAAGAATGAATATCTTTTGAATAACCCTGTCAAAACTAATGTAGCAAAAGAGCTCAAACTCTATATTGTAATTGAATGCCTTATTGTAATAAGCCTTGTTCATTTTTATGCAAATAGCATGCACACTCGCAGAGTAATTAAGGCTTTTATGAAAATGATCCCAAATTTTTCCAAGTTTTTTCCTTATAATTTTCAGAGTTCTTAATATAAAATATTATTTTTTTCAGAAAATATGACAAACAACATTGCACACAGTACCCTGTAATCAGAATTAAAAAATAATAAAAATTGTATAAAAAATGAGTTGGTTTACTAAATAATTTTTTACTGCGCATGCGTCAACGATATCAAAATTTCATTTGCATATTATGTTAGCTAAATGTATAGAGCAACTTTTGTGAAAGTCACAAAATCATAACTTGAAAATTCTGACTATAATCGTCAATTGAATAAGTCGAAAATCCGTTATTCTCAAAATGAAGCAAAAACAAGAGGGGTTGTATCCATATATTCATTGATTAGTGTCAATATAGAATACACAATATGGGATGTACTACTGCATTTGGATAAAATCCCTCATTTTTTTGCTTCATTTTGGAAACAACGGATTTTGTCCTTTTTCTATAGACGATTACTTTCAGAATTTTCAAGCTATGATTTTGAGACTTTTACAAAAGTTGCTCTATACATTTAGCTAACATAATATGCAAATGAAATTTTGATATCTTTGACGCATGCGCAGTAAAAAATTATATAGTAAACCTACTCATTTTTCATACAATTTTTATTATTTTTCAATTCTGATTACAGGGTACTGTGTGAAATGTTGTTTGTCATATTTTCTGAAAAAAATATTATTTTATATTAAGAACTCTGAAAATTATAATGGAAAAACTTGGAAAAATTTGGGACCATTTTTATAAAAACCTTAATTACTCTGCGAGTGTGCATGCTATTTGCAAAAAAATAAACACAGTGTATTACAATAAGGCATTCAATCATAATCTAGAGTTTGAGCGCTTTTGCTACATTAGTTTTGACAGGGTTATTCAAAAGATATTCATTTTTTTTAATTTGTTGACGGTCCCCTATGGCGTTTCGGTAAAAAATGTTCACGGAGATGTATGACGTATACTATTATATTTATACACTAAGAGTTTCGAGATGATTCCTCATGTATTTTTCTAGATATTTAGTAAAATGTCTAAAATCGCAAGTGTCCCATAATCAATGGCAATATAGTGTATATATATATATATATATATATATATATATATATATATATATATATATATATATATATATATATATATATATATATATATATTTGTAAATTTATTTAAAATACCAGCGGACTATGTCCCCTAAAAGGTACGTTTGCCAAATCCTGTTCGAGCATCCAGGTTCTAAAAGCACGGCGTAACACGCACATTCCAAAGAAAAAAATAGACTGTCAGTCGTCACTTGACCAGAGCTCTGCTAAATTAAAAACGTAGTTGTAATATTTTTCGTCTTCAAAAATAATCTGCAACACTATTTTTCTATTAAAAACATTCTGTTCTTTGTGATGTTTTGAAAATTCGAAAGTTGGTTGTGAACATTGAGTTCATGTCTTGTGTATATTAAACAAATATACATATCTTTAACTATACAAAGCCACAGAACAATCAAATGAATTCGGAACTTTTTTTCCGGGTATATGATGGGCGAAAAATAGCCCTTGTTGACCCACCTCCTTTGACATGCCTCAAAGCAGATATATTTCTAAACAATTGTATCATTTTAAAAATGACGTAGTTTTTTCCAAACGTTTTTCTTTTTATATATATTTATTTATTTGCGCGAAAATACTTTTTGTTGTTAGAATTAGATTTTTTAATTGTACTGCCTTGGTATTAATGATAATAGTTTAAAACATTATCTTAAAATATGAAATAAATATCTGGCGCAACTATACTTTTGAGTTTAAACTTTCTTTCAAACTGTTAATAATTTGGACATTTTAAATATGACGTATTTTGCTCCATTTGCATTTTTTAACGCATAATAATGAATTAATTATTTAATTTTTTTCTTTTTCATTTAAAATGTACATATAAATATACTGTTTATGGGTAATTTTTAATATTTTTCTAATTTAATACGTAAGCATTTAATTGTAATTTGAAAGTTTTTATTCTGTTTATAAATGTTACGTACAAATAAATTTTAATTTGAAAGAATTTTAATCTTTACACATTTTTTAACATAAAAAACTATTTAAAATAATACCTTTTTCAAAACTATGTAAAAATTATATCTGAAAATATTTAAAAAATTAAATCTAAAATGGATATAAATTTTCCAAAATTGAGTCAAATTAAGAAAAAGCAATTAACTTTCTAATGTATAAAATGATCTAAAAATGAATAAATTCCTATCTATAGTTTTCGTTTTTTAATGAATGATTTTGACCACATTTGACATTGAATATCTAGTAAAATAATCATTCGATTGAAAAACTGTCTGCATCAGAGTATTTATCAGACATTTCTGCATAGAACTACTGATTTTCATATTTCTGTATGCAAAAATGTTCTTATTGTTATCGAAGGATGACAATATGTCACAAAAATTTTTTTAATAGTTGCAGTAACAGAATCAGTTGCTGCTTTTTTAATTTTATTGTTGTTTATTTATTTATTTTTTAGAATAGAGAAATAATTTATATTCCATGTTTCTGGTAAAACATACATGCATATACCTATAAAAAACGAGGGGTTTTTTAGAATTGAAAGATTTTGACATATTCTGAAAATAGCAATTCTATTCCTGATTTTTGGTTTAAATAGCATTAATATAAGGTGAAATTACGAATTTTAAAATAAAACATTAATCTTACGTATAATATATATAGGATAATATTTACATATGCATATGCATATATATGTATATCTTCACCAAATTGCCTATATGTTTCTGATTTAGTGCGCGCGCGTGTATGAATCTACAAAATTTTCAAGGGTACTCTCATAAAATAAAATATACCTGGCATTTGGTATTATGAAAATTATATGATGTATGATTATTCTTTTTATGAAAAATATATCCACAAAAAACCAAGAATAGTATTCTATTATATTTAAAACAATTTTTATTTTTTATCCATAAATTATGAGAAATTAACGAAGTTAACATTAGAAATTGATTACAATGCTACTTTGTCACATTTTGGACGATTTTTTCCATCTGCTTTTTTATGTTTTTCGGAAATCTAAAAAAAATACAAGCTTATTGACCGAACTATACCCCTGAACATCAAATTCAAACATATAATAACAGCATTGTAAGAAAAATCAAATAAATAGTGGAGTGACAAAGTTACCCCTGGTTTGAAGTAAGTTTGACACCTAACTACAAATATGCTTTATATGCTCTCATAAGCCACTTATGACAAAGTTACATTACATACTGATGTATAATAAAAAAGTAAACTTCTTAAGCCACAGAGGGCTGTTTGAATTATTCTATTTTACGATTTATTGCGAAAAGTATTATACATGGGATTCTCAATAACAGAGCATTTCTCTAAATGAATACATTGGTCATATCATCACTTGGAGTCTTGTTAGTTAATATAGGGATATTAACATCTTCCGGTCAAGGTACTTTTTATTTACCATCTTGATATCATGCTTAGTAAATGGGAAAATCCTAATCACCAATGATTCCCAAGGTCCAAATCAACTGCTCATCTTCAAGAGTAAAGAATTTCAGACTACACATTCACTTCGTGTCTGTTCCAAGAAATTTATTGACAAGAGTAGTACTTAATATTTAAAATGTAACAATAACTAGCTCTTTTTTTTACTGATGGCATTATTGACAGCTGCTAAACAATGCCGAGCAAGTTGTGTTTTGTCGTTTTCCCTCATTTTAACTTACTAATTAAAACCTGTAGTGTAAGAAATAATTAATAACATGGATGAAATACATGAATATATAAATATAAAATAATAATAAACTCATCTGTCCACCAGACGACAAAGTTACACCAGGGTGTCAAAGTGATGGCCTCATTTTACAGTATGTTTAGTCCACCAAGGTATGTTTTAAAATTATTTAAGGGGAAATCATTAAAAAATGAAAAAAAAACTATTGCTACTAAATGTGATATTAATATAGAGGGTGTCCCAAAAGGTCGTTTACAAACTTAACATGCTGGTCTGTCATATCATGATGAACAAGATTTACATACAAAAGTGTGTCCGAAAATTCAAACTGCGATCGCTAGAGGGCGATAAGTGCATGGAAACGGGAGAGTGGGAAAAACAATCATTTCAGGCGTGGACGTTGAAGGAGAAGGATGAATGAGTTTAGTAACGCAGAAATGGCCGACATGAATTACGTGTATGGCGCCGCTGATGGGAATGGACGAGCCGCGGCACGGATGTACCTTGAGCGCTTCCCAAACAGACGTCAGCTCAGTCATGTTTTGTTTGGACAATTGCACCACAGATTGCGTGAATCAGGAGCTTTCTAAGTACGTAGCCACATCGGTCGAGAACGTGCTACACGCATGCCTGTCGTAGAGGACACCGTGCTACAGGAGTTTGCCATCAACACGCAAACAAGTCTCCGAGAAGGCGAACGTGTCTTGGGTGTAGCTCGTTCCATCATAATGCGCATACTGCACGAGGATATGTAACACCCTTACCACTTCCAAAAAGTACAGGCATTGGTGCGCTGACGATTGTCCCAAACGCACTGCATTCTCACGCTGGTATTTGCAACAGCGGGGCGCACAGCCAGATTTTCCTTCGTAGTATTTGTTTTCTGATGAATCGTGCTTTACACAGGATAGTGTCCTGAACCTGCACGAGATGCACGTATGGGCGCATGAAAACCCAAGATGTACAAGTGCCCATGGACACCAAACACGTTTCACCGTAAACGTTTGGGTTGATATTATCGGTGACATGTTGATTGGCCCTTACCTACTACCTGAAAGCCTCTATGGGAAATACCAATCGCATTTTTTTAGAAAGAGTTTTGTCGGATGTGATGGTTGACGTTTCAGCTGCTACATGCCGAAACATCTGGTTTCAGCATGATGGGGCGCCTGCCCACTTTAGCTACGCTGTTCGAGAATACCTACAGGACTTATCCTAATCACTGGATCGGTAGAGGCGGGCCAGTCCAATGGCCTCCTCGATCCTCCGACCTGACTCCACTGGATCTCTACCTGTGGGGACACATGAATTCCATGGTGTACGAGACACCCGTAACATCGGACATGGATCTTATCGCCAGGATCGCGGAAGCGGCAGCACGTGTCCGTGACATTTGTCCTGGCCTATTTGAACAGGTGCGTAAATCCATACTAGCACATTTAGCCTCAAAGATTCGGAATGCTCCCAAAAGTGATCTGCGCAACTTCTCGCGCATTGTTGCCAGAAGTTTTTGTTTGCATGTTTGTGGCACATGGGAGACATTGTTCAAATTTATCGCAATGTATGAGTTGCTTAGCACAGTGGTTAAGGTAGACTTATAGTAACCGATAGATTGTGAGTTGTGTCCTTTTTGTTGTTTTATCGCTTGTAGAATTTTATTTAGTCTTTATTTAAATTGTTAATAAATATCATATATATAAAAAAATCAGTTGATTTTTTACTGTCAATTAGATAATTAAATTTAAAGTTTGATTACAGCTAAGTTATAAAATTTGATTTAATTTTTTTTATACACAAATTTAATTTTAAATAATAATTTAAAAATATTTTTAATAATTAAATGAACATAATTTAAAATTCAATTTTTTTTTAAATAAATAAAAAAAATCTGTTAGACCGCTCTGTTATTATTTTTTTTAATTGACGGTTGCACAATTAAATTTTAATCTTAATTACAATTGATTATTAAAATTTAATATAAATTGTTAATACATAAAATCTAACTTTAAACAATTTAAAAAAATAAATTCTATTTTTTTTTAATAATTAAATGACTGTGATTAAAAATGAAATAATTCTTAAAATAAAATTAAAAATATTTTTATGTAAGTTGTGTTCCCGCTCTGTTGTAAGAGATGAATATTCAATTAATAAAATTAATTTATTGAAGTTCCAATTTTTTTTCTTGCGTTTTACAGTGAAGTATTATCGTTTATACATAAAAAATCTCTATTAATTTACTAATTTTCATTTTAATAATTACTGATTAATTATCGCTATTTGAATAATTATTAATTAATATCAGTTATATATTTTTAAATATTAATTAATTACATAAATTTAATATCAATAATGATTATCTATTTAAATAACATAAGGAAAAAAAGAAAATCTTTAATTATATTAGGGGAATATTAACATGATAAAGATTTTCCTAATTTACTTGCATTATTATCACTACTTAAGTAAATAACTGATTATTATCTATTAAAATTTAAATATGTATAAATTATTGTAAATTAATATTTTATTTAAATACAATTAATTAATATTTTTATGTTTCGCTATTTTATAATTACAAATAATCAATGATTATTTTTAATTAATATTTAAATATGTATAACTGATATTAATTAATAATTATTTAAATAGCAATAATAATATCTTTTTCTTATATTATAATTACAATTTAAATAAATAATTGATTTTAATTTTCTTTAATATAATTAAAGATTTTCTTTTTTTTTCTATGTTATTTAAATATATAATCCTTATTGATACTAAATTTATATAATTAAGTAGCGTAATATTTAAGTAGAGATCGAAATACCTTATTCTTATATTATAATCACAATTCAAATAAATAATTGATTTTAATTAATAAAAAGATAGTATTTAAATGACAATATTTTTTTCTTACATTATTATCACTAGTTAAATATATTTGACATTATCTAATAATTTTTTGAATATGTATAATTAATATTAGTTATTTAAATTATTATTATTAGTATTATGTATGTATATATATATAAAAATTATAGAATTGTATATACTTTAAATATATATAATTTAAATTTATTAACATTATTATTTACATATGTAATTAATGTTATTAATAAGAATTAAATTTCAAATACATAATTAAAAATTTTGCTTAGTGGTTTGTTATTAATTCTCTTCGATTTTCAGTATTTAACTAATGGGTTATTAAAAAAATGTTAAATTAAAACTTGGGTTTTTTTTAGATATAAGTGATCTTTTGTTTTGTATTCCATACTTTATACAAATTCAATTATACATGCAAGTAATTTTAGTATAGACTAGCTGACCCGCCGGCGTTGCCCGGGTCCGTATTAACAATATTAAACGAACTTGAAATTTGTATGATTTTATCATTAACTCAAAACATGCAGAAATGCATTGTCTGAAGTACGTGGCCACTGACTGTGTGAAAAATCGGTTTAAAAAACAACTAATGTTAAGCTCTAAAAATACTCAAAATGAGCGATGAGAAACGTGGGAGGGAATATGTATCCAACGACTGCGTGATTTTCGTGTTAAAGTGTTGATATTTATCAAAAATCACTGTTAAGTCACGTAACTAATTATTTTTTTTTCACATAGAAATCCCAAGTGAAATATTTTGAATTTCAAACTAATTATATCACTCTTAAATCCGACTATACCATGAATGAAATCGATACTCGCTGGTAGCTAAAATATCGGTATGTAGATTATAATTTCAGAGCCATTTAACAAAAGTAAGTGTTATTTTTAATCAAATCATGCGTAATGTTTACTCTATGGATAAATTCCTAACCGTAAACTTTTGTACCGTAACCATAACCTGCCTGTAACCTAACTTTGACTTAACAGTACCTTACCGTAAATTAAATATAACATAAATGTAACCTAGCCTTCACTTTATTGTAACATATCCTTATTCTAACCATAAAACAAATGCAATTTAACTTTAACCTAACTTTAACTTAACCGTGACCTAACTGTAACCTAACGGGATATTAAATATAATCAAAGACTTACCGTAATGTAATTGCAACCTAAATGTTACCAAACCATATATTGGTTTCATGTCCATGGAAATTAATTTGTCTTGTTCGGATCTGGTTATGATTCATTAGAACATTTTTGACGGGTTCAGATTTCGTTCGGTCCAGATTTTAGGTATTTTTTGATATTGAGTTATAATGTTCGGGTCGTATTCATGTCCATGGAAATTATTTTGCCTTGCTCAAATACAGTTATGGTTCTTTGGAATATTTTTGTCGGGAACAGATTTGTTTCAATTCAGATTTCGGCTTTTTTTTCAAATGGAATTTTTGGGTTCGGGTTTTCTTGCGTGTTCACGGAAATTATGCTGCCTTGTTCGAATAAGAACATGCTTCACTGGAATATTTTTTTTCAAGTTCAGATTTGGTTCAGTTCAGATTTCGTGATTTTTTCAAAGATTTTTTTTAGGTTCAGATTCGGTTCATGTGAATGGAATTTTTTTGTCTTATTCAGATCCGGTTACGATTCTTTGGAATATTTTTTATCAGGTTCCGATTTGGTTCGATTCAAATTTCAGGTATTTTTTCAAGTAAAACTTTTAGGTTCGGATCTCGTTCATGTCCACGGAAATTATTTTGTCATACTCGAATCCAGTTATGATTCTTTCGAATATTTTGGTCGAATTTAGATGTGGTTTGGGTGAAATTTCAGTTTTTTTCAAACGAATTTTTAGGTTCGAGTTGGGTTTATGTCCATAGAAATTATTTCGTCTTGCTTGGATTGGGTTATAGTTCTTTGAAATAGTTTTGTCATATTCAGATTTGGTTCGATTCAGATTTCGGGTTTTTTCTTCAAATATAACTGTTGAGTTCGGGTCTTCTTGCATGTTCACGGAAATAATTCTGTCTTGTTCGAATAAGGACATGCTTCACTGGAATATTTTTGCCAAGTTCAGATTTCGTTCAGTTCGCGATTTTTTCAAAGAAATTTTTTGGGTTCGGATTGTGTTCATGTCCATGGAAATATTTTGTCTTGTTTGGATCCGGTTGCGCTTCTTTGAAATATTTTTGTCAGATTCAGATTTGGTTCGATTCAAATTTCAGGTATTTTTTTTGGGGAGTTTTAGGATCGTATCGGGTTCATGTCCACGGAAATTATTTTGTCTTACTCGAATCCGGTTATAGTTCTTTCGAATACTTTGGTCAGATTTAGATGTGGTTTGGGTCAAAGTTCAGGATTTTTCACACGGAGTTCTTTAGATTGAGTCGGGTTTATGACCATGGAATGTATTTTGTCTTGCTGGGATCGGGTTATAGTTCTCTGGAATATTTTTATCGGTTTCAGATTTCGTTCGAGTCATATTTCGGGTTTTTTAAAGAAAATATTTAGGTTCGGGTCAGATTTCATGCCACCGAAAATTATTTTTCCTTGTTTGAATCGGGTTATGCTTCACTTGAACACTCAGATTTGGTTCGGGTCAGTTATCAAACCCATAGTTTTTTTCCAAACAGAATTTTTAGGTCAAGGTCGGGTTTATAATCACGGAAATTTTGTGTATCACAGATCGGATTGTGGTCTGTTTTTTGTTTCTGGTTGGGATCGGGTTAAGTTTTAATTAGTCTAAACATTAAGGTTATAATCAGTTTTGCTACTATTCTTTTTATGGCTATTTCTGATAGATAATTTACTTTGATATTTGATAATTTATTATGGTGAATGAATCGTTTGCGGATACAAATAATTGTACGCCAAACACCTATTTTATTTTTGTTTTAAAAACAAATTAAAGCCATATTACAATTTTAAATTGAATAGAACACATTTAAATTTAAGCAATGATTAAAAAATTAACTCATAGAAAAGTGTTGTGTAATGTTTTTTATTGCAACACAGCTAATGACTCATACATTCTAATGTTCGAAATGCCAAAAATATGCGTACAACCATATAGTAAAAAGAAATTAATAGAGTGGCAGTATAACGTCTTGGAGTGACGCAAAAAATATAACTCTAAAATCCGCGACATTAAGTCCAAATAAGCACCAACAAAACCATGTGCTTTGAAACTCCGATCAATTCAAACTGGTTTAAACCAGTATTTCTTTGTTTTTGTTTTTTACCTTGTAAACTGTTATTGAATAGATGACTAAAATTTCGTTTAAAAAATAACGTTTTGTGCCATTATTGCCTGTAATACACGATCAGAATGCATGAAAGATACAATTAGATCAATCATAGGCAAGAATTGTTTGATTATTTTTATCATATGACTTTGAAATATCAATATAGAAGCATCATTTCAGACTTTGCTTGAAAAATCAACATTTTTTCGTTAATGTCTTAAAATCGTCTGCACTCTGAAATCTAGATTTTAGATTAATATTATTATTTAAGTGTTCATGCATTATTAAAAGAATCTTTTCATCACTATATTTTATATATTGACATGGAATTATAAATATGTTGTTAAATCATAAACATTTTTCATCTACGTTATAAAGTATTAAAAATTTCTGAAAAAAAAAAAGAGAAAACTTTTAGTAATACAATTTTTTACTTCAAATCATATGTTTTCAATATTTTATTTTATTTTGTTTTGACATTTAATTATTTTTAATTTTCCAATTTCAATTATTTTAAAAGCAAACATTTATTTTAATAAATAATATAATAGAAGAAAAACATTTAAAAAAATTACAATTTCTTCGTAAAATATGCTTCAGCTGTAATTCATTTCTTCCAATCCGTCTTATTAATACAGAATTCCTTCCTCGTGGTTTATTTTGAGACATTAAAATTTCAGCGATAAATGGTTTCATACTGCAAACCTTTTTTTTTTTCGGTTTACTTCGCCACCACCTATCTTTTTCCTCCATGGCGTACAGCAGCAGTGGTAAAAAAAAAAAAAAAAAAAAAAAAAAAAAAAATCCTCATTTAAACTGCCAGTTTTCCAGTCTATGAATTTTAAAGGTCAGTCCCAGTTTTTAAAATTATTTCTGCGAAAATGTTATGCAACCAACCAACCATAAGAGAATGAAAAGGAAAAAGGCTGAAAAAAGGCGATTTTTTATGAGAGTGAGGTTTGGAATTTAATTAATTACTCAGTAAATAAATAAAATTTTGAAATTCTGAGCGTCAGGTGCATCAGGAGAGATATTGGGCTACTCTCAGAAAAATTTTGAGCTTCGTACGTACCGTAGTTTTCGCTAACTATCGCAGACACACACACACACACACACAGACAGAGCGATTTGTTATTTTATTAATATAGATATGTCAATTATGAATAGGATGGGTTTATTAAATAACAGTTGTAAATAACATGGAACATACTTAAATTTAAATACAATTTATTAGTAATAATTGTGCAAATGAATCATATATTTTTTGGTCATCCCTAGAATCTGGAAACTATACTTTTTTCTTTCTTAACATCTTATCTACGTTGGTGAATGGCATGAATGATCTCAACAATTTTATGAAAATTGGAGTAGATGATAGCAGATTATATCAAAACTATATTCGATTTTCTACTATATTAGAAACATACACGCATGTAAGATTATTGCAGACATGTATGAATTGGAATGCATATATTTTAATAGATATTATGTACATATATTGATGTCTATGCATATATCCATTTATAATTAGGTGTATGATTGCGTATGTTTTCTAATTACTAAAAAATTTTTAGTAATCTTAGTCGGTTACAAAAAAATCTGTAAGAATTATTAGAAAAAAGTTAGCAACGAATAGAGTTAATAGTTTTATATTTTTAATAGCTCTTACTAAAACTCAGTTGGTGTGGCCTTGATAGCATAGTGGTTATAGTAACGGACTCCAGGCTAAAAGGTCCCGGGTTCGAAACTTTCCACCGCCAAATACGCCCCGAATGCATGTAGTGTCTCGTTAATAAAGGGATTATGAAAATCCTGCCGAAGCAGGTAGGAATGTTTGGTGCTGCCATCTATTGCGGTTTTGCAAAAAATCTTCCGCTTCAGAAGTCTGAGTGCAGCTCCAAGGAAGCTCCTGACCTTCGGGCGCACGTAATGGTTATTAAAAATAATTTTGAAGCTATTACTAAAATTTGCTTGGTGGCTCATACTAAAAATTTTTAAGTTAGTTAAACAAAAAACTATTTTGTTCAGTTTACAAAAGAAATGCTTGTTTCACTGCAAAAAAAGAAAAAAAAAAAAAAGTTTGTAATGGTTACTAAAAAATTCTCTGGAATACAAATTTACTAAGAAATTTTTAGTAACCTCTTGAATTTTTTTTACAGTGCAGATTTATTGACTTGTAATGTCATCTGAGAGTAAGAAATGCGAAACTACAGCAAAAAGATGTAATATTAGATTAATTATTAAAAGCTTTTAAAAATTTAACCTTAGTCTACAATTACACTCGTACTAATTATACACTGTAAAAAAAGGGTCGATCTACTAATTTTTTTTTTTTTATCCTTGTAATTACTAAAAATCTTTTTGTAATCTTATTCTGTTACAAGGATTCTGTAAGAATTACTAGAAAAAAGCTAGCAACGAATAGAGTTAATAGTTTTATATTATTGATAGATATTACTAAAACTCACTTGGTGTCGCCGTGATAGCCTAGTGGTCATAGTACCGAACTCCAGGCTGAAAGTACCCGGGCTCGATGCTGGACGCCACCAAATATGCACCGAATGTATGCAATGTTAGTACTCGTTAAATAAAGGGATTATGAAAATACTGTTGTAGCAGTTACCATGAGTAATTATCTCTGGACTTTCCCTCCCCTTTAGAAACATGGCAAAATAGAGCAGGTAGCAATGTTTGGTGCTGCCATCTATTGCGGCTTTGCCGAAAATCTTCCGCTTCAGAAATCTTTCTTTTTACCCACTGGATGTAGCTCGAAGGAAACTACTGCCCTTCGGGCACACGTAACGGTTACTAAAAATAATTTTGGAGCTATTACTAAAATTTACTTGGTGGCTCATACTAAAAAATTTTAAGTTATTTATACAAAAAATTCTTTTGCTCAGTTTACAAAAAAAAATGTTTGTTTCACATGCAAGAAGAAAGTTTGTAATGGTTACTAAAAAATTCTGTGGAATACAAATTTACTAAAAAATTTTTAGTAACCTCTTGAATATTTTTTTTACAGTGTACACTTATTTATAATTATACTCGAAGACGTTCACCATATTGGTAAAAAAACAATACAAATCTGATCTAGGAGACCTCTGTAGCATTCACATTTTTTAGTAAGATTTTGAGTTGATGTTAAACAAAGTAAAATGTGTTTTTAGCTATTACCAATCGAATACAATAAACGCTCTCATTTTTTCTGCTTTTTTAATTTTTATTAGCACTTTCCAACAAAGTTGAAAAGTGCTTATGCATTCGGTTTGTCTGTCCGTCTGTCCGTCTGTCCGCGCTCTAACTCCCGTAAATATACTCGGATTGCTATGAAATTTTTATACGTTATTGAGGTTTATCCTAGCACGAACCCTATTGAAAATGAAGTACCTACCATGATTAGTTTATCTACAGAGAGAATCAAAAGTTTCCCATTACATTACGGCCTATGGCGGAAAATCGTTAATATACTCGGATTGCCATGAAATTTTAGGACGTTATTGACGTTTTCCTTACCACAAGTAATATTGAAAATGAAGTTTCTACCATGATTAGTTTATCTACAGGGCGAATCATAAGTTTTCCATTACATTACGGCCTATGGGGAAAAATCGTTAATATACTCGGATTGCCATGAAATTTTAGGACGTTATTGAGGTTTACCCTAGCACAAGTCCTATCGAAAATGAAGTTTCTACCATGATTAGTTTATCTACAGGGCGAATCAAAAGTTTCCTATTACATTACGCCCTATGGGGAAAAATCGTTTCAAAGGAATTTTAAAGATGTTATAAATTTAAAGATGTATGTCAAACATATTAAAATATGCATTCTATAAAATATAAGGTGAAAATGTTAGCTCATTTACAGGGCCATACAAAAGAATTCCATTTGTTAATGGTAAAAGGGGAATTGTGTGTGACATAGGTTTAAATATATGAAGCTTTTTCATGTATAATAAAATTTATATATGTCACTGAAGCTTAATATAAATTATACGCTACTGTCTTGCATAATATGAAGTACATAGCATTTACAGTGCCACACAGATTTCAAATAGTATATTCTTTCCGAAGTACCGTATATGTGTCCGATGATGAAATGCATTTTAATTATGATATTCGCGTTTATATTTCGCAATAAATATATGCACATTATATGGTGCGTATAAATGTTATAGTTGATATACAGGGCTCCCCAAAAGAGCTCACCAACGTTACTGAATATGAGCGTAAATTATTTAAACATGGTTCTTAAATAAGCTATGCATTTGTTCGCTGAGCTGCATTTAATTTATTGAGAAATGTTTGCAGACTATAGATAAAGGGATATACAGGGCCACGCAAAGAATTCGGTACATAGACGCCTATGAATGATGATTTATGAGAATGTGATTTCAGTTGTTTTAAAAGTGTTTTAGTTTACAATAAATTTTAGCCTAATGCTGACGTGTAATAAAGGTACAATGTAAACTACAGGGCTGAACAAAAGTATTCAAGTATGTTTCCATCTAATAGTACGAATTGCTGAAAAAAGAATTTCAAGCTACTGGGTATTTTCTTGCTAAGCTAAATTTTCCCATTATAATAACTGACTTATGAAATACAGGGCTGTTCTAATGTACTGGAATACATATTTGGGTATATTTGGCTATACACTATTATTTCCTTAAATAACAAAATTTTGATAAAGATTTCATTAAGTGTTGGAAAGTGCTTCACAATCTATGCTTAACGCATGATTTTTCTTACTTGTTTATTTTATTTACTATTTTTTACATAACTTAACATGTTATGATTTCATATATATTTTCAGCATTAAAGAGTTTTAATTTATTAATTATATCTTACTGGTAAATAATAATACTAATAATAATAATTTGATATGGCAGACCTTTATATTTTCTAAGTAAGGTCTTTGATTGATACTTATCAAAAAATATATAAATGAGGAAATTAAAATGTATTTTTAGCTATTATTTTGTAAACTAATAGAACAATATATTCGGGCTCTATATAACAGCTCTATTTCGTTCTTCTTCTTTTTATGTTTTTGATTATTATTGATTATAAATTGGAAGGCTATAAGAAATGTAAAGAAATATAAATTAAAATTTAAAAACTAAGTTTATACAAGTTAACACAATTTTCGTATATAGTTATTTAATATTTGATGGTAAATAAATACAAGATCCCGTTAAATATATTTTGTTTGTTTTTTCAAATAAATTATTTGTATAGTACAATTTTATAATTTTATAAAACATGATTTAATTCAGACAAAGGCATTAGATAGACACTAGCGCCTTTCGCAATCAAAGGCATAAGATGAATATGACTATAGTGTATTATCTTCTCCCTAGATGGCGACACCATGAAAATATACGATTTTAGCAAGTAATCTTTGAAGAGCGAGTGTCTGCGCGAGAAATTGCGCAGACCGATTTTGGGAGCATTCCGAATCGTTGAAGCTAAAGGTGCTAGTGTGAATCAATGCGCCGACTTTGTAAAACGTGCATCCGTGGAGAATGGAAAGAATTTTGAGCATTTTCTGTGATGTCATGATGTTTTGTAATAAAAATGATATTAACACCGCTGTCGATATCATTGTTTTCTCCTCATTCAAACCTGCGCCTATCACCCTCTAGAGGTCGCAGTTTGAATTTTAGAACACAAGTTCCTATGTAAATCTTGTTCGTCATGATATGACAGACGAGCATGTTAAGTTTGTAAACGACCTTTTGGGACACAATGTATAATTATTTCATTCATAAAGTTTTTATTGTATATCTTATCAATTAACTTAATTATCAATGAATCGATGAGAAATAATTATCTAACTATTTTATTGTAATGTAATTATCTTTCTATAGATTATGATATAAGTGTTTAACCATTAAAGATCTTTTCTCTATAGCAATAGGCTATGCAATCATTCAACAAAATACTAAGTAAAAGAAAATGGGTTTAAAATCCTACATTTTATCTGAAAATGACATTAGTAGAATTTGCAGTTAATAATTAAGTTTTGTAGTTCCATATGATTATTTCATTCATCTCTAACTTTCAAAGGATTGGAAAAGCGCATTTTAGAACTATTATTCTACTTGTGAACATGGTGAATGCACTTAATCTAAAGAAGTGAAATATTATACACAAAGCAAGATGCCTTCCAATGATGAGTTTCAGTGGAATAAACATTTCAGTACATGAGTCGTTTTAAATAAATGTTAACAACCAACGTGTCTGTAAAACGCCGTTGCATTTAATGAATGTTTAACTATTAAAATGGCTACTATAATATCCTAAAACAATATTTTGTTTAAAAAATTCTGCACCATGTAATATATTTATTACTTTCTGTAGTAAAAACATCATTATTCAGAATTGAGTTTTTATTTCTCCAGGTGTTCCAAAGGAATATGTTCTATTAAAAAGGCGTAATTTACCTGATAATTAAAAAAATTTTGACCCAGATTTCGTACTAAATACAAATTATTTCAACTACAAATTGGTTTTGAAATAAGCATGCTAACACGATACTAGTGTTATACTAGTGTTTTTACAAATTAAATTTGTGTAGCGTATGAAATATTCCGAATTTTATAACATCACCTATATCCAACTAAAATTTGAAAAACAATCAAATTACGTTATGTGTAAAATTCACAAAAATTATCCGGCTTCACAAAAATTATCCGGCTGCCGTAAACCGGCTGTCATTTAACAAATTTACAGTGCTTATATGGATATTTCTACTCCTGCGCCGTCGCAGCTTTTGTTCCAAATATTGCAGTAGAATTTAGGTCTAAAAACGCATTTTTAAATTTATCAGACTTCTTCAGACCAACATAGACATCTTCAAATAATTTTCCCATTAAAAAAAAGTTTTGAATCTGTAAAAATATAATGTAACTAAAACATAATATGGACAATAACATCTTCAAATTATATAATATTTTTAATAGCATACTTTTTTTTACAAAACTCGAAAGCCAATTTGGTCTAATGATTAAAAGAATCATTTTTAAAATCGAAGTTATCTTTATTGCCACTGATTTTTGAAAGCAGTTCTAAATAGAATTTCAAGTACATTAAACATTTTTCCTAAACCAGAAGATAATTTTTATGATGCTCTTAATACTTACTTAAACATTTTATTACATTTTTATATATAATCCTTTTAAACAACATTCGGTATTTTCAACGGGATTTTTAAGGACAAATTATTTAATTTTAAAGCAAAATAAATCACAGTGTTTATAAACGCGTACTTCACATAATGAAAATATCATTCTCTAGATCGCGCTGATGCAAGTATAAAAATTTGTTGCAGAAATTGCTTAATAAAATATGTAACCGTGCGTAACCAAAGTTCAAAACGATGGCGGAGATTAATAGAACGAAGTGATATTTGCTCTTCAAAGATATTCCGGCAAATATACACATACATTTGGTGTCAACGCCTACCATTTAAAAGTAATTGTACTAGAAATGCGCAATATGCAGCACAAAAAAGTTATTCGATGTCGATCAACTAGAGCTCACTTGTAGTAGAGCAGCAAGCCATTAAACAGGTCACAAGCCGATAACAGAGATCAGAAATCAGTAGTAAGCTTTTACCGTTCAGTATCGTATTGTAATAAGGTATTTTCGAATATATGAGACAACATTTGTACAAGATGAGTAGAATCCTTCAAAATTTACTGACAAATGTGCAAAGTGTTTGGCTTGTTGAAATTGCGACAGAAGAAACAGTGTGGGGGTTTGGGTAATTGGTTAGAGTTGACTGGTAAACGACAATATACACACAGCATAGGAGTTGTACAAGGGTGTTTACGCTGCATAGCCTACAGCCGACAGATGTAGATTTTATATGCTAGTATATATATTGCTAAGAGAACAGCCAAAAACGCTTATGCAGAAGGTATTGGAAAACACATAATGATATAAGACTAATGCATCTATGTAGATGAATGTTATATAGAAAAAATAAAGTTTTTATATCCCTTTGTTATTGGATTTTGTGACCCTTATTTTTATTTGGCTTTTGCTTGCCATCGTATTTGCACCCACTATTAAAAATGAATTCCTAAGACATTCATCATAGAGAGTTGCGGCTGAGACATGCCGTTATGATAACGACTATGTATAGTGGTTATGTGATTACGATAGTCTATTATGTTATCATGTGTGGCATTTATATTTTATATTTGCAAGACAGGCATAAAAACAGCAGGACTTTTGCGCATATCTCTTTGCTTTTCTGCTCATGTGAGCGTATTCTGCATATATCTGATTTTAGTCGCACACTAGAAGAAAATCATCGTCTCGTACAACTTGATCAAGAAAAAATAATCCAATCGTTCAAAACTGATCAAGATATTTCGATCCAATTTTAGTTTGAATATAGATAATAACTACACACCCACTCCCTAAAATCATCTCACCATATTTCTTTTCCTACGAAATTCTTCGAGTAAGTTTTACCGATGCCAAATTATGATTTTAATTTCCAAACAACAGAAGAATTTTATTTATTATAAATTATAAAATTATTTTATAACATGTGAACGAATATTGCTTTGCAAAGATGTGTTTCGAGTTATGCAGGCGCATTAGATGGTTGGTATACTAAAAACACAAAGTTTTTTTTAATTACAAGAAATAGAAATCTTTCTTATCTAAATACTTATAAATGCATATATAAATATAATTCAGTAATTAAATATTACGGCTTAAAAATTGTAACGATCTGACGATTTTTATTTCACTTCGATTCAAAAAGATTCTTCGGGAGTTGTAAATACTTGAGCACTTTTAGTATAAAATTTGATTAGCGAAAGATATCAGTTTTCTTAAAACATCAACAAAAATTTATTATTAAATAAGTAGTCTGTAGGAATATATATATATATTAATTTTGAGGTAACTTGTGTTATAAAATTTATGCGTACATTGAATCTATTTGATTGAAGATTTGCTGCAAAAAAATAATCATTCAGAAATCCATTATCGTATGATAACGGTTTTATCTCAAAATTAGAGATATTCGAAAAGAATTATTTATGGTGTTTCCAAACTGACCGTACCATTTCAATCGTATTATTTAGAAAGATTTCATACAAAAAGAGGCCTTTTTTACCAATCTTCCTAAAAATTGCGAATATCAGCTGAAAATGTTTGTCTTATATGTTCCTATATGTGGTGTTTCTTATTGTCTTCCCATAATTATTTGTTCTTTAAATGTCCCTTAATTTATTTTCTTCCTTCGTAATCCTTTCTGAAGTTGTTAGTTAACAAATATAGAAAGAAAAAGATTACAGAATTAAAAATATATTTTGCTATCTCGCTTATAAGAATTCACAACTTTTGAGGGATTTTAAAGAACTAAACAAAATAAATTATACTTCACGTCCGTCCAATCACAAACAAAAGCTTCATTCATTTCTTAGATTTATATTTTTTATCATTTGTTTACATAATACACTTTAAAATTTTTCTGCTATGAATTGTGTTGCTTGCATGTTAATGTATAAATGAAGTGGAATCAGTTAGGTATTCATTAAGATTATACATTTAATAAATACAATAATTAATGCAAATCTTCTCATTAGGAAACATGTAAACGCATTAAAACTAGATATAATTCAAGCATTATTATTCGAAGCACGGCAAGTTGGAAGCAAGTAAATATTTTGTAATCTTTAATCATGCTATAATTAAATAGCTAAAACTCTTTTGTTAAGTTTTCATAAGTAACATAATATTCCAAATTACGTGTTCATGGATATATTCAAAATAATAAGTATTTGGATGAGATTTATACTGTGTTTTTGTAAATTCATTCAAAGATCTTTAATTGATTGAAATAGAAATATTTTATATTAATCGTATTTTTAATAATACTTTCATAAATTCATACGAATGTAGGTGAGATTTATTACATAAAATGATTTTGCAGTGATTTTATTTTAATCGCTACAGATATAAGGGAAATTAGAAATAAAGTCTTAAATCTAAATAATACTTTTGCGTACTTTCCTTCATTTCAATATGTTCTGAATAACAAACTTTTTTTTGTTGCTGTTGTTCTTGTTGTTGTTTTGTGAAAGTAGTTTTTTTTAAATTGTAGGCAATTAATAAGAATGTTGTGATCCATATTTTAAAGAATCTGACAACGTATTAATTAGAAGATATGTTTGTTAAGCGAAATTGTTTTTGGTAAGTATCGAAACATTTTATATGAATACAATGATGCTCTTACGCATATTCGCTCTACATACAATGTTACGATAAGTATATTAAATGTATCTAGTACAGTAAAGTCGTAAAGAATATCTTTGTCAAAATCTATGTACATTTCAAGCCGTTTCTGAATTTCTGATGTAATTGAACTTGGAACATTGGGAAGAATTTGTCCATTATGAAATGGGCAAATTCATAATATAAATTAATGCAAACTCAGCTTTCAAAAAAGAATTTCAGGACTAAATTTCCAATCTTTGAATGGCTATAAATTTATTAATTGATAAACAAACATACCTAAATTCTGCTTCGATATCCATTCAACTATATTACTGTACTTTTAAAATATTACAAATGCAAGAAATATATAAGTATAATATATATATATAAATATAATCATAAGAAAATTGTGATATTTTGTAAAAGTACTTGACTTTTTATTTATTTATTTTCTTGAGTAAGTTAGACATTAAAAAGTGAGATTTCTTAGTATATATAAAAGCGACTATCAAAATAATCCTGATGAAAGTTTTATGATAGTATATACATGTAAATATTTAACTTATCCATGCTGTTTTCCATGGATAAATAAGATCGGAAATGAAATTTAATTTCTCATACCTATTTCACTATAAGTTGTTTTTGTTCAAAAATTAAAGGTTTTGTTGTTACATAGCTCACAGTCAGAGCCATCAATTTCTAGCAAAAGTATTTTTTACTTGTACATTTATGAACAAAGTTCATTTCGCATCATATAGATACAAAGAAAACTGCAGTCTTTTATAAAGTTTTTACATTCAATTTATTTCTATTTTTTAATTATAAGCAGATTCTTTATATTAAATAAATTGTATAAATGTCGTAAAATTTGCTTGTGTATGTAAAAAACGTTGATAAAAGATGTGCATGATTTTTCCCCTTCTCTCGCAATGTCCTTTATCACGATATCGCCAAGCACAATATACTAGAAAATTACATGTAATTTAATAGCAAGGAAATTTTTTATAATTATATAATTTTAACAAAAAATGGCAATTGGTGTCTGATTTTTTGATTAATCCTTGTTTGTTGTCTATTTTCAGGATTAATCCTTGCATGTTCCGTATTTTCGTGTACTGTATTGATGAATATTTAAGTGTTATTTTATAATTGTGTAATATATATCGAAATACGTAAAACGTTTAATTGATGTTTTAAAGTTTTGGACATGGTAATCCAAAATATATTCGTTCTTTTACAATTTGTTGATTGTGCTCTATGGTAGTTTCGGGGGGAAATCATTGTGGAAATATATGATCCGTACTATTCTGTTTAAACACCTGGGGTATTAGATTAATTCCTCATATATTTTTCTAAGTCTTTCAGAAAGCGTCTAAAATCACAAGTGACAAGTCACCTTTGGTCATATAGTGCATGTGCTAGCACGTGAAATTTAAGCTATAAAATATATATTTCAGCGTTATTTGATAATTTTTTACGCACTTTTATAAATATATAACCATTAAATTAAAAATATATGTATATAATCAATACAAAAACAATGTGCATTTTCAAACTAACACACAATGATTGTATTTCATAACTTACTCTTCAATGATGTACTTCAATGTTATCTGTTAAATTTTTACACACTTTCACAAATATATTGTACTTAAAATACAAGAAATATAATCAAGACAAAAACAATGTGTGTTTTGAAAATAATACACAAGGATCTTATTTCATAATTTATACTTCACTTTACATATGTCATCACTTTTCACGCATTTTATTAAACGTCTGAAATCACAAATGACCGGACACCTTTGTTCATATAATGTATGCCATTGATTATGGGACACTTGCGATTTTAGACATTTTACTAAATATCTAGAAAAATACATGAGGAATCATCTCGAAACTCTTAGTGTATAAATATAATAGTATACGTCATACATCTCCGTGAAGATTTTTTACCGAATCGCCATAGGGGACCGTCAACAAATTAAAAAAGAATGAATATCTTTTGAATAACCCTGTCAAAACTAATGTAGCAAAAGCGCTCAAACTCTAGATTATGATTGAATGCCTTATTATAATACACTGTGTTCATTTTTATGCAAATAGCATGCACACTGGCAGAGTAATTAAGGTTTTTATAGAAATGGTGCCAAATTTTTCCAAGTTTTTCCATTATAATTTTCAGAGTTCTTAATATAAAATAATATTTTTTTCAGAAAATATGACAAACAACATTGCACACAGTACCCTGTAATCAGAATTAAAAAATAATAAAAATTGTATGAAAAATGAGTAGGTTTACTATATAATTTTTTACTGCGCATGCGTCAAAGATATCAAAATTTCATTTGCATATTTGTTAGCCAAATCTATAGAGCAACTTTTGTAAAAGTCTCAAAATCATAGCTTGAAATTTCTGAAAGTAATCGTCCATAGAAAAAGGACAAATACCGTTGTTTCCGAAATGAAGCAAAGAAATGAGGGATTTTATCCAAATGCAGTAGTACATCCCATATTGTGTATTCTATATTGACACTAATCAATGAATATATGGATACAACCCCTCTTGTTTTTGCTTCATTTTGAGAATAATGGATTTTCAACTTATTAAATTGACGATTATTTTCAGAATTTTCATGTTATGATTTTGTGACTTTCACAAAAGTTGCTCTATACATTTAGCTAACATAATATGCAAATGAAATTTTGATATCGTTGACGCATGCGCAGTAAAAAATTATTTAGTAAACCAACTCATTTTTTATACAATTTTCATTATTTTTTAATTCTGATTACAGGGTACTGAGTGCAATGTTGTTTGTCATATTTTCTGAAAAAAAATAATATTTTATATTAAGAACTCTGAAAATTATAAGGAAAAAACTTGGAAAAATTTGGGATCATTTTTATAAAAACCTTAATTACTCTGCGAGTATGCATGCTATTTGCATAAAAATGAACAAGGCTTATTACAATAAAGCATTCAATCACAATCTAGAGTTTGAGCGCTTTTGCTACATTAGTTTTGACAGGGTTATTCAAAAGATATTCATTTTTTTAATTTGTTGACGGTCCCCTTTCGAGTTTCGGAAAAAAATCTTCACAAGGATGTATGACTTAAACTATTATATTTATACACTAAGAGTTTCGAGATGATTCCTCATGTATTTTTCTAAATATTTAGTAAAATGTCTAAAATCGCAAGTGTCCCATAATCAATGGCAATATAGTGTATATATATATATATATATATATATATATATAAATTATAGAATTATATATACTTTAAATATATGTAATTTATATTTATTAACATTACTATTTACATATGTAATTAATGTTATTAATAAAAATTAAATTTCAAATATAGCATTAAAGTTTTTGCTTAGTGGTTTGTTATTAATTCTCTTCGATATTCAGTATTTAACTAATGGGTTATTAAAAAAAAAAATTATTAAAACTTGTGTTTTTTAGATGTAAGTGATCTTTTGCTTTGTATTCAATACTTTGTACAAATTCAATTATACATGCAAGTAATTTTAGTATAGATTTATCAATTATGAATAGGAAGGGTTTATTAAATGACAGTTGTAAATAACATGGAAGATACTTAAATTTAAATACAACTTATTAGTAATAATTGTGCAAATGAACCATATATTTTTTGGTAATCCCTAGAATAAGAAAACTATACTTTTTTCTTTCTTAATATGTTGTCTACGATGGTGAGATATTTGAATGGCATGAATGATCTGAATAATTTTATGAAAATTGGAGTAGATGATAGCAGGTAATATCAACACTATATTCGATTTTCTACTATATTAGAAACATGCACGTATGTAAGATTATTGCAGACATGTATGAATTTAAATGAATATATCTTATTACATATTATGTACATATATCGATCTGTATGCATATATCCATTTATAAGTAGGTGTATGATTGCGTATGTTTTCTCATTTACGAGAAAACATAGTCAAATTTATTGACTTGTAATGTCATCTGAGAATAAGAAATGCAAAACTACAGCAAAAAGATGCAATATTAGATTAATTATTAAAAACTTTTAAAATGTAATCTTAGTGTATAATTATACTCGTACTAATTATACACTGTAAAAAAGGGTCGTTCTACTAAAAAAAATTTCATTGATCCTTGTAATTGCTAAAAAATTTTTTGTAATCTTACTCGAATACAAGGATTCTGTAAGAATTACTAGAAAAAAGCTAGCAACGAATAGAGTTAATAGTTTTATATTTTTGATAGCTATTACTAAAACTCACTTGGTGTGGCCGTGACAGCCTAGTGGTCATTACATCGAACTCCAGGCTGAAAGTACCCGGGTTCGATGCTGGACGCCACCAAATATGCACCGAATGTATGCAATGTAAGTACTCGTTAAATAAAGGGATTATGAAAATTTGGTCGTAGCAGTTACCATGGGTAATTATCTCTGGACTTTCCCTTCCCTTTAGAAACATGTCAAAATAGAGCAGGTAGCAATGTTTGGTGCCGCCATCTATTGCGGTTTTGCCGAAAATCTTCCGCTTCAGAAGTCTGTCTTTTTACCCACTGGATGCAGCTCGAAGAAAGCTACTGCCCTTCGGGCACACGTAAAGGTTGCTAAAAATAATTTTGGAGCTATTACTAAAATTTGCTTGGTGGCTCATACTAAAAAGTTTTAAGTTAGTTATACAAAATATTCTTTTGTTCAGTTTACAAAAAAGTTTGTAATGGTTACTAAAAAATTTTAGTAACATCTTGATTTTTTTTTTTTTTTTTTTTTTTTTTTTTTTTTTTTTTTTACAGTGTACTTTTCTTTATAATTATACTCGAAGACGTTTACCATATTGGTAAAAAACAATACAAATCTGATCTAGGAGACCTCTGTAGCATTTATATTTTTTTAGTATGATTTTGAGTTTATGTTAAACAAAATAAAATGTGTTTTTAGCTATTACCAATCGAATACAATAAACGCTCTCATTTTTTTCTGCTTTTTTAATTTTTATTTATTTATTTACTAAAGAAATGTAAAGAAATATAAATTAAAATTTAAAAACTAAGTTTATACAAGTTAAAACAATTTTCGTATGTAGTTATTTAATATTTGATGGTAAATAAATACAAGATTCCGTTAAATATATTTTGTTTGTTTTTTCAAATAAATTATTTGTATAGTACAATTTTATAATTTTATAAAATATAATTTAATTCAGTCAAAGGCAATAGATAAGCACTAGCGCCTTTCCTAATCAAAGGCATTGGATGAATAGGACTATAGTGTATTATCTTCTCCCTAGATGGCGACACTATGAAAATATACGATTTTAGCAAGTAATCTTTGAAGAGCGAGAGTCTGCGCGAGAAATTGCGCAGATCGATTTTGGGAGCATTCCGAATCGTTGGGGCTAAAGGTGCTAGTGTGAATCCATGCGCCGACTTTGTAAAACGTGCATCTGTGGCGAATGGAAAGAATTTTGAACATTTTCTGTGATGTCATGATGTTTTGTAATAAAAATGATGTTAACACCGCTGTCGATATCATTTTTTTTCTCCTCATCCAAACCGGCACTTATCGCCCTCTAGCGGTCGCAGTTTGAAATTTCGAACACAAGTTCCTATGTAAATCTTGTTCGTCATGATATGACAGACCAGCATGTTAAGTTTGTAAACGACCTTTTGGGACACAATGTATAATTATTTCATTCATAAAGTTTTTATTGTATATTAGGGTGGAGCGAAAAAAATTTTTTTTTGAAAATCAAAAACGGGTAGGTGCCAAAAGTTGCCTTTATACTAGTACATCAACTGTGTGAAATTTTACCGCTGAAAAAAAATGGCTTGAGTCTGCGCTTTTGCTCCAAAAATCGAAATTTTGGGTAAAATTTGCCATTTTTTGCCATTTTTTCAAAAAAATTAAAAAATTCCTACAGAGTTGGTTAGTATTTAAAAGTGTAGCTTAGATCTTTATATTTATCTGCTTAACATATTTAAACTATAAAACAATATCTGTAGTCTGTATAATTGGAGCAAATCTGACAACTTTTTGTGAAAAATCCGCGTTAACCTCTCTATTGGAGCATACAACGAAATGTTGTTTTGAATGCATCTCTTACCTAGTTGCTTTCAAAACTACTGTGTATATAACTCATAGAGGTGGTTGCATTATCCCACTCGTCTCAACCATCCAATCATCTAGGCCCAGTGTTTTATTTATGTATTGAATTGTTATTTTTTTCCCAAAGACGAGTATAAGTTTTCTATATATCAAAGTAATTTATCTCTTCTTTATATTCACTGACTTTGGATGATTTGGATCATGCTGCTGTGACCTGCTGCACGTATATTTTTATACCATGTATAACAGAAGAGAAGCTGAGCAATGTATTGGGTATGTTCTTAATTGAACCTATTCAGCAGTCTATTATCTTCATTAAAATTTCATGCAATTAGTACATTATGATTGAAAGTTTTGTTATCACAACATTCTTTCAATCAATTACATTTTATATGCAATGATTTGCCTAAAAATTGATTGCATAAATTTAATTTCTAGTATGTCATCATTTATTGAACCTATTACATTGAATATATGCTGAGAAGCTAGCTGTTTAATATTATAACGATTGTCACAGAGGATTGCAAACACAACTTGCAAAAACTACTTGTTGTAAAACAACAATATTTCTAAAGAAGTTTTAGTATGCTTTATGTCGTTTCTTGTGTTGTTCCGTAGTCTAGTAATTCCTAATAAGATTTTAGATCTATTATTTAGGTGTGTGGTACATTTGGTATAAAACATCCCGCGGTATAAACTTGGATTATACATTTTGTGAGTGAACATATAAACGCTGATTGACAATCTGTGCTTATATAAAGCAGAAAATTTTATTAACTTTATGAGCTGTCTTTTGTGTGAAATGTTTTCCAAATTCCTATTCCCCATTCTTTCTGAGAAATAGCTTTCCTTATGAATTAGCTTTGCAATCTCCGACAGAAATTTCTAGTCTGTTCTGAGTATCTTTTTCTCAATTTAAGAAAATAATTTTTCAAAATTATTCTCTATTTTATTTAAAAAATTGCAATAGGAAGTGAATAGTACGCAGACAAAGATTTTCCTTATTGATCCGGTGAATCCATGTAGCTGAGAACGTTTTATATCGACTTCTCAAATAATTGACGCAGAGGAAATTCACTGGAGTTGAAGTAGCGAATGATTCAATATTATACACAATTCTAAGCTTACCCCATGCAAAATGGTTCACAGTGACAAATAAAATTCTCCTAATTCTAATGAGCACTTGTAGTCGATTAGAATCCGTACATTCCCTCATAAAGTACTATGCATTATAAGTTTATACCTAGGACATTTCACCATCAAATGTTGTCCGCTCATAAAAAGGGGATCTAAAAGTTAGTAGGAAATTACCTAGATACGAAAACACTTAGTAAACGGCATAAAACTAATGCAAAAAAAAGTTATTTACAACAGCGGTTGCTTTACACATGGAGAACAAATTTTCATTGCAATTCTCTCTGACGATCACCATCACAAGAAACAGCTCGCTTCTCAACATATAAAAAATGCAAAAGTAGAATAAATGATGGCATACTTATAGCTGAAATATCTGAAATCATCTTTGAAGCAAATCATTGCGTAAAAAAAATACAATTGACTGAAAAAATGTTGTGGTAACAGAACTTCCAATCGTTATTCATCAACTGAATGTAAGTTTGATAAATATAATAGATGGCCGAATAGATCCCTTTAATAATATTCCCGTGCAATACTCTTCTTGTCATTTTTTTGTATAAACTGTAAAAATATACATGAAAATAGTTACAGCAGCATGTGGATGCAAAGAACAGATAAACAAGGTGGAAGCATCGAAAACATGCCAAATTTTTATAAAGAAAATCACAAATCAATGTATAAATAAAACACTGTACTAACATGATCGAATAGTTGGGCCGGGTGGTATAGAAAAATAGCCACATCCACGACGCATGTCCAAGGTAGTTTTAAAAACAAGAGCTGTATAAAAAACAATAATTCGTTGTATGACCCAATAGAGTGGTAATGCTGTTTTCTTACTAAAAGTTGTCTGTTTTGCTCCAGCTATAGGGAATAAACATATTGTTTTATAGTTTAAATATGTTAAGTGGATAAATATAAAGGTCTAAGCAACACTTTTAAATACTAAACAGCTCTGTAGGAATTTTTTAATTTTTTTGAAAAAATGTCAAAAAATGGCAAATTTTACCCAAAATTTCGATTTTTGGAGCAAAAGCGCAGACTCAAGCCATTTTTTTTCAGCGGTAAAATTTCACACAGTTGATGTATTAGTATAAAGGCAACTTTTGGCCCCTACCCGTTTTTGATTTTCAAAAAAAAATTTTTTTCGCTCCACCCTATTGTATATCTTATCAATAAACTTAATTACCAATAAATCGATGAGAAATATATATCTAAATAATTTATTGTACTGTAATTATCTTTCTATAGATTATGATATAAGTATTTAACCATTAAAGATCTTTTCTCTATAGCAATAGGCTATGCCATCATTCAACAAAATACTAAGTAAAAGAAAATGGGTTTTAAACCCTACATTTTATCTGAAAATAACATTAGTAGAATTTGCAGTTAATAATTAAATTTTGTAGTTCCATATGATTATTTCATTCATCTCTAACTTTCAAAGGATTGGAAAAGCGCATTTTAGAACTATTATTCTACTTGTGAATATGGTGAATGCACTTAATCCAAAGAAGTGAAATTTTATACACAAAGCAAGATGCCTTCCCATGATGAGTTTCAGTGGAATAAACATTTCAGTGTATGAGTCGTTTTAAATAAATGTTAACAACCAACGTGTCTATAAAACGCCGTTGTATTTAATAACTGTTTAACTATTAAAATGGCTACTATAATATCCTAAAACAATTTTTTGTTAAACAAATTCTGTACCATGTAATATCTTTATTACTTTCTGTAGTAAAAACATCATTATGCAGAATTGAATTTTTATTTCTCCAGGTGTTCCAAGGGAATATGTTCTGTTAAAAAGGTGTAATTTACCTGATAATTAAAAACAATTGACCCACATTTCGTACTAAATACAAATTATTTCTACCACAAATTGGTTTTGAAATAAGCATGCTAACACGATACTAGTGTTATACTAGTGTTTTTACGTATGAAATTTGTGTAGCGTATGAAATATTCCGAATTTTATAACATCAACTATATCCAATTAAAATTTGAAAAACAATCAAATTACGTCATGTGTAAAATTCACAAAAATTACCAACATACCAGCTGCCATTTAACAAATTTACAGTGCTTATATAGATAATTCTATCCCTGCGCCGTCGCAGCTATTGTTCCAAATATTGTAGTAGAATTTAGGTCTAAAAACGCATTTTTAAATTTATCAGACTTCTTCAGACCAACATATACATCTTCAAATAATTTTTCCATTAAAAAAAAAGTTTTGAATCTGTAAATATATAATGTAACTAAAACATAATATGGACAATAACATCTTCAAATTATATAATATTTTTAATAGCATACTTTTTATTTACAAAACACGAAAGCCAATTTGTTCTCATGATTAAAAGAAACATTTATAAAATCGAAGTTTTCTTTATTGCCACTGATTTTTGAAAGCAGTTCTAATTGGAATTTCAAGTACATTAACCACTTTTCCTAAACCAGAAGGTAATTTTTATGATGCTCTTAATACTTACTTAAACATTTTATTACATTTTTATATATAAACCTTTTAAACAACATTGGGTATTTCCAACGCGATTTCTGAGGACAAATTATTTAATTTTATAGCAAAATAAATCACAGTGTTTATAAAAGCGTGCTTCACATAATGAAAATATCATCCTCTAGATCGAGCTGATGCAAGTTTAAAAATTTGTAGCAGAAATTGCTTAATAATATATGTGCCCGTGCGTAACCAAAGTTTAAAGCGATAGCGGAGATTAATAGAACGAAGTGATATTTGCTCTTTAAAGGTATTCCGGCAAATATACACATACATTTGGTGTCAACGCCTAACATTTAAAAGTAATTTTACTGGAAATGCCCAATATTTACCACAAAAAATTATTCGATGTCGATAAACTAGAGCCAGGAGGGCGGCAAGCCATTAAACAGGTCACAAACCGATAACAGAGATCAGAAATCAGTAGTAAGCTTTTACCGTTCACTATCGTACTGTAATAAGGTATTTTCGAATATATGAGACAACATTTATTCAAGATGAGTAGAATCCTTCAAAACTTAGTGACAAATGTGCAAAGTGTTTGGCTTGTTGAAATTGCGATAGAAGAAACAGTGTGGGGGTTTGGGTAATTGGTTAGAGTTGACAGATAAACGATAATATACATACAGCATACGAGTTCTACAAGGATGTCTAGACTGCATAGCCGACAGATGTAGATTTTGTATGCTAGTACATATATTGCAAAAAGAACAGCCGAAAACGCTTATGCAGAATGTATTGGAAAACACATAATGATATAAGACTAATGCATCTATGTAGATGATGGTTATATAGAAAAAATAAACATATTTTTAAAAAATATATAGTTTTTATATCCCTTTGTTATTGGCTTTTGTGACCCTTATTTTTATTTGGCTTTTGCTTGCCGTCGTATTTGCACCCTCTATTAAAAATGAATTCCTAAGACATTCATCATAGAGAGTTGCGGCTGAGACATGCCGTTATGATAACAACTATGTATAGTGGTTATGTGATTACGATAGTCTATTTTATTATCATGTGTGGCATTTATATTTTATATTTGCAAGACAGGCATAAAAACAGCAGGACTTTTGCGCATATCTCTTTGTTTTTCTGCTCATGTGAGCGTATTCTGCATACATCTGATTTTAGTCGCACACTAGAAGAAAATCATCGTCTCGTACAACTTGATCAAGAAAAAAAAATCCAATCGTTCAAAACTGATCAAGATATTTCGATCCAATTTTAGTTTGAATATAGATTATAACTACACACCCACTCCCTAAAATCATCTCACCATATTTCTTTTCCTACGAAATTCTTCGAGTAAGTTTTACCGATGCCAAATTATGATTTTAATTTCCAAACAACAGAAGAATTTTATTTATTATAAATTATAAAATTTATTTATAACATGTGAACGAATATTGCTTTGCAAACATGTGTTTCGAGTTATGCAGGCGCATTAGATGGTTGGTATACTAAAAACACAAAGTTTTTTTTAATTACAAGAAATAGAAATCTTTCTTATCTAAATACTTATAAATGCATATATAAATATAATTCAGTAATTAAATATTACGGCTTAAAAATTGTAACGATCTGACGATTTTTATTTCACTTCGATTCAAAAAGATTCTTCGGGAGTTGTAAATACTTGAGCACTTTTAGTATAAAATTTGATTAGCGAAAGATATCAGTTTTCTTAAAACATCAACAAAAATTTATTATTAAATAAGTAGTCTGTAGGAAAATATATATATATTTTAATTTTGAGGTAACTTGTGTTATAAAATTTATGCGTACATTGAATCTATTTGATTGAAGATTTGCTGCAAAAAAATAATCATTCAGAAATCCATTATTGTATGATAACGGTTTTGCCTCAAAATTAGAGATATTCGAAAAGAATTTTTTATGGTGTTTCCAAACTGACCGTACCATTTCAATCGTTTAATTTAGACAGATATAAATTTTCATACCAAAAGAGTCCTTTTTTACCAATCTTCCTAAAAATTGCGATTATCAGCTGAAAATGTTTGTCTTATATGTTCCTACATGTGGTGTTTCTTATTGTCTTCCCATAATTATTTGTTCTTTAAATGTCCCTTAATTTATTTTCTTCCTTCGTAATCCTTTCTGAAGTTGTTAGTTAACAAATATAGAAAGAAAAAGATTACAGAATTAAAAATATATTTTGCTATCTCGCTTATAAGAATTCACAATTTTTGAGGGATTTTAAAGAACTAAACAAAATAAATTATACTTCACGTCCGTCCAATCACAAACAAAAGATTCATTCATTTCTTAGATTTATATTTTTTATCATTTGTTTACATAATACACTTTAAAATTTTTCTGCTATGAATTGTGTTGCTTGCATGTTAATGTATAAATAAAGTGGAATCAGTTAGGTATTCATTAAGATTATACATTTAATAAATACAATAATTAATGTAAATGTTCTCATTAGGAAACATGTAAACGCATTAAAACTAGATATAATTCAAGCATTATTATTCGAAGCACGGCAAGTTGGAAGCAAGTAAATATTTTGTAATCTTTAATCATGCTATAATTAAATAGCTAAAACTCTTTTGTTAAATTTTCATAAGTAACATAATATTCCAAATTACGTGTTCATGGATATATTCAAAATAATAAGTATTTGGATGAGATTTATACTGTGTTTTTGTAAATTCATTCAAAGTTCTTTAATTGATTGAAATAGAAAGATTTTAAATTAATCGTATTTTTAATAATACTTTCATAAATTCATACGAATGTAGGTGAGATTTATTACATAAAATGATTTTGCAATGATTTTAATTTAATCGCTACAGATAAAAGGGAAATTAGAAATAAAGTTTTAAATACAAATAATACTTTTGCGTACTTTTCTTCATTTTAATATATTCTGAATAACAAACTCCTTTTTTTTGTTGCTGTTGTTTTGTGAAAGTAGTTTTTAGGTGCGTTCGTAATTATATAAATACGTAGAACCTATTTTTGTCGCTCAGTCCGTCCGTCTGTCCGTCTGTCTGTCTGTCCGTCCGTCTGTCTGTCTGTCCGCATATAAGAGCGCAAAAACTACCCAACCGAATCGTTTGAAATTTAAAAAACATATTTTTAACATAATTTTGTCGAGCCATTTCAAATGTTATGAAAATCGGATGGATAGATCAATTACAGGGACAATCAAAAGGATTTCGTTACATTACGGTCAATGGGAAAAAAGTCTCAAATGCATTTTAATCGTTTGAAATTTAAAACATATAATTATTACGTAATTTTGTCGAGCCATTTCAAATGTTATGAAAATCGGATGCATAGATCAATTACAGGGACAATCAAAAGGATTCCGTTACATTCCGGTCAATGGGGGAAAAAAGTTTCAAATGCATTTTAATCGTTTGAAATTTAAAACATATAATTATTACGTAATTTTGTCGAGTCATTTCAAATGTTATGAAAGTCGGATGCATAGATCATTTACAGGGTCAATCAAAAGTATTTCATTACATTACGGTCAATGGGAAAAAAGTTTCAAATGTATTTTAATGATGTTACACTCATTCGAACATAATAGAATTGGCATGAATCTATGAAATATATACCAAAATATGCATTCTGTACAATCTGTGATGCAAAGAATTTTTATTATTAAATTACAGGGCCACACAAAAGTATTCCACTACATAATGCTATACGGGGAAACATTGTTTGGGGCGTGTTTTAATTATATTCAACTATTTCACATTTTATGAATAAGACATATGTTTCTGAGGTATAATAAAAATTACTTCCTGTATATTTACAGAAACACAAAGATTTCGACTACTATACTGTATCCGGAGTACGCTCTACTCTATCAGCAAGATCTGAATATTTTTAAAACTTCGCTATCGTACGAACCCACTTCATTTGCTACGTTCACGTGCAATTTACAACTTGTTTAAATTGTAGGCAATTAATAAGAAAGTTGTGATCCATATTTTAAAGAATCTGATAACGTATTAATTAGAAGATATGTTTGTTAAGCGAAATTGTTTTTGGTAAGTATCGAAACATTTTATATGAATACAATGGTGCTCTTACGCATATTCGCTCTACATACAATGTCACGATAAGTATATTAAATATATCAAGTGCAGTAAAGTCGTAAAGAATATCTTTGTCAAAATCTGTGTACATTTCAAGCCGTTTCTGAATTTCTGATGTAATTGAACTTGGAACGTTGGGAAGAATTTGCCCATTACGAAATGGGCAAATTCATAATATAAATTAATGCAAACTCTGCTTTCAAATAAAAATTCCAGGACTAAATTTCCTATCTTTGAATGGTTATTAATTTATCAATCGATAAACAAACATACATAAATTCTGCTTCGATATACATTCAACTATATTACTGTACTTTTAAAATATTACAAATGCAAGAAATATTTGAGTCATAAGAAAATTGTGATATTTCGTAAAAGTACTTGACTTTTTATTTATTTATTTTCTTGAGTAAGTTAGACATTAAAAAGTGAGATTTCTTAGTATAGATAAAAGCGACTATCAAAATAATCCTGATGAAAATAATCCTGATGAAAATAATCCTGATGAAAGTTTTATGATAGTATACACATAACTTATCCATGCTATGGATATTCCATGGATAAATAAGATCGGAAGTGAAATTTAATTCCTCGTACCTATTTCACTATAAGTTGTTTTTGTTCAAAAATTAAAAGTTTTGTTGTTACATAGCTCACAATCAGAGCCATCTAGCAAAAGTATTTTTTACTTGTACATTTATGAACAGAGTTCATTTCGCATCGTATAGATACAAAGAAAACTGCAGTCTTTTATAAAGTTTTTACATTCAATTTATTTCTATTTTTTAATTATAAGTAGATTCTTTATATTAAATAAATTGTATAAATGTCGCAGAATTTGCTTGTATATGAAAAATGTTGATAACGTTGATAAAAGATGTGCATGATTTTTCCTCTTCTCTCGCAATGTCCATTATCACGATATCGCCAAGCACAATATACTAGAAAATTACTTGTAATTTAATAGCAAGGAAAATTTTGATAATTATATAATTTTAACAAAAAATGGCATTAATCCTTGTTTGTTGTCTATTTTCAGGATTAATCCTTGCATGTTCCGTATTTTCGTGTACTGTATTGATGAATATTTAACTGTTATTTTATAATTGTGCAACATATATTGCAATACGTAAAACGTTTAACACTAGAACCGCGGGACTTTCGGTATACCTAGAACCGCGGAGCGGGTCAATTTGACCCGGGATGGAAAAGGATTTATAAATATGCCCAAATACCTAATTTAATTAGTTAAAAGATTATATTTTATTACAATAATCAATATTCTTTAATATTTACATTGTATTTTACACAAAGTCAGCAGAAATTTCTTACATTTCAGAAAATACTATTATTCAAGATTACATTTCATTCAGTATGATGAAAATATATTGAATAAATATTGAGCATGTATTTTAATCATAAATATACTTGGACTTAGTAAATATTAAAAATAGACTACTTCATTTAAATGAATTTAGATATAAAATCTAAGAACATTTTTTTTAAATATAAAAAATACAAGTTACTTACTGATTTTTCTAATCCAATTTATTGTATGCATTGCTTGAAAAAACATGGGTAAAGATTTCGCACATTTACCAGAAACGTATGGGTACATTAAATTTTGAACAATTATATTTAATTTAATTTCCATTATTTTTAGTTGTGATAACAAACCGTTTTATGCTTAGTTTGTGTTTTTCACAGTTTTTATTGTTTCTTCTAACGCAAATGATTTATTTATTTATTTATTTTATTATTTTGGGGGAGTGGGGATATGTAGAGTGGAGAAGTGTGCAAGAAGTAACAAACTGTTTTTGTACGTACTGTAAATTGACGTATACTAATAGATTTTGAGGTTACAGATTTGCATAAAATCCAAGAATTAATAACAGCAAAACATAAAATATTATAAATTGCATTCATTGGCTTCCTGTAAGAAATAGTCTTGACATAAGGAGACTTCCTGTCATCGGGGGAATCATGCAGCTACATTGAATTTAATTGCATTGTTATAAAAAAAGTGCCTTTAGTATTTTTTAGAATTATTTAAAATTTCAACAGTTAGATGTAGACTGCAAAGCAACAAAACAATTTTACACTTTTCTTCTTGGTAAATAGTTATGCTGATGTATAAATGAGATAGAAGAATCGTCGTATGCAATTTCGATTTTGACATTTTATATTTCTCATCTTGGGCGATTTACAGTTTCTGTGTTATTTGTAATTTATCTGGTTTTGATATATGTATAATGAATAAACCTACTAGAAGATTTTGAAAGAAATAAGTGCTCGTTATGTTAGGTCCTTTTAAATAGTTAGTCTTGCAGTTTTTTTTTTGTCATCTACTTTATTTACAGGTGTGAATGTGAAAGTTATTGTTTACTTATTTTTCAAATTTTCATGAGTATAAAATTTAAATTTTGTCAACTTTTTTTCAAATTCTTAATTTTCTTTTTTATATCCGATTTTTTACTGGTAAATATCACAAACTTTCGTTCAATACTGATAAATTTTCATTTATACTTCAATGAAGAAGTCCAACAATGGTTATATTATAAGCAGAATCATCGTCACATTCATTTTCATCATTAGAATTTATTTTCTACTTTTATAGGCAGATATTTATCCTCAATAATTTGCATTTTCAATAAGTTTCAGATTATAGTTGCTAACATTCCAAAGCTTCTTTGGCGGTAATATAAAAACATCGAAATCTTATTTTAACTTTTAATAAATGCTTTATAAAAGTAAATTCAATGCTACTTCTAAATATTTATTGTATTTTTTTCTGCAATCACCCATTCTTCACATCAAGAAGATAATCATCAATATATAAAACATCTTGATTGAAAATTTTCACAATTCCTTCCTTCCGATTCTGCCTACTAACACGTTCCCTGCCGCTTACGTGAAGATGTGATTATAGTTAATGCCGCACTGTAGAAGTGAGTTTTTCCCAGAAACAGGTTTACTTTTTATAGCAAAGAATCAGTGACAGATTTTCCCGCGCCAGCGCGTGACTGGCTATTGAGCGTAACCCCACATCACGCGTTGGCGCATGAGTGACCCCTTAACGTTATTAGAAGTGCGACAGATATTTTTTATCATTACTTCTTAAGAAATGCATCTCTATTTTGTCATTTATGTGTAAAAACTTATTACGGGTCAAATTGACCCGTTTCGCGGTTCTAGGTATACATGGTTGTAACTCAAAAATTACTTATGCTATTTGCTATTAAATACAAAAAGTTGTTGCTTACCTTAAAATATTAAAAGTCAGAAAAGGAATCGTTTTTTCGATGAATACTTTTCGCGCGGCGAGAAATTAAATATCGGTTTGTGTCAAATTGACCCGCTCCGCTGTTCTAGTGTTAATTCATGTTGTAAAGTTTTGGGCATGGTAATCCAAAAAATATTCGTTCTTTTACAATTTGTTGACTGTGTTCTATGGTAGTTTCGGGGGGAAATCATTGTGGAAATATATGATCCGTACTATTCTGTTTAAACACCTGGGGTATTAGATTAATTCCTCATATATTACTTTCTTCTATCTTTACAAGAAGAAAGTATTGGATTCATGAAAATTTTCGACTTCCGGTTTTCGACGGATTTACACGTTTTAGAAGGTCCTGAACACGTTTTGACTATTTTTAGAAAATGTCTGTCTGTGAGTCTGTCCGTCTGTCTGTGAGTCTGTGTGTCTGTCTGTGAGTCTGTCTGTCTGTATGTGACAAAAAAATTGTGGGCGCTCTATCTCAAGAACTAATGCTCGAAATTTAATAAAATTTTATATTCCGTTAGACCTTGATATGAATTAGTGCCTATTGGTTTTTGGTGAAAATTGGTCTGCAGGTGGCGCTACTATACTACGTTTTTCATGATTTTTAAGATTGCTATATCTCAAGAACTAATGCTCAGAATTTCACCAAACTTCAGATTCCGTGATACCTTGAGATACATAGCCGCTGATAAGGTTTTGGTGTGAACTGCCCTATAGGTGGCGCTGCTATGCTACATTTTGCACTATTTTTGCGATAGCTATATCTCAAGAACTAATGCAGAGAACTTCATCAAATTTTAGTTTCTTTTACACTAGAATATATAACATAATTAGACGCTGATTACATTTTGGTATTAACCTTGCAACAGGTGGTGCAGCTATGCTGCATTTTGCACGATTTTTTCGATAACTATATCTCAACAACCAACGCACAGAATTTCATCAAACTTCAGATTTTGTTACAAAATGACATATAACATAATTACACGATGATTACGTTTTTTTATAAATCCTTCAACTGATGGTGCTGCTGTGCTATATTTTACACGGTTTTTTTTAACTAGCTATATCTCAAGAACTAATGCACAGAATTTCATCAAACTTAAGATTCTTTTACACCATAACATAATTAGACGCTTTTTTACGTTTTGGCATAAATTGTCCAAGATATGGTGTTGCTGTGCTACGTTTTGCAAATTTTTTGTTATAACTATACCTCAAGAACTAATGGACGAATTCCATCAAATTTCAGATTCTGTTAGGTGTTGATTAGATAGATGCTTATTAGGTTTTAGTATAAATTACCCAACATGAGGCACTACTAAAATCATTTTCTCAGAATAATAATTAAATTTTGCGTTTTAGGCTTTTCGGATACCAGAACCTCATTAGGCTAGGTCAAATGTTCGAGGAAATTCCATAGTGGGTAACTTTGGGGTCACCACGTTTTTTTTAAAAATAGTAAAATGTACTTATGAGATAGAAGAAAGTTTCGGGATTGATACATCCAACTAGTTTTCTAAGGCTTTCAGAAAGCGTCTAAAATTACAAGTGACCGGTCACCATTGTCCATATAGTGCATGTGCCAGCACGTGAAATTTAAGCAATAAAATATATATTTCAGCGTTATTTGATAGTTGTTTTTTACGCACTTTTATAAATATATAACCATTAAATTAAAAAAATATATATAATCAATTCAAAAACAATGTGCATTTTCAAACTGACACACAATGATTGTATTTCATAACTTACTCTTCAATGATGTACTTCAATGTTATCTGTTAAATTTTTACACACTTTCACAAATATATTGTCCTTAAAATACAAGAAATATAATCAAGACAAAAACAATGTGTGTTTTGAAAATGATACACAAGGATCTTATTTCATAATTTATACTTCACTTTACATATGTCATCACTTTTCACACATTTTATTAAACGTCGAAAATCACAAATGACCGGACACCTTTGTTCATATAATGTATGTGCATGCACCTGCAATTTAATGTTAAAATATATATTTCAAAGTTATATGATAATTTTTTACACACGATCACACATGCATTATCATTAAAATACAAAAAGCAATGTGCGTTTTGAAACTGATACACAAGGATTGTATTTGGTAATTTATACTAATGCACAAATAGAAAAATTGTCTTTGTGTGAACAGGTATATCCGATCATACAAAAATATACTATGTAAATTTACGTATTTATTAATTAGAGTGTAGACTATACCGTTCGATTATAGAAACACATCGAAAGATTATCATTGATAATTGCACAAAACATCTTTTCCGCTGACAGAATTATTTTAGATGGTTTTTCTTTTAATTTTTAATGTATTACGCGATTTGAATAAGTGGTATAGCTCATGTATCGTAGTTTAAAGTAACATTCTTTAACGTTAATGCATAAGGATATCAAACATTAAAAAATAATCTGTTTATTTCGATTTGCTTCTTTATATATTTCACTAGCTGACCCGCCCGGCGTTGCCCGGGTCCGTATTAACAATATTAAACGAACTTGAAATTTGTATGATTTTATCATTAACTTGAAACATGCAGAAATGCATTGTCTGAAATACGTGGCCACTGACTGTGTGAAAAATAGGTTTAAAAAACAGCTAATGTTAAGCTCTAAAAATACTCAAAATGAGCGATGAGAAATGTGGGAGGGAATATGTATCCAACGACTGCGTGATTTTCGTGTTAAAGTGTTGAAATTTATCAAAAATGTGATAAGAGTGTGATCTGGTTTTTTTTTCTGGTTGGAATCGGGTTATGTTTAAATTAGTCTAAACATTAAGGTTATAATCAGTTTTGCTACTATTCTTTTTATGGCTATTTCTGATAGATAATTTACTTAGCTATTTGAGAATTTATTATGGTGAATGAATCGTTTGCGGATACAAACAATTGTACGCCAAACATCTATTTTATTTTTGTTTTAAAAACAAATTAAAGCAATATTACATTTTTAAATTGAATAGAACACATTTAAATTTAATCAATGATTTAAAAAAATAAACTCATAGAAAAGTGTTGTGTAATGTTTTTTACTGCAACACAGCTAATGACTCATACATTCTAATGTTCGAAATGCCAAAAATATGCGTACAACCATATAGTAAAAAGAAATTAATAGAGTGGCAGTATAATGTCTTGGGGTGACGCAAAAAATGTAACTCTAAAATCCGCGACATTAAGTCCAAATAAGCACCAACAAAACCCTGTGCTTTGAAGCTCCGATCATTTCAAACTTGTTTAAACCAGTATTTCTTTGTTGTTGTTTTTTACCTTTTAAACTGTTATTGAATAGATGACTAAAATTTAGTTTAAAAAATAACGTTTTGTGCCATTATTGCCTGTAATACACGATCAGAATGCATGAAAGATACAATTAGATCAATCATAGGCAAGAATTATTTGATTATTTTTATCATATGACTTTGAAATATCAATATAGAAGCATTATTTAAGACTTTGCTTGAAAAATCAACATTCTTTCGTTAATGTCTTAAAATCGTCTGCACTCTGCACTCTAGATTTTAGATTAATATTATTATTTAAGTGTTCATGCATGATTTTAAAAGAATCTTTTCATCACTATATTTTATATATTGACATGGAATTATAAATATGTTCTTAAATCATAAACATTTTTCATCTACGTTATAAAGTATTAAAAATTTCTGAAAAAAAAGAGAAAACTTTTAGTAATACATTTTTTTTTACTTCAAATCATGTTTTCAATATTTTACTTAATTTTGTTTTGACATTTAATTATTTTTAATTTTCCAATTTCAATTATTTTAAAAGCAAACATTTATTTTAATAAATAATATAATAGAAAAAAACATTTAAAAAAATTACGATTTCTTGGTAAAATATGCTTCAGCTGTAATTCATTTCTATCAATCCGTCTTATTAATACAAAATTCCTTCCTCGTGCTTTATTTTGAGACATTAAAATTTCAGCGATAAATGGTTTCCTCTTGCAAACCTTGCTTTTTTTCGGTTTACTTCGCCACCACCTAACTTTTTCCTCCATGGCGTATAGCAGCTGTGATAAAAAAAAAAAAAATCCTCATTTAAACTGACAGTTTGCCAGTCTATGAATTTTAAAGGTCAGTCTCAGTTTTAAATATTATTTCTTCGAAAATTTTATGCGACCAACCATCCATAAGAGAATGAAAAGGAAAAAAGCTAAAAAAAGCGATTTTTTATGAGAGTGAGGTTTGAAATTTAATTTATTACTCAGTTAATAAATAGAATTTTGAAATTCTGAGCGTCAGGTGCATCAGGAGAGATATTGGGCTACTCTCAGAAAAATTTTGAGCTTCGTACGTACCGTAGTTTTCGCTAACTATCGCAGACACACACACAGAGCGATTTGTTACTTTATTAATATAGATTTCATACTGTGAAAAAAGAGAAACTTCTTAACACTAATATATTACAGTCTGAAAATTTTTTTAATTTATGCTTGATTTAAAGTTTTTCAATTTGTTTTACTTCTTTTCAAGATTTTAATTTATACCAAATGCATACGTATATTTCCCATTTTAATTTATACATGTATATATATTCCTAACAAGTCATGTTAATTTACTTAATAATATGGAGCATTAATAAAAGTATAGAATAGTTATACTCCCGGTATTTAATTCTTGCTTCAGTTGGGTTAATTTTGCGAAAAAATAGTAAAATAATCATGTTTGGGGTTGCATCAATTTGTAACATAAAACCATTTATTAATGACTGATATCTTAAACAAATGGTATTACAAAAGTTATTTAAATGTTTAATATGACCATTTTAGTTTTGTATTTTATATCATAAATACGAATTGTAAAAAATCATTAAAACAAACAAAGTGGCAACAAATAATTTTTCGAAGCGATTTATTATAAATCACCAAGATGTCTTTCTATTTTTACTCACAATATAGTACTCAAAATAAATATTTAATTAGACCTTATCTTAAATGTTGAATTTTGGAAATTAAAAAGCACCGATCTAGTTAATGAATTTTCCGGCATTAGGTAACTTTTATTTTCATATCATTTAATAAAAATTGCACTTTTATATCAGTTAAAATAACAGTTCTATTATTGTGGAGAAAACCACAATCTATGAAATGCGCTTTGGACGAAATTCAATCAGAAAATTAAATACCTACAATATCATAAAACGTTTGCCTAATAACAGGCCATTTTAATCTGGAAATGTTCTTTCATTACAGATTCGATGCTTTGTAAAACGAGGAATCGCTTTACATTTATTATTTTTTTTTAAATTGAGATACTAATGGTGTTTTACTTGAAACACTGACTTTTTAATGCTCGTTATAAACTATATAATTACGTAAATTCCGCTACCCACTTCCATTAAAATAAATTACATTTCTCTTTTGAAATATAAGGATGAGATTTATCGTTTATGCAATAATTTAATTTCACTTAAAATTAAAAATGTATATGATATCTAATATTTAATTAAATATATCCCTATTTTTGATGAACAAAATTATAATAAGTATTTGCATCATTTTACCATAACAGAAATCTCATAAGTCAAAGATACAAGAACTATCGTATTAGTTAGTGGCAAATTCAAAACGATTGTACTTATTTATCAAGTGATGGAAACAGCGGAAAATGCAACAAAAGAAAATATATTCAAATTTATGAACTAGTCGGATGTGGCAATACCAAAACTTTCTTCTATCTCATACATGTTCATACTGCAAAATTCACTTCCGCAAAGTCGAAATTAAATGACAATTCATGCTCATCGTAAAGATTTTAAAGGCATGGAATTATATGCATTATCTCTTGTATTAGCACTATTGAGGATTTAGATAAAAATGCTACATAAAAGCGCCAGCTGTAATCAGCAATAATATTTATCAAAGTATACCTGTATCTGAAGTTTCTGAAAAATCGTGTATTATTTCTAGAAATAAAGCTATTGCCAAAAAAAAATCAGCACATTAGCGAAATTTCTCGTGTAATTGTTTTCAAAACGTAATATATAACTAATTCATAAATAAAATTAACTAAATCTGGAGTTGCATGACAATCGGTACATTAATTATTGAGATAGAGTTGTTGCGTAAATCCTAAAAAAGTCGGCTTAGGAGTGCCATCTGCTAAGAAATTTGCTCTAAAACTAATGAGGATCAATTCATATCAGGGACCATACATTTATTCTTGAGAGAGAAAGCAAATTTATGTCAAATACATAGGAACAGACAGACTGACAGAGTAACAGAATCCCAAGCTCCCAAGCAGACATTTTATGAAAGCATTTGTTTGGAATCTCTGACCCCTAAAACATGTAAAATCGTAAAAAACTGGAATTCAAAAATTTTCACGAAATTCACCTGGAATTTTCACGAATCCAATGCTTTCTTTTTTTTAAAGATGGAAGAAGATCAAAATAAATCCGTACTGTTAACAAAAATACGATAAAATTATACTGGATAAAAAAGGTCTTAACAGTAGCAAATATAAAGACTCTGATTTATTTATATATTTATTTTAACAGACGTGTGAATATTTCTAAAAAAATCCTTTTTATGGTACAAAATATTATAATAATAATGTAGTGCAAAATATAGTATAAAATTCCCATACTTTTACCGTCATCTAAACCACAAGATTATCAAAATAAAATTCGAATTTTTATTAAAATATGCCAAAAAGAAGATGCACAAGGTCTGACCTTTTCTGTTAATAATAATAATCATAGTAATAAAATGGAGGGAGGAGCGATTGACTACGCAGACATTCAAACGGAAAGGGCATAGCCGGATAAGCATTTGAAACATGCCTTTCAATAAATTTTTTTAATTTTTCCCCCTTGTGTGGTTATTTATCTGAAAGTACATTTCCCCTATTATCACCTTATAAATATTGATATTTTATGATATAGAAATGATTTTTCGTTTTTTTTTAAACCTCATTTTCTCAAAAACTATTGAACAGAATTACATGAGTTTATATTGTAGTGTTATTACATTGAATTTATACAGGCATCAAAGGTGGATAACTGGGAACCTTTAAATGATTTTCGGATTGTAAAAAAATAAGTGAAAAAGTGATTTAAAATTTTACAAAAATGAAAAAATCTATCTTATAGTTGTCCGAAAATTACCATTTTCTTCTAAAAAATTCCACATATGAGCCCGCTTATTATACAAAAATACCGAAGCTTTCCATGTCAAATTCAAAGTGCTATAACTTAGCAATTTTTTTTTAGATATAGACGAAACAAAAAAAGCTCTAGAATCTTTGTCAAACACAATTTTTTTCAATTTCTAATTTTTGTTCTTAATTTTAAATAAAATAAAAAATGGCTGTCATTTGAAACAATATGGTGGATAAAGTCAGCCAACGGACTCGGTTGAGACATTCGTATGTAATATGCACACACCAAGTTTCAATTGAGTCAGTTCATAAATCTGATAGCTACAGCATGACAAACATCATATATATATGTATGTATATATATATATATATATATATATACACATACATACACATACGTACATGTATGTGTATAAATATATATACATATATAAAAGGATGGATTTGGGTCTGGAGGTCGTGATCGGTGAAAATATGCCAAAATTTTCCCGAAACGTTTTCCTCCGAACGGCTGCAACAGGTAGTTTTTTACTTTTTGTAATGAAAGCAACCTAATATAAATAACCTACTTTTCGATTGACTTGAATGATAAATTGTTATGCAAATGTTACATTCAAAAATTTATTATTATTCTTAGAAACAAATGTATTATATTTTATGTTATTATATCCTAATATGAATATGTCTATTTCAAGTCATTTAGTAGTCTGTAGCAATAAACGCAGCAGCGTCTGCAACAAAAATGTAAATAATGTGTCTGTGTGTGAAAGTCCAAAAAATTTGGAAAAGTGTGGTAAAAAAAGTTCCGTGAGGCGCAAAATTCATACGGAACAAAATGCTAGCTAGCCCCGGTAGATAAATTGAATTTCCGTAAGCGGGGAAAGAAGAATCAATTTTACAGGTGTCGGTTACACGAAGTAGGTAACACGAATTACGGTGTCACGTGTTCAATGTTTTTCCCCCATCTCAAAAAATGACAAACGTGCCTAAAGAGGTTTTCAATTCGAAAATACTATGCTTACTCTCCTTACTCATATAAAACTGTTTAAAATATTAATCCTTTCTAATCATTGGCAAAATCATGGAACGTTCAGTAATTTTGCTGTAAGACATATTTAAGATTACTCATGTTTGAACTGCACTGTTCTTTAACAATAGATTTTGTTCTACCTAGATCGCATCTTAAAAGCATACAAATCTTAATAATATTTACAGTATTTTTTTTTTACTTCGTTTTTAACTCCTTGACATCCTGACATTAGCTGGGTACATCCACTTATTTTAGTAGTCAACGACCATAATGTACACACCATACATAGTATACTAAAGAATAATGGTTCCATATTTGCAACATATTGTTATATAATATGCAACTGATATAACAAAGCTCTGGTCCAAGATAAGTTTTATTACACAAGTACCATATTGCCAGGTTTACAGCTCCATACCGTGGACTCGAGGTCATTAGGTTAAAATTTTATATGCTTTCTTTTTGTTTCCGTACTCATCGTTGATTTTTCTTTTGCATCAATTTGTTACGTGCATGTAACTTTGAATCCCTGTTTCTGTGTACATAAGTGTGTTTTTGTGATATGCATAGAGCTAAAGTATACATTAAGAAGATTCATACTGGGTCTTTTTATGTTATTTTTTGCGTTCCTATTTATCCCATTTTTATTTGTATGAACAGAAATACTTGCCCCTGGACATAAAAGCTATCAAGCTGAACTCCACAATTCAAACAAATACAAAAATTTCTTAAACTAAGAATATACGCACTCAGTTTCCACTAAGCTTCCAGCAATAATTTTCACTAACATACCCATGATTCTGAAAAGAATTCTTTATCTCTAAGATCTTTAGAAATAAATACATTTTTTGAGATTTAATGAAGCTTCTATAAAAATAAAGTTTCTGTTGCTCCCAGTAATTTTCAGAATGTTACTGCAGAATTTTTTACAACGTATTAATCAGTTTTCTTCAACTTGAATATCTGTGTTCTAGTATGTAATGAATTTTCGATGAAACATTTTCACATGCTTAATTTAATTTCTATATTCCATATTAACAATAAAAAAAAATAATTTTAATATGTATGCAGATAATTTATCATGTTTGTCGGTAAAATATGTTTCTTGAATAAGAAAATGTTTACTTGATAGTTTATATTATCCGTAAATTATTGTTGTATAATCGAAAACCTATATTCTACCTCACTCAAACTTTACATATCTAGTTCTGAAAGAGGCTGTTATCAGGATACAATAGTACTGACACTAGCAGAAATAACTTCAATACCGCGAAAATCAAACTTAATTTTGACTCTATTCCAATAACTATTTTATTACTTTATCAAATATACTGTTTTCTTACATAACGTTGTATTCAACAATTTATATTTAATTGCTAATTAAAACTAGTCGTTGGGGGGCACCGTAATACTTACCCATCATAGATATGTATATGAAAATAAAACATGTGAAAACTATTTATACAATGCATTGCAATTCATAAACAAAATTTAAATATTGTTAATATACTAGTAATGCTATATTAAAGAACTGCTGATGTACAAATTTCGATAAATTATATCAAACGCCAAACTACTCAAGTAGTACCAAACTGCGTAAAAGAAACATCCTTATAACTCCCAAAATAATGATTTTATTAACTAACAATTAACTGCGTCTAATTTCCAATTAAAATATACCTTTGAATTGAAATTTTAATGAAATACAGGGTCATGAAAAATCGAAGAATGTGAAAAACAGGATTACAAATATCTCGGCAACTAATAATTCGATCGATTTCGTTTTATATGCAAAATGTGTGTTATTTTATTGCCTTTTACGTCCATTCCTTAGAACAAAAAAATTCGAAAATTTTTATGTACCATTCATCAGAACGAATTTTTCGAGAGTCCGAAAAAAATAGTTCCGGATAATCGAGGTTGCTGATATTAAATAGGCTTCGTCCCATTCTTACATACTAACAACATACAAAATTTCAAGTCTCTATTTCAATTTGTTCGGGAGATAGAGCGTTTACAGACAGACAGACAGACGGACGACAATTTTTTTTTTTTGTAAAAATATGTTTTTCGGAATCTTTGTATTTAATTTACAAGAATTGCTGACAGGGAAAAGATTGTTTAAACATGTGTTTGTTAATTAGACATTGAATAATGTAATTAATGCTAATGCGTTTATAAGGAAACACACGAATGTGTGATTAATAAGAATGAAACAATAAATATATAGAGATTTTGCTCTTTTTTAAGCTAAAAAGGCAACATAGTATTATAAAAATCATTTAGTAAAATGTCTCCGTAGCACTTACATTTTTTGATGGAAAATGTTTCAGCTTTAATGTGATTATTTTACATAGAAATCAAGAATATTTGCAACTATGTAAATAATTATAATCAAGGTGCTATAGATAAAGATATCCGTGTTCCCTTCTTATTAATTATGGGGAAATTTTAGCAGAAAAATAAAGAAAAAAGCAGAATTATTTAAGCAGAAAAATAAATAATTAGGAAGCTTTAAATGACGTGATGTTTAAGAAGCTACCGAATAAAATTCTAACTGTAACTTTGTTTGTAAATTAATGCTTAAACGTGAATTTATATTACTGTTGATGTGAATTTAGCTTAGGAATTAGAAAATTGTTTAACCTACTAAGTCCTGATGTCGCCTAGGGGCGACACTATAAAACATCCTTTAAATTCATTTAAATGCTTCTGGAATTGTTAAAATTACATCTAGAGTTTTAAATAAATGTGCGCGTTTCTGAGGCATCGCTATATAGATTAACGCATCTTTGGAAATGTTTTATAAAGAATTTAAACTGGTTTTTGTACTGCTAAGTAAAATTTGTCTCTGGACTCAGAAGGTTATAAAAACATCTAGAAACTGAATTTTTCCGTGTAAAAAGTCCTTATGACCAGTACAGAATGGTAAATTTGTCTTTTCTCTTCTATGATTTTTCAAAAAATTTAAAATATGTGGAAACCGAATACGCAACATTTCTAATTTTCGTCAATATTCAATCTAGATCTTAATTAGCAAATCAATGTTTACTGTTTCCAAGTTGGATTCGGGAGCAATTTTTGTCCAGAAGTTTGATAATATTTCTTTAAGCATATAAAAGATTGGGAATAATTAAACATTGGCGGATATGACTATGTTATTTTGAGTGTATTTTAGTTTTGACAATAGTTTCAACTATGAAACAAAACTTACTAGAAACCATATTTATTCAAAAATGCCCTTATATTTAATCTGTTACCTTGTTTAAAAATTTAATTAATCAGAAAATTACAAATGGCTATATTTTAAAATAAATATTAAAATACATGCGCCAGAGGGACAAAAAGTCAAAAGTTACAAGTGAATCTTTTTATGTGTTGCTTGCACTGGCATCGAAACATGGTGTATTTTGTAGCCTGATACTTAAAAGTTAGAGAACTGATAAAAATCATTTCTCAGGATCATATTTTATGTAATTTGTTTTGTTAAGAAATTTTTATTCATGGATTTTTATTTGTTTATTTTACGCAAAAAGGGAGTTAAGTCGCAAAATTTTTCGCTATGAATTTTTCGTTTACTTTATTTTAGGGCTGACACTCGGCTCGGTTTACCGAAAAAATCTAGTTTTGAAAGTACACCAACTTTCTCCGCGCCAAAATTATGAATATATTATAGTAATTTTTTCAAAACGAAATTCGCACTTGTTTGAAGGATTTTTTAAACATTTTTTGACATTTTATAATTATTAGTAACTAATTTATATTTAAATGCTTTTCTTAAAAAAGAAAAAAAAGAAAAAAAGGGGGTTTTAAAGGGAAAAAAGTTAGGAAGAAAAGAATTTGAAATCTTTAAACTGTCACTTTTTGAAATTACATGACGGATGAAGCTGGTGAAAGAACTATGGGGAGACATTTAGTAAGTTCTATGCACGTGTTCAAATTTCCGAGTCACATCCCGTAAAGCATGGTGACGTCACAGCAACGTCGTTGTGAAGTCACATTGTGAATTTGTGACCATCGATTTTCGATGTGAAGTCACAGTGACTAAAATGTGAAGTCGTTATGGCTGTTTTAGAGCTCTTTTGTGACGTTTCACAAAGTGGTCACAATGGGACTAATTTGTGAAAAATGTGTCATTTGTGACTAATTTGACATTAACATTGTGACGAAACTGTGACAAAAGCGACGATATTTAAATTACCAAAAACATGTTTTTTAAAGTAAATAACATGTTTTGAAGGATATTTATAAATTTTTAAAGATTTTTAACACACATATCAGTCACAATGTGACGTCACTGAGAGGGGGCATTTTGGTCACAGATGTGATGCGACCAAAGTGACTCACAGTGACGTCACTGTGACGTCACTGTGACCATGTACACTATTAGGGATCTAAATCATGTGGATATACAGATGTTATTGCATGGCAAAAAGTATTTATTTATCAGAATTAACCCTTCATTGCACCGAGTGTCATATCTCGCACATACCTAAAAGCAGTATAAGTCTCACTAAGTACCATTAATTTTGCTAATATGGTTGCTGTAACTGATTAAAAGATTCAAATCTAACTTGTAATAGCATGAGTTATGTGTAGTTGTGCTTATCTTTCAGTAAATGTTTCTGTAAGAACCTGAAGTTTCCAATTAAGAATTATATTTCTTTTAATGCTAGATTTAATTTTTAAAATTTTCATAACAGGATCTACCTAATGTATTAATATTAATTACATAAGAATCATAACAATAAAGTACAGTTTTTATGCTGAAATCCTGCGATAACTAAATGTATTTTCTTTAATATTAGTTTTAATATTTAAAGTATTATAAAATACTTTATGTGCGTCTGCAGTTTATGTCATATTGTTCAGGCAAAACAATCTAAAAATTTTAAATTACTGTAATTAATAATCCGTACTTTTTACAAAATATTAAAGAAATCTGCGAAATGATTTATACTATAGTTTACCAGAAAATTCTTTTTTATATTTCAGTACATTAATATTGATATCTTAACAATTCAATTATTGTATCTCCCTCATTTCTAAAACAGCATGCATTTGCAAAGAGAAATCCCAAGTATCATCATAAGACTCTCACTTGTATCAGCTTGATTCATACTGATCGATGGCAGACTGTTAGCCTTTTAATAGAAAGTCAATTATCGTAAACGTTAACTTGTAATGAACTACTTCCTGAGTCATCAAAATTCAGTTGAAGATGATTCGAATCACATTTGGCTAGCATCCAAGGCGAATAGGTAATTGATATTTTTGTTGACTTATTTAGCTATATCTTACACTATGTACTATAGAAGAGATTTTAATAGTATTAGACGCTATATATATACACAGTATATGCTAATTTTACCGAATAACTTGTTTGTATTTTAAAAAAATCTCGGTTTTTTAAATCTTTATAATTTTACATAAGACTTAAGATAATGGATTACCCGTAGATTCTCTGTAATTTCAAAGAAATTTTTTAACAATGCAGATATTACAAACACTTAAATAAATCCGAGGACTTAAATATGTTATTGCTTACCAGAAAAATAAGTAATTTTATTCCATAATATAAAAACTGATTTTTTCACAAATGAGATATTATATCTCCCTCTTTTTTAAAGCAGCATGTATTTACTAAGAGAAATCTCATTCATCCTTTATAAGACTCTCAAGTGAATCATCTTGATTCATATTGATCAATGACAGAATGTTAGCCTTTTAACCCTGCTGTTCTGTTGGGGTCTATTTGACCCGAAAATTTTATTGTTTACTTATAAAACAAATTAGCGCAGAGATATTTCCATGAAACTTTTTGACTTTGTTCATTAGTAATATAACTATATATTTATAGAAGTATTTACGTTTATTTATATTTCCAAGAGATATTTTTTAACTTAGTCCTAATGTACTGTTCGGGTCATATTGACCCGAGTTAAAAAATAATTTTATCATGCACTTTTAAATGTTTTTTTTGGAATCATTTAATAAAAATAATTACTGCAACGTATCTATTTCGAAATCTGTTTCGTTGGAACAGGTGTTAGATCACATGAGAGGAGAGCAAAGTCAAATGTTGATATCACTGCCGGAAGGAAAAAAAATAAACCTGTTAGTAGCGTTTCTTTTTTCTTGCTATATTTCAATTTCTAATAATCTGAAGAACAGTTGTATCTCTGAGTATTAGTTAAAAAAATGGCGAATCGTAGAAGTTTGAGCTGATATTGCTAAATTAATGGAAGCCTCTGACAGCGAAGAGGAAAATGCGTCTGAGTATGAAAATCATACAAGTGAGGAAATTGAAAGTGAAAGTTTTGACAATGATTTTGATATTGATATTTAAAAGACGCAAAATATACAGAGTATTCAGTCTAAGAATCGTGAAATAGTATGGAAATTGAATCCCCTTATTCATTGTAATCGATTAACGTCTGCTAATATTATAAAAACTAATCTAAGTGTCACAAGATATGCAACGATAAGGATAACTGACATAAAAAGCGCATTTGCGACGTTATTCAATTCTACAATCGAGAACGAAATCATAAAAATGACTAATATAGAAGGAAGAAAAGTGTATGAAAAAGAGTGGAAAGATATTAGTACTGAAACTTTTCAAGCATACATCGGATTATTATTATTAACTGGTGTGTACAAATCATATGGAGAATCAACAAAAAGTTTGTGGAATCAAGAAACAGGCAGAAATATATTTCTTGCTACAATGTCCTACGAAACCTTTCATATGATATCGAGAGTTATTCGTTTTGACAATAAATCTACCAGGCAAGAAAGAAGGTCTGTAGATATATTAGCTGCTGTTCGAGATATTTGGGAAAAGTGGATAGAAATTCAACCTAAATTGAATAAACCAAGTGAAAATGCTACTGTAGATGAACAATTAGTAGGATTTCGTGGACGATGCCCTTTCAAACAATATATACCTAATAAAACCTCCAAGTATGGGATAAAAATATGGACTTTATGTGATAGCAAAACTTCATATGTACTGAATGTACAAATTTATACTGGAAAAAATTAAGGATCAAAGACAGACAAAAGTCAGGGTATGCGGGTAGTGAGTGACCTTACTTATGGGTATTCGGGGCACAATGTTACATGCGATAACTTTTTCACATCCTATAACTTGGGGAAACTTCTTCTAAAAAGGAAAATGACTGTATCATTTGTTATACATTTGTTGACTGTATTAAATGTTTTGTATTATTTGATATATATTTAAGCTTATTTTACTATTTTTTTAATTGTTTCTAAAATAGT